>CM065387.1:33750000-33782500 GCA_033060915.1 Euryodendron excelsum
AATGGCTAAAGAAAGGTACATGAATATTTTCGGTCTCAGTAAAATTGTAAATAGACGATGGATTAACTATAAGTACTTTGAAAATGAGAACTTCGACTTCCCTTATATTCTTACTAATTTGGGATGGAAACCCTACACAATGATTCGAGAGAATGTATACCTAAAATTAGTTATGCATTTCTACTCAAATCTCATGAAGAAGGTTGAAGTAACAGAACTTACTAACTTTGTGAAGGGAGTGAAAATCACTCTAAATGAAGTCACTTTTGCTGAGATTATGGGCATTGGGTATGGTGGAGAGACCTATTTTGAGACCATAAGCCGAAAGAGACAACTTCATGTTCTTTATGGTCAAGACATGTCTGAGTCCACCCAACCTGTAGCCAATGACCTTCCAGTTGAACTACGATTGGTACACTATTTTGTTGCCAAAATTTTTCTGCCCAAAATTGGTACTTTTGAGCATGTAAGTGAGAATGACTTGTTTTTCCTATGGACATTCCTTACAAACACCAAGATTAATGTCCCATACTATATTCTCACAAACATGGCCAATGCCTCTACCACCTCATCCAAAAACCTATCCTATAGGATGTTGCTCACCAAGATCTTCAAACACTTTCAAATGAATCTATTGGATGAGAACTACAGAAAGCTTGACCCCTTTCATAATGAGTACAGTAAGTATACTCCAGGCAGGATAGGGTACAAGAAAGTTGATGGCCAGTGGGTTCCAAGGCCTAACAAAGTTACCCCTACTAGCACTTTTCACAAAAGAGCATCTACTTCTGGACGTAGAAAACTCATAGTCCAATCTCTTGAAGCCACTCTAGTTGATGAACTTCTAAGTAATATGATGAACATGCTTCAAAGCATGAACCAAAAACTTAATGATGGGTTGCAACAGTTAAAGAGCCTTAAGCAAGATGTGATTCAACTGAAAAAGGCTCAAGGAATGGAGATTGAGGAAGAGGAAGTAGAAAGAGAACATGTTAATGAAGAGAGGAACGAGGCAGAACATGACTCTGAAACTGATTACAGAACTCCCTCCAGAACTCAACAAGAGAAAAAACCAGAGAAAGACTATGAGGACACAGAGGATGAGTCTGAGGATAGTTTATTTGATGTCCCAAGGAAGAAAGTTGGTCCAGCCAAGCGAATCACATTATCTGTCACAGTCTCTAGACCTTTCCGAAGGCGGCCAAATGGTATGAGGCCTCAACCCTTTTCTGGCCCTTCCAACACTGCATCTGATCCTGTTGATCTATTACCCTCTCCCTCTCCATCTCCTTAACCTTCTCCAAAATTCTCCAACCTCAAAAGCTTTACTCCATGGTCCTGTTATCACATTTTTTTTGGATATTAATTGTAAAACTCTTTATAATACTATTTTGAATGAATAAAATATGATTTCGTTCTGGTGCACAATTGATGACTTGAAGCCCTGTTATTTTCTTGCTTACTTGTTTGCTTTCCTAATTATACAATTTATTTTGTTATAATATTTTTTTGCTATTGTACCTGTCTATAATTTCTATTTTATTTCTCTTTTTGATGAATTGACAAAAAAGAGGGAAGAATTAGATAAGAATGAGTAAACAATAAGTGCTTGTTGGAGAAGAATTGCACAAGAATTAGAATTGGAAAAAAATTGGACAAGAATTAAAGTAAAATAAACAATGAATTGTTTGATGAATTCATATTGATTAATTAATTGTATATGGCATTGAAATGAAATAAAATGAGTGTTAATTTATAAATATAGAGCTTGTTCTTAGGGGGAGTAACATGAATCAATTCCCTCATTTTTTTTTTTGAATTAACTGTTAAAAACTTCTTGAAAGGTGTTTTTGAAAAGTCTTTTGTCTCCTAAGCATCAGTTGCTTAATTATGAAACAAAAGGGGAGTTCTCTACTGGTTTGCAATCCAACTTTACCCATTTCATTTTATTGTATATCAATTTAATTTGCAAAGGTTTTGTCATCATAAAAAAGGAGGAGATTGTTGACTCAAGGTCGATCCCCATGTTGATTTTGATGATAACTAAATCTTGTGTTATTTTACTAACGTATTTGCCTAGTGTGTAGATTAATAAAGACCATAATTTAGTTTTAGAAGTTTAACTTTAAGTCTAATATATGTCAAAGTGAATACACAATAAGCTAAGATCAAGTAATGTACTCCAAGAGTTATGCAATGTACCAAAACAGAACATTGACACCTATTCCAACTTCATACAAATAAATTGCATTCGAAGAGATTGAAGGTGTTTAAACAAAGATTTCATCAAGTATGCATAGACTCAATGAAGTTGACTTGCATTCAAAGAGATTGAAAATCTTTAAAAGAAGACTTCATCAAAGTGTGTATAGATCAGTTGAAGATGATTTGATTGAGAAGAGATTGAAAATATTCGAGAAGAGAATTCATTACAACTGCATAGTATCTACAAAGAATCCAAGTGAAGACTTTATCTGGGATGTAGTGAATCAATGAAGATGATATGTACTCAGAGAAAATGAAGGTGCTCAAGAATAAACTTCATCAAGCTTATAAAAGTCTCATTAAAGTGATTCTAAATGAAAGAAAGAACTCAGCAATGAAAGAGAAAGATCGGCAACAAAGAAAAAGAAATCAACAATAATAGAATGAAGTCCTGACTATTTTGAAATCAAGAAAAGAAGATTATCAAATGAAGAATTCAGTCCAAATTGAATAGAGAATAATCTTGATGTATTGAAGACTTTAATTTATCATCATACCGCAAAGAAAAAACTCCTTGAAGATCTTATAGTTGTGTTGAAGCTGAACTTTATCATGAGAAGACAGAAGCAAGATTTCTGGGCAATGTGTCGACACATAAAAACAAAAGCCAAAAATTTGAATACAGAACGATCAAATGTCAACACATAGAGTTGATATGTCGACACATGGAGACAGTGAACAACATCTAAAAAATGCAGACCAGATGTGTCGACACATGGAATCAAGTGTCAATACCTAGGAGATAACGGCTAGTTTTTCTAACGTTATAACATACTAGACTTGCATTAAATGAGCCCCAACAACCTCCAACAAACGAAATCAATATAAGAGTTTATATACAAGCTTCCAACTGCATTTATATACAAGAGATACAAGAAAATCAAGTACCATTGACTGATCAAACTAAAAAATCTAAACATTCTTTTTATCTTCATAGTGTGAGCTTTTATTTGTCTATCCACTCTTGATAGAGAGTTTATATTTCGTTTGTACATCTTTATACACCTGTAAGTTAGAGTTTGAGAGTTCTCTTATTAAAGAAAAACTATTGTAAGCTTGAGTGGATCCTGGACAAAACCATTTGGTGGCTGGAAGAACTTTGGGCAGAAGTTATTGTGTAAAAGTGAGCTGAGCACTTAGTAAATCAGCATCCATCTTATAATTGGAGATTGCATAGTGGAGAAAGACTTCGAGGGGATCTTGGGGTGAGGACGTAAAACACAAATTATGGTTGAACCTCGGTAATTCTTGGTGTGTTTTCTATTGCTCTATTTTCATTTCTTTTTTTATTACATTGCATTATATATAGTTTGTTCACTGTTATATTAATTAGATTAATTTTAATTAATCTTAATTACCATTAATTTTTAAAAAATCCAATCCACCCCCCTCTTAGGTTGCCATGTGGGCCAACATTTTGTACCCATGGGGACGGGGATGGATCAAAATTAATCTCCAAGTGAAGATGGAGGTAGGGATGAAAGTGAATTTTTCAGGTAAAGGCGGAGATGGAGATTCTTCACCCCGCCCCAGTCCATTGCCATCCCTAGGTTTCATCAATGTGTGTGTGTGTGTGTGTGTGTGTGTGTGTGAGAGAGAGAGAGAGAGAGAGAATACAAAACAATGCAAAACACCGTCTATCCAAATCCTACCTATTTCATTCAAACCCAGTGAAGAAAACGCTATTAAAAAAAAAAAGTAGCATCCACCTCCCTATGGCACAATTGCAAAACAATGGCATGAAATTTACGAACACGAAAAACACAATGGTTTTAAAATATGCATGTAGCAATGCACTTGTCGCAAGGTCCACATGGGATTTGCCATTCCAGGAATATCTCCAAGGACTTAATATGCCCATTTAGAAAGACATAACACAAAAAGCGGTCCCCAAGTACTTAAAAGTTCCTTTATAGTGCACTAGTATTTTTTTTATTACACATTAATAGACTTTTTATGCCATGGTTTATATGCCATGAATCTTCTTTTTTCTCTTTCCTTTGTCACTTCAAAAACAACAAGCTATGCCCCAGTTTGAAGATCAAGTTCAAGATGTTGGAAGTTAATGTATTTTGTCAAAAATATGGGGGCTGATGCAAAAAAGTAGTGCAAGTGTTAGGTACGAATTGTGGCCTAGGAACTCTAAAAGAGTGTGATGTGAGCAAAGAAATTGATGGCCTATTGCTATATGATGTAATTACAGTACTAGGTGTGATCATAGGCTGTTTTTCCTAACAAAGAAGGATTTTGAACTTAATTCCAAATTTGGCTGATGATTTAACTTTATTCAACAATTCAAGTTCAGCGTAATTTAAATTGGCATTTTTATTAAAAGCACCAATTCAAATGAAGTTTTATTCTTGTATATGAAAGGTGGAACATCCTGTAAATATGTAAAGACAGTGGATAAAAATGCCTTTTCAAAAGGCGTTTTTATACTGTGAACAAACGCCTTTTCAAAAGGCATTTTTATACTAAGAATAAACGACATTCCAAAAGGCATTTTTATACCAGCATATAATCAAAACTAGGGCTCGATCGTGATCTCTCTGTCTCAAAATCTCTCACTCTCTTAGTGATCTCTCTCTCTCTCTCTCTCTCTCTCTCTCTCTCTCTCTCTCTCTCTCTCTCTCTCTCTCTTTCTGTGTGTGTGTGTGTGTGTAAAGGTCTTGCTCGCTATCCCAATCATTCCCCTCTCTCTCTTTCCAATCTCTCCCTCCCTTTTTCATTAGGCTTGGAGGCTACATTAGAGGAGTCTACTCAAGCTTAAAGGCTACATTAGAGGAGGCTACTTAGCGAGTAAGTTTTGCCCTTAATTACATAACAATTTATTTTGTTGCACTTGGGGGATTTTCAGTAAGCATGGCTAATTTCAAACTGTTGGAGTTCAAGATTTCTACTTTGAGAAGTCTGAATGAAATTAATATGACAATTATGAAATGAATGATTAACTAGTTTGGGCATTATCATGGGGAGAGTAACCTTGCAGTTCTTCTGTATGTCTAGACACCCAAACCATGGAATAATTTGCCTGTTGTCACACCCCAATTTTTCACACTCGAGAAAAATGCACACAAGTGAAAAAAAATACAGTACTCTCTCGTTAAAACTCATCCTTCTAGAAGAATGAGTGCGACTAGGTTTGAATTGAAAATTGAATCTAAATAAAGGCTTTTGAAAAAAGGTTTGAAGTTGCCACCTAACTTGATTAAGGTGAGTTAGGTCACTAAAAATAAGTACAATCCGAAGATTACACTTAGGGTTTTTGAAAAGATTTTGAAAACTTCCTCAAGAGAGGGTCTTTAAGAAAATAGGTTATTTGGCAACCTTTGAAAATATTTAAGCCCTTTTTGAAAATAACTCCATTTTTTGTCTTTGAAAACAGTGATCTAGGTTCGGAGGTTGGTTACGTGTAGGGAAGACGCACTAAGCCATCACCCTACCCCGTCCTTTCAGTACCTACATGTTTATTCACCCTAAGTTCACTCATTCGAAATCTTTGATTAATAAATATCTAATACTATCCACTTTAGAAAAGAACTTTTTAAAGAGAAGCTTGACATGATGCATGATATGCAAATGAGAGAATAAGACTTGATTTTGAAAATAGACTTGACAAGAAGATTTGATTTTGAAAATAGATTTGGAAAGACTTGATTTGAAATTTGAAAGAAGGTTTCATAAATTGAAATTTGAGATTTGAAAATAGATTTTGAAATTTGAAACTTGAAATAGATTATAGAATTGGAAATTTGAAAAAAGGTTGTAGAATTAAAAACTTGAAAAACGTTATGACCGCACACATAAGAGTTGCCTACGTATCTCTTTTTGAGAATCAGGTCAGTCGTAGTTCGGACAAGAGTTCAATTGAAAATGGACATTTTGAGGTGTTGAAAAGTTTGATTTGAAAAGAGTTTGATTTGTAAAAGAGATTTGATTTGAACTTAGAATTGACTTTGATTTGAAATAGAACTTAAAGATTTGAAATTGATTTTGATTTGAAAAGATTGGACTTGATTGAGATTTTGAAAACATTTTGATTTAAATTGAAATTGAAAAACCATCTTGGTTTAGAAAGGAGTTTTAGAAAAGAATTAAAACTTCCTAACTTTAGGGTGAGAGTTGAACTAGGGTTTAGGTATCCTAGAGTTGAAGCAAACTAAGATTGGAGCATATAGTTGAATTAGGAATGTTTGATTTAGACTTGAAAATTTTGATTTTAGAAAGTTGAATTTAGGAAATGTTCGAATTTAGGAAAGTTAGATTTAAAGAAGATTTGAAAAAGAAATTGATTTGATTCGAAAACACTTGACTTGGAATGATTTGGAGAGTTGGGGTTTACGAAAGATTGGACTTTGAAAAGCTTTCAATTAGGAATGTTTCAAAATAGGAAAGTTTCATTTTAAAAAAGTAACCAATTAGGAAAGTGTTGATTTTGCGAAAGTTTCATTTTAAGAAAGTTTCATTTTAGGAAAATCTTGAATTTAGAAAGATTCATTTAGGAAAGTTTTGAGTTTTAGAAAGTTTTGAATTTGGAAAGATTCGAAATTTGAAAAGTTTGCAATATAGAAAGATTGGAACTAGGAAATGTTTGAATTAAGAAATATTTGGTTTTTATTTCCTAAAGTTGAAGATTTTATTTTATTTTCAAAAAGAAATGATTTGATATGGTTTCTAAAATTGAAGGATTTAATCTAATTTCCTAAACTGCAAGATTTGATATAGTTTCCTAATTTGAAAGATTAGATTTAACATGGAATTGAAAAAGTTAAATTTTGGAAATCTAAGACTTTGGAAACCTATGATTTTATGTGTGGAAAAAGAGATTGTGGAAATCTAAGATTTGATATAAAAGATAGTTTTGAAAATCTTGATTTGAAGCAAAAGAGAGAGTCATGTTTTTAGGAAAGAAAATTAGGGTTTCCTAACCATGAAATCTAGGACTTCACTTGAACTCTAAGAAAAAGAGATTTTAGAAAGTAGATATTTGAAGAGAGTTTCTAGAAAGGAAACTAGAAGAGAGTTTTTGGAAAGTAGATTTTCAAAGAAAATTTATGAAAAGAAGTTTAAAAAGCAATTTTGTAAAATAGATTTTTGAAAGGATTTTTTGGGAAAGAGTTTTGGAAAGCAATTTTGAAAGGGGTTTGAATATGGACTTTTTAAAAACCTGTTGAATGTCTTGTTTTCCTAAAACGATTCTAACCATGACGAGATTTAAACCATTCTAAGTTGGTGGTTTTGAAAACAATATGAATTTGAAATATGGACCAATTTGATCACTTTAAAAATCACACTTTCCTAAAATGACCCTAACCATGGAATGGCTAAAATCATCTTAAGATTGTGGTTCTGATGAAAAACAAGTTAGGGTTTACATCCAAAATATGGACCTTGAAAGTCACAATGAATATAACACTTTCTTAAAGCAAAACTAACCATGGATTGGCTAGAATCACTTTAAGATTGTGATTTTGAAAACATGATTTGAAAAAGAGATTTTGAATGCAAGTTTGAAAGATGATTTTGATGCAAGTTTTGAAAAAAACTTTTGAAAACACTTTTGAAGATATGTATAAACATGATATGCACAATGCAAGTAAGGTCATGAACATACAAGGTTTAGGCTTTATCACATAGTCAAGGGGGCTGAATCCACATGGTCTAAGGTTGAATTAGAAGAAAGCCCTCGACACGGTGACTTTCAACCATTCTTCCTACACATGAATCGGGAATTCCCTTGTTCCAAGCATGCAAGAAAGGGGGGAAAGAAGATAAGAGATTAAAATAGAAGAAAACCCAAGTGGGTTAGGAGAAGGAAGAGAGAAGGGGGAATTGCATAAACATAAAGAGAAAGCCAATCTCGTATCTTCTTTGCTTTGTTTGCTTTATTTGCTTTACTTTGCTTGATCTTTGAGAGCTTCTAAGTTGCAGCACATTGAGTCTTCAATGGAGGCTTTGAGGTTTGTATATGAGTGTATGGACTGTATATAGGCTAGGGTTTGAAGAGGCCTAAGAGATCTAGGATTTGGAGAGAGTTCAAGGTTTGTATAAACAGAGACAAAGTTTCTAGACTTAGATTTCCAAACCTTTTCATGCAAGGGAAGACTCTATATTTATAGACACTGAACTAACCTGGCACTTGTTGCAGTGGCGCCAGGGTAAACTTTACACTAGCGCCACTAGGAGTGGCGCCACTACTAGGAGTGTCGGCCACTTGAAAATGTTTTAGGGCAGCAAGAAACATATCTTTTGACCCTTGATATGCAAGGCAAAAGATTTGGCCGCCTGTATTAGTGACTACCAAGCAATTTTTGGCTTAGCTTTACTAGGAGTGACTCCAGAAGCTTTGGGAATGTTTCGAAAGACCGGGAATGATCAAAAAGGCTGAACATGGGTAAAAACCCTTGAAATAGTGTCCCAGGGGTAACGGACTTGAAAAACAAGGTCGAAATTATCGACCGAGCTATTAGGGGCAAAATAGTTAATTAGACCAGAAAATCACTAAAATGGACTCGAAATGACTCATGAGAGGACTAGAAGGTTGGAAACACTATCCAGAGTGTTCCAAGGAAGTGCCGGTTTGATACCCAAAGCCGGTGTGGTCGGAAAAGGCGACCGGCGCACTAAGGGCAAAACAGTCATTTTACACTAGATTTGCCAAAATTGACTCGGAATGATCTTGAAAGGTATTGAAAGGTCGAGAATACTATTAGAAGCATTTTCAGGAGGTTACCAATTTGATACCCAGAGCCGATGTGGTTCCCGGAGGCGCTCGGATGCCTAAGGGCAAAATAGTCATTTTGACCGAATAGTTTCAGAATTGGTCCGAAACTGACTGGATGATATTTGAACATGCCGGATTGTCTTTGGGACGGTCTTAGAAGGGTGGACTTACTACTTTGAAGACTTAGGTACTTTCTCAAGGAGCGTGCCAAAAAAGGCCCAAAGGGCAGTTTGATTATTTTTCATCGGAATGAGCTAGCAAGTATTGGTGTTGAATTGAGTTTTGAGTATTTTCGTCACTTTGACGGTCTGTGATGAGTTGGCTTCCAAAGGTATCTCATCCTTTGGTAAACATGTCACCACCAAGAGGCGAATTCGATCCCATAACATAGGAAATTTGTTGGCAATTCCTAGTGTCAACCTGTTTGCGAGTATTTTCATCACTCTGATGGTTGCAATGCTTGTGAGTGTTTTCGCCACTCTGAAGGTGTGCATTCATTCTGGAGACTGCCTGATCTCGAGGAGCTACTAAGTGAACTTATTATATGAGGAATTAACTTTCACGAAAGACGTGCCGAATAACAGACACTCTTTATTGGCGGGCTAGCAGTCGCCAAAGATGGACCGTTCTACCATCTCGGGGACTTGGGCTCCGTCCCAGTAGACAGATTTGAAGGAACTTACCGTTTCGAAAAGTTTTCTTAGAAAACGTGCCGGATTGGATGGTCTTATCATCTGAGGGATTAACTTTCTCGAAAGGCATGTCGAATTTGATTTGAATTGGAATTGGACTTGAAATTGAATTTGAGATTGAAACGAGGACTTACTGTCTCTAAGAAGACATGCCGAATTGGATGTGAACCTAGCAATACCACAAGGGCATTTTGGTCATTTTGTCTCTATTAGGCCCAGCGAGCCCGCGAAGCGATTGATTGATTGGATTAAGTTTGGACTTGAATATATCTATGTTGGTTTGAATGTAAGTCCAGATGGATCATAGATGGCCAAGCGGACAAAAATGGAGTGCTTACGACTACCCATCTTTTTCTGTCTTTGCTTATCAAAGACAAAAAACGATAAAGTAAGAGTCTCATGTTGACCACGAGGCAATCGGAGGGATGGACTTTAAAAATTTTTGAAGACTGAAACTTTGAAAATAGATATCCAGCCCAAGGGCGCGTTCAAAATCGAGTTTTGGCAAGAAAAACGGCAAAATTGTCCAGAATTTGACACTAGCGCCACTAGCAGTGGCGCCAGGCCTAAAGTTAAAACTAGTAACATTTCTTATTCGAAGTTTGTAGTTTTTCAGAGAACAGAGAGCTTTTTCAAGTGTTACACAAAGAGAGAGGCTTAAGCATTGAAGGAGTGACCTTTGGGGATCTCAGAGAGTTACCAGAAGTAGTCACCGTTGTCGGGATAGTTACCAGAGAAGGAGATTTCGCCGGAGAACTTCAAGATGTGAATGTTTTGTTTTGTGTTGATTTTGATGCATAGAACTCCATTTGAGTCGTGTAAATAGTCGAAATTGATGCTTTTACGTGTTTTGAACCCTTTGTGGAGTTATTTTTGTATTTTGGTGCTTCTTTAATTGACTTTAAGTAGTTTTACATGTTTTATGTGAAAAGAGTTTCTACAGAAATTGAGGATTTACTTTTACAGCTTTGGGTATTGAGTTTTTAGGCTAGATTTTTATGCTAAGTGCCTCAAAAAAATGTGTTTAATAGCCGTATGCGATTTCGTGAATTTTTAAAAACTTTATGAATATTTGATTTGTTTGAAAAATAAAAATTAGGTTAAAAAATAAGGAAAATTAGAAAATAATAGAAATATCTAACTTTAACCTCTAGAAAAATGTGAAAATATTTTAGAAAACATTTCAAGTGATTTTGAAAAACTTTTACGACAATATTGAAAACTCTTGAATGTTTGAAAATTTAAACATGTCCCTGAAAATTTGAGAATCTTAAAAATGTGCCCAGATTCTTTTATGTGTGTTGATATTATGTGATTGTGATATTGCGAAGTGCATTGTTTGTGTTTTGTTATAGTGTCATGGGTGTTGTAGGGGTCATTTTTAAAACAGAACTCTACTGAAATTTTTTTTGAAATTAAGGGAAGAGTTAGGAAATTTTTTGAAATGAAATCTTTTTGAAGGGAAAAGATATGTTCAAATAAGGGCACGATCGTCAAGATGATGGTAAAGCTGGTCCTGATGCTAAAACAATTTGGCCGAAGAGCCCACGGGTCGTCAGGACTGTTTTGAACCACGTCCTGACGCTAGGTCAAGTAATGGGAGCACAGCTCTTGGCTCGTCAGGACAAGACACTTGGGCGTCCTGACGCTTCGAGCAACAAAGAATTATCCTGGGCGTCAGCTCTCGACTAGTCAAGACGAGACACTTGGGCATCCGGACGCTTCGACCAACAAAGAAATGTTCTAGGCATAGTTCTCGGCTCGTCAGGACGAGATACTTGGGCATCCCGACGCTTCGACCATCAAAGAAATGTTCTGGGCATAACTCTCGGCTCGTTAGGATGAGATACTTAGGCGTCTCGATGCTTCGACCAACAAGGAAATGTTTTGGGCATAGCTCTAGGCTCATCGGGAGGAGATACTTAGCCATCCCGACACTTCGACCAATAAAAAGTTGTTCTAGGCATAGCTAACGGCTCGTCAGGACGAGACACTTGGGCGTCCTAGTAAAAATGACTCTAAGGTGAAAAGGACAGAAAGAAAGGAAGAGAAGAAGAAAAAAAACACAATAAAAAAATAGAAAGCCCCCCCCCCCCCCCCCCCCCAAATTGGAACCGAGCACAGACCACTGGGCGGGAAGACAAGCAAGAAATGATAAATGCAGCATGACACACCAAAATAATAATAATAATAATAATAAAATTAAGGGGAAAAAAGAAGGAAAAAAACAAATGCGAAAACCTAAGATACAACAAAAGGAGGAGATGGGCGAGGACTACTCGTAAGGGGGTGGGTCATGAAGAGCTAGACTCTCCACTTCTCCCACAAAACCCTCAAGATAGGGTTTCAGGCGATGGCCATTGATCTTGAATTCAAAGCCTGTATCAGGATTATAAACAGCGATGGCCCCATGAGAAGCAACATCCCATACAAGAAGAGGACCAGTCAGTTTACTGCGGAGCTTACCTAGAAAAAGATGCAAACAGGTGTTATATAAGAGGACCATCTGACCGACATGGAAGGTCTTTCATAGGATGTGTCGGTCGTGTAAGGTCTTCATTTTATCCTTAGCAATGAGGGCATTTTCAAACGCTTTATTTCATAATTCCTCCAATTAAGATAACTAGAGTTTTCGAAGGGTTCCGGTGTCCGCTAAACTCTCGTTGAACGGTCTAATGGCCCGATAAACTTTACGTTTGACCTTAACCGGGAGGCGACAAGGTTTGCCATAGACAAGCTGGTAGGGAGACATTCCTAATGACATTTTGTACGCTGCTCAGTACACCCAAAGCACATCAACTAGTCGTAGGGACCAATCTTTACTTGTAGGGTTCACGGTTTTCTGTAAGGTTTGCTTGATCTCTCTATTGGCCAATTCCACTTGACCACTCGTTTGGGGGTGATATTGTTGGAAATTTATACTAAAAGTCATGCTTTGTGTAATAGCTTTAGTATTTATTACTAAATTAGTTATTCCATTTTAATGAGAATCTGTGTGAGAAATGTTTGTATTGTATTATTTATTTAATGATTATGCATGTGTGTCTCTTATTCTATATAGTAGATGATTTGGTGTGTAGAGTACGACTTACACACGGAAGATCAGATCATCGGTTCTTATGGAATATAAGTTTATCGTTCACAGTCTTAGATAGAAATGGACACACCATCAGTAGGACTGTAGTACAAGGTTTTAATAGGTCTGTCTTAACTATGGGGAACGTTATAGTTCCAACTCTTTACACTAGTACATTTTGTGCGTATTGAATAGGACCGTGTTGAGGTTATTGTTTTTATACTGACTATATAAAACAATTAATACCTCATGATTATTATGAGTGCTTATGCTCTTAATCCTAATGTAATAAATAGACACGTGCATGTAGTATTTATTGTTTTGATTCACTGAAGAGTGAGATTCTTTGTGGGTCAATAAACTCAGTGAGTTGGACAATAACATTACGTGTATGGTGAATATTTATTATTGATGGAATCCACGTCCCTGTATAGGGATTGATGATACCCCCTTGAGGAAGCATATAAGTTTTGATTATGTCAAACCTTGCAGGTGGATTATAAATCCGACATATCAAATAAGTTAAGTAGAATGTCTCAAGGAATTAAATAAGTCTATTAAATTTAATTGTCAGTAATTTAATTTAATAGACGGGTATCTGTAATCTTAACGTGGGGCAAAATATAATGATTAATCCTGGTTGGATTAGGAGTCCTTATTTGCGTAGGAAGCCCTAGTTATACTAATCCTACGGTCGCTGTTGTAGTCTATATATATACGCGCTCTAAGAGCTGCTAGTGTTACACTCTGCACATAATTGAGAGATACACGTTTTTGTGAGGAAGAGAAGCCCTAGCAGCGGCGAGCCCACTCTCTGTAAAGCAAGGCGTGTACGAGGAATACAGCAAAAGTCCGAAGGTTGAGTTTGAGCGGTTGCTTCGTGCTTAGTGCTGATTCTTGTTATTCGGGATCAAACCAGAGAAATCTCAAAGGTACGATTCTAATTACGTAGATTAGACTATGCTAATTAGATCATAATTTTTGGTAGTATGCGTATACACTATAGCCAAGTCGTGAGAAATTTCGCAGTCCCCAACAGATATGAGGTACTAACTTTGTTCAAAACCCCGTCTTTGCGCATTAAAATCCCAACGGGCTTGTTGCAAAAATCCTTACCACCATCGCTAATGATGGCGCGGGGCATGCCAAAACGTGAAAATATGTTTTCCTTAAGGAACTTCACCATAACAGGGTGGTCATTGGTGCGAGAGGCAAGCACCTCAACCCACTTGGATATTCATTTTACGTGGTTGTTTTTTTGCAATTTAGAGTCATATGTTCAAAACATGAAAACAACATGTTCGTACACGGGAGGTAAGACTGCATAATCTTATGAAAATGTCTAAACCATTATGAGACTCTGCTGCATCTCTTTAGAAAATTTTGTATCTGTACTGGATTAACTCACAACTGTACAGGCAGAGTGGGAAAGAAATAAAGGAAAAATAGGAGAGAGAATAAGGAAAGAAAGAAAAGTTAAGTCAAGTCAAGGGGGGAAGGTTGGCTCATTCATATAGAGAGAGAAAAGAGAAGAGAAAGAGAGAAGAGGAAGAAGAAAGAAAAGAGGAGAAAAAGGGAAAAGAAGAATAAGAACTAAGGGAATGGCTTGTTGTATCTTGTTTTCAATATCTAAGGTGAGTTTTATCTTGTTCTATGTTGTTCTTATTAATTCTAGCATACTTGCAACTCATCTTTATCATGAGAGTTGGAAAGGAGGTGATGGAAGAGATGAAAGATTAAGGTTTTCATGGATCATTTTTCAATTTGGGATGAAGGTGTTATGCTTGCTGTTTTGTGATAAATTATTTTATCTAAAAATATTATTTCTACATGTATCTTTGAACGCTTGAATTTATAATGATAACAGTAATTTGAGCTTTGGTTCCACTCAAAAATATTATATTTTCGAATTATGGTGAATTGTAGAAGTCGGACTATTACTGCTGAAATTTGTTACCCTAATCTGCGACCCTTACCTTAACAGCAATATTCGACTAAGTTAGAGTAGTCAAAACATTGAGAAATTTTTACTGTATCTATTAGAAATACGGATTGTAAGCACCCCATTTTTGCCTGCTCGGCAATCTCCGGCCCGATCGGAATACGGTCTCCAACATCACAACACATGCAAGCTCAAGATGACCCTTTCAATCTCCAATCCAGTCAACTGGTCATTTCTTGGGTCCACAAGGATCTGCTGGAGGCTTAAGCACCATTATTCTAGGCAGTTTTCCGGACCGGGCGGTCCCAGAAACCAGCGCCATCCAGGTAGCTTCCCGAGGTCGGGCGATCTCAGGGACCAACACCTCATCAGAGATTCCAGACGGTTCACTTCTAGCACCTGCTAGCCCGCCAATGTAGAATGTTCGTCACTCGGCAGTTCTCCGGGACTAGGCGTTCTCGGAGACCAACACCACCCTTCCAGGTAGCTTTTTGGGACCAAGCGTTCTCAGGAACCAACACCACCCTACAGGTAGCTCTCTAAAACCAAGCATTCTTAGAGACCAACACCACACAGGTAGTTTTCCGTGACCGGGCGGTCTCGGGAACCAATACCTAGGTCAACACCAGCGCCTGCTAGCCCGACTCGGTGAAAAATGACCAAATCTGCCCCTTGGGCCTCCAGGCACGTTTTGGGAAAGTTTAAAATCCCTCAAAACGATAAGTCCATCCTTCCACAATGTTGTCAAACCATCAGGCGGCCCCTGCACGCCATTTGGTCCAAATCCGGTCCTATTCCAGCTCACTCTGGTCAAAATGGCCATTTTGCCCCTGAACGACTCAGCACGACATAAACCCCGCTAAACGACAACAAACTCTCTCAAAACCATCCCTGAACTGCCCTGCATGCCTAACATAATATACCAGACCATTCCTGACCATTTCTAGCCAACTCCAGTCAAAATGACCGTTTTGCTCCTGGAAGCCCTAAAATGCCCCGAAACAGCACCGGCCTTGGGATTTCAAGCGAGGGTTTCACCACGCACTCTTGTTTAACCCCAGGAACACCCTACGACACTAAACTCACACGACGCGATAAAATTTTCCTGGAACGTCTCGCAAACGCTCCACTTAAATTGTCTTTTCCCCCGATTCCCTAGTTATAACGCACCGTCAACTGACTTGAGAAATGCGTAAATCAGGGAATTCACGAAAGCTCGTCCATAGATCTTTCCATTGATACAGTTTGATCGAATAGATCGCTTCCCGAAGCCCTCCATCTTATGGTGCGAAAACTATAACTTCCAGCAACCCCTGGAGCGTCTCGCAAATACTCCGCCAAGGTTGACTTTTTCTCCGATTCCCTAATCAAAACGCACCGTCAAATGATTTGAGAGAGGCCTAAATTTGGTAATTCTACAAAGTATTTCCAATGTACTTTCCATCGGAACAGTCCGATCAAATAGATCGCTTCTCGAAGGCCTCGATCACATCAAACGAAAGCAGTCACTTTCAAACACACACGAAGCGTATCACAGACGCTCCACAAAAGTGTCCTTTTTGACACGCTTCCCAAGACGATATCTCACGCTTCTGAACATAATTCAAACTCTTCGAAAACATGAAAGTTCATTGGATGCACTAGGAGAACATCCCAAGTGCGACCGATTTCCTTGGAACCTTCCCAGTTAGCCCAATTATCGAGGCAAAGTTTGGGCAATTCTTCCCGATAATGGAGCGTATGCTACATGCGCTCAAATTTTGTTCAGATCGATCGACTTTCGTTCAACGATCGAGATTTAACTAGTACATAGGATGCCACGTGTTATTGTGGCAATGGAACAGTACCTGCGTATGTCCTACATGCGCACGGCCAAATTTTGGCCATACGCATGTAACACATGCGCATGGCCTGTTCCAGATTGCCTATAAATAGAGGTCTCCCCCCTTGCATATTCCAGGTTCGAAATTGATACGAAACTTTGCTGAAATCACTCCAAAAATTCGAATCTCTATATATATTCCTCCCCTCCAACACTTAGGTTAGATTCTACCTCTCCTAAGCCTATACACTCCATATACAAAGCCTTACACACACTTATACACTCCATTCAAGCCTCTCAAGCCTTCTTGAAGTCACTCAAGCTCCAATCAAGACATTCATAGAAGATTACAAGAGTGTTGAAGGCAAAAGGTGGTATCCCTTTTATATTTGTGCTCTTCCCCACTCTTCTCTTCTCATCCCAGCCTACTTAGGCTATTCTCTATTTTAATCCCCATCTTCAACCCCCCCCCCTTTCTTGCATGCTTAAGCCAAGAGGGCTCCTAGATCATGCCTAGAGGAAAGCAAGTGAGAGCCACCGTGTAGGGGGACCTCTCACTAGCCTAGTTTAAGATGGTATGGCCTAAGAGCCCCTTGTTTGTATGGTGAAGCCTAAAAGCCTTGTATGTGAATCATGACCCCTTGTATATTCTTATTTTGATAATGTCTTGTATGCTTGGCTTCATTTTATGTTTATTGCCATATCCCACCATGCATGCATTGCTCTTAATTTCATGATATTTCCAAGTCCTACATGTCCTTCAATAATTGTTTCAAGAGTTGGCCCCTTGAAGTTTAGGATGAGACTTTAGGAATCATGCCTTGAAAAATCCCTCACACCCCCCTAATTCATATTTTTGCACCATTGTATTTCAACTTGCATAAAAGTTGCTTTCAAACTCTCTAATTTTCAAGATTTTCATTCTCTCAAAGTTAATGGTTAAAATGGCCCCATGGAACCCTCTCTTGAGTGGTCTCCCTTTATATTGGCCATAGGACCCCTAAATTGTTAGAATGGTCCCCTTTTCTCCTTATGCTTGCCAAAGAATGATGTTCAAACTCTTTGAATTCTATGGTTTCCATTCTCTCAAGTTTAGTGGTTGGAATGGCCCCATGGAACCCTCTCTTGAGTGGTCTCCCTTTTATTGGTCATATGAACCCTCTCTTGATGGAATGGTTCCCTTGAAAAATGGTTTTCAAAACCCTTCTCCAAATGCATTCTCTCCATCTTTGCATCAAAAATGATCTTCCAAAGCTTACCATCATTATGTTTATTTTTTACCCCTTACACTCTTGTCAAGATAGTGATTATAATGGCCATAAGGAAACCTTCCTTGGAATGGTCTCCAATCACCCACAATGTAAACCATGCTCTTGGCTAGAGTCAAAATTTTTATGGAAATGATCTTCAAAATGGTTGTCCACCAAAGTCCCTTGCATAGCATGTTTTGTCCTTCAAAATTCTCTCCAAAAATGCATTAAACCAATTTTCAAAACCAATTTCAAATCCAACCCTAGGTTAACTTGACCCTAGTTACCAAACCCTAGGTTAACTTGACCCTAGTTCACTGACCTTAGGTTAACTTAACCCTAGTTAGTTAACCCTTAGTCTCCTTAATCCTAGGTTAACCTAACCCAAGTTAGCTAACCTTAGGTTCTGCCTAACCCTAGGCTAACCCAACCTAGGTCAATACACTTTAAGGTTTCAACTATTGAACCCTTTTTCAAATGATCATTCAAGTTTTCAAATTATCCTTATAACCTATTCCTCCAAAACCTCCTACCCCCATGATTTCAAAAACCCAACTCCATATACTCTTCTTATTTCCTACACTCCGTATTCAAGACCTTTCTAAAGATGTTTCTAAAGAGTCACAAACCTAAGGTATTCCTAGCCCTCTCATGGTTAGGGATTCCAAGGACAAGTGATAAATCAAGAACAACCTCTTAGGTTGTCCATGTTAGGGTTCCAAACACTTAGCCATTTTCAAAAATCGCTTTCAAAAACTAATTCATCAACCATTCTAAAGTCATGCCTCCAAGGTCTTCAAAACAAGACTCCAAAAACACTTTTAAGTTTTCTTGAGTCATGCCAAATCATTTTTCCAAAACTCCCTTAGAGTCAATCCAAAAGCATGTTCAAAACACTTCACTTCCAATTTCAAGTCAAAACTTGCAAGACCTTAAAGTGTCTTAAACTTTTTCAAAGACCCCAAAGTGTCTTTAAACCTTCCAAAGGCCCTAATGCGCCTATTTTTCATTAGGCTCTTGCCCAAACTACGAATGATCCGATTCTCGCCAAATGAGATACGTAGGCAACCTAAAATGGTGCGGTCATAACTTTTATTTTAACCTCAATCCCTTTTTCAAAAATTCCAATCAATTCAAAGTTTCTATTCCAAACTCTTTCAAAACCTCCACTATTTTCAAACTTCTTCCAAAACTTGCATCATGCGTCATTCATCCAAAAAGTGATGACTAGACCCCGTTTTCAAAGTTCTAAAGTGGATATTAAGTGGACAATAGTAACCGGTTATTCTAGTGAGTGAACCAAGGGTGGTTAGACATGTAGGTACCGAAAGGGCGGGGTAGGGTGATGATCTTAGGAGATCTTCCCTACACCTAACCAACCCCGAACCTTAGATTTCTATTTTCGAAAGACCAAAAATAGAGTTATTTTCAAAAAGGGCTTAAACATTTCAAAAGATTGCCAAACAACCTATTTTCTTAAAAACCCTCTCTTGAGGGAGTTTTCAAAAACCTTTTTCAAAAACCCTAAGTTTAATCTTCGGATTAATGCTTAGTTTTAGGTGCCCTAACTCACCTTAATCAAGTTAGGTGACGACTCCTATTTTTCTAAAAAGCCCTTAGTCAAATCAATTTTCAAACCTAGTCGCAGTTGTCCTTTTAGGAGGACGAGTTCTAGTGACAGAGTTCCGTGCTTTAAGGTCTCCGAACCGAAAGAACCTTGGACACCCAAAAATCGGGGCGCGACATGGATGAGAGTATATACCAAATTTCAGGTCATTTTTTATGTCGTTTGTCTATGTTAAGAACTGCTCAAATATGGACCATCTGCAGCTAAATTCTCACTTCTACAACATTGCCTTATTTTATAAAATACCAAATAAATACTTAGTCTTATTTAATAAATGTGAAATTTGGTTTGGATACTCTCTGAGATGTCTATTTTGTATTCTCCAAGTTTTTAAATTTTTAGGTATAAGCTCAGGAAATTGTGTCCATGTTATGAGGACTGTGTCAGTTTTGGTAGATTAGAAGACTTAGTGAATTTTGGTACTTATAAGATATTGCATTACATTGAGGAATATGACATCGTATTTCAATACCTGATTGGCAGTACATATCTCATGTTAAAGGAGTGTGGATCATGATGATGTATTATTGAAAGATTGTGAATTATATTTCCCAATCTAACATGATTTTGGATGTTAGGTGCTAAAGAGGGGCAAGATTCTTCAACGTCAACCAAGGAGTAACTTCATTGTGGTGTGTGTGTGTGGTGATAGGTGGGGAGTTTGGAAAATCTTATTCATATTGAATTGCTTGTCTATTACTTGCATTGGTGATATATGAGGTGATATTACATACCATTCATTCTGTATGATATGCATTATACAGAGAAAGGTATAGCCAATGTAGGGTTGATCTAAAAGGGTATCTATGTGGGGTATCCTTGATAACAAGCCATCGATATATTGGGCCAATATTATCTAAATTCCGCACATATTTATTGTGTTTCATGCATTGCATCACAAGAGATATTGTATTTCATAAAGCATATTACATTGCTGGTAGTAATGAGAGGATGATAATATATCGTTGATGTTGGTGTTCTGTGGATGATTTTGTATCATTGATTGGTGGATTATCTATTTATAGCTGATTCTGTGATTATGTATATTTCATTCTTTATGAGTTTAATTACCCATCGTGAGCACGTTGACAATTAACTCACACCCACATAGATTGTTTTCACAGGTAACGTGGAGATAACGGTTTGGTTCACTGTAGTCTTAGTCTTAGCTGCGGTAGCATTCATGTCGGTCTCAGGATGTCATGTCTCGGGGCTTCGGAAAGCTCATATTGTTTTGCTTTCAGTTTCTCATCATATTTGTATAAGACGTTGAGATTCGAGTTATATTTGTATTTTCCCTTATGTTAGCTTCAAATATGAGAGTTTGTTAGATATCTAGGCTTATAATGATGTGAGTGGTTTATGGTTTACTTTTGATGTCCATTATGGTATGTGATGGCAGTTCTTGTTTATATATATCATTGGTGTATATTCCATTGTGCTCTTTTTTGGGTGTGTATTAAAGTGTCATTCGCAGGTATGGTGACCTATGCGATCACGCCTTGCTTAATGTGACATTAGTAATGTCTAATTGGGATGGGGGTGTGACACCCATAACCTTTTATAAAGTCAAGAGCACAAATGTCTTTGAGAACCATCGCCTTTGGGTACCCATATTCCTTAACTCCTCCCAATCCCACTCTTTAGTTACTCCTTTCAAAGCTCCAACTTTTTAGCCAGCATTAGCTCAGGCTACCTGCCACTGAATGTGCTTTCACCAAGCACAAACTTTCTCCCTAAAGCCGAAAATTCTCAAATATGAAACAACTATTTCCCCAAAAAGTGTCCCCACAAACCAACATAATGGGAAAATAATCAAAATAAGCCTTGGCAACAAACTCTGAGCTAGATCTGAGAAGTGCTCTAATTGTACTCCAAAAATGTAGATTACAATCCCTAATTAGTTAATTGCCTGCTTTAGTCTAATAGTATTTCAGTAATTTAGCTATCTTTTGGTGCTAATTTAGTTTTATGGCCGTTTTGCAGGTTTTGGGCTTAAGTGGAGCAAGTTAGGGCAAAATGGTCAAAGGACCATTCGAATGGCCTTGAGGGCATTTGAACAGGTCTCAACCATTCGAACGGCCCCCAAGGGTGTTCAAACGCTTTCACAGAGCTAGGGAAAAATCAAGCAAGTCTACAAAATCATTTGAAATTACAGAGCCTTGAAAAACTCGTTCGAAGTTCGTTCAAAATTCGAACAGCCTACAACAGCACTATTTTATTTTTGCAATATTTAAGTTGTTTTCTACTTATTTTGGGGATGTTAAATTTTGTACGATATTTTAGATAAAGATAGTCATTTGAGAGCTTTGTAGAGCGAAACACTTAGATTTCAATATAATTCATAGTTTAACCTCTTGCTTTTCAATTCAAATTGTCAATTACTTCATAGAAATGAGTAGCTAATCTTCAAATTGGATTCAATTGTAAAAATCATCCAATGGTTCCAAGGTTTCTATACAGATAAATCATAATTTTAATGTTTTATCTTCCTAATTCTCTAATTCTTAGCAATGAAGCTTAGGTCTCTAAGAACACTTAGATTATTGATTATGTTTGGTGATTTCAATGAATAATTCTCTAATTGTATATTGATGTTATCCAAATTGATAATATTAGTCTAAAACTCTCTACTTGATCATGAATCGATCTAACTTCAATTGCTATAAAATTCATGTTGTGTAATTCCAAATCTTCCGAATCAAGCACTCTTGATTGCTATATTTGATTTGAGTTATCAGCCTTTTTGCAATCCTTGGACAAATTGGGTGGTTGAATCAATTGAATTCAATCCTTCTTTTCAAACTAGTTCAATTGTCCTTTGAATTGCTTTGTTTAGTCAAACTAAACCTCAATTTCAATTGAGAAAATTAAGTATCAAGGTTTGTAATTTGTTATGTCTATTGCTGTTCAAAAAAAAAATTTTGTTACGTCTATTACATGTTACACAATAGTAATCCAAAAGATCAATTTACTGAACCAAAACTAAGTCATAATGACTTTAAGCAAGTCTGATACTGTTTTCCTTCCCCGGATTAAATTATATTCCAAAAGGGTACCTTTTAAAGTAACATTGTATATACTAGATTTTCTTGGCCTATTTTCTACTTGATAAGTAGACGTAAAGCACTAGGATACACATTAACAAATGCACATGGTTTCGTACATGCTTTTATTTAGTTGGTAAAACAACGTAGTGACAAAATGTGCTATATACAACATGTTTTATCATGTGATAAATTGCATGGCATGGCTGGTATCAAATTAAGAATTTCGCCTCACGAAACCCTTATTGCCAGTTGATATCAAGAGACTACTTAATCGGTTGATCCAATTATAATGGAACTTGCCAACCTTGCCAACTCTCCGGGAGGGAGGACGCAGCAACAATTTACAAATGTTGGAAATAAAAAGAAGAAATTTTAAACCAACAGATCATAATGACACGATTCTTGGATAAAAAGACTTCAGTGTAAATTATAATGACACGATTCTTTTATCTGATCCTGTAACCATTTGAAATTTAATTGTGCTCCCCTATTTAAGTCCTGGAGTGATGACTTCTAAGAAAAATGTTAGGTTTAGTTAGTGATTTGTTCATCAAAAATGATGTATTTATTTCATTCTATGCAAAAGTTTAAGTTCGGAACAAGATAATTTTTGTTCAGCAAGTGTTGGGTCTAGCCATGCAAGGGATGGCTCTAGCCATTGCAGAAATCCAAGAACCTGCAAAGATTCAGAGATGATGGCTCGATGGATGATGGATGACTTGACGTTGGCTCTAGCCAACCTACAATGGTTTTAGCCATTGCAACAGGATCAGTTCGAACAAGAGTCCAAACTTACCAAACCTACTATCAAGCCAAGCACTATTCAACCAATGAAGAGGGCGGTTAGGCTTATTTTTTAGGAGCAGAGAAAAGCTACGGATAGGACAGTAACTGTACGTATTGGATACATCTCTAGGATATAGAAAATAAAGAGATAACAGAGAAGTATATGCACAGAAAAAATTTATAGAGTGGTGAGGAAACAAGTTGATGGGTCTTTGAGTATACAAATCTTCTTCGCCATTGTTACTAGATTGAAGAATAAAGATAGAAAAATCATCTTGATGGATTCCAAGAACGAAGAATAGCGCCGTCGTGATTCTATGGTAGAGTCAAACCTGGGAGAACAAAAACTCAAAGAGTCAAGCTAATAAGCTTCAACCGGAATTCGTGGGGATTTAGATGGTATTTGTGCAGTCTCCAATGTTATAATTATAAGTCGGACTTGTGTAAATTGTTTTGCTTGGCTTGCTGGACGTGATTCTTTCCTGTTTTCACAAGATATTTTATGCCTTTTGACTTTATTACTCATTATTGATGTTGTGTAATGAATGCATATGAATGATCATATAGGTAAAGAAAATTAATGGCTCATGCAAATATAGCTAGACTTATAGGTGTTTGCCTAGGAAATTCAAATTTTTAAAAACATATGCATGGATTTTTACAAATTCCTTGGATAAAAAGACTTTATCCAATGTCCAAAAGATCAAGCGCTCTTTTAGCTTTTTATGGTTGTGTTCTACCAGTACTTGTGTATTTTTATTTGGAGAGAGAGAGAGAGAGAGAGAGAGAGAGAGAGAGAGCAAAAAAAAAAACATATGGAGAAAATAAATTAAAAATAATAAAAAAAATATTGGAAGCTTTTTTTTTCTCTTTTATATTTATGTCTCTTAAGGCACTACTGCTGATGGATATTAAAGCGGTTGAAAACTTGATTTCACAACGAAATTGTTTGATCATTCCTTGTAAAAGAAGAGAATTGCATTGATAAGCTATGATTTTATAATTGATGAGGCATTGTTAGTGAAATCTAACGGAGTTTTGAGAAGTTTTTATTGGTCAAGGGGAGTTTCTTTGTCAAACTGTTGTGTTGTTATGTATATTGGTCAAGGGGAGTTTCCTTGTCGAACTATTGTGTTGTTATGTATTTTAAGCAAGTTTAGCATTTCAACAAAATCTTCATGCTCCAGCTAGTGGGAAAATGTAAAAGGATATTGTAATAGAATGGGATGATTGATGTGTGGAGAGATTTCATTGATGGTAGCGCTTAGAACGGCCTAGGTGCAGATGACGGATGCAACCGAACTACATTGGTCTAGACTCCCAGTTTGGGATTTATAACAAAAGTCTATTTTATTACTTGTATTGCATTTATGTCATCATATTTGTTAAAATTTTGTACTTGTATTGTATTTGTTTCATCATATATATTTGCACTTGTGGGTAAAAAGATGTTTGCTTAGTTTTGATATTCCATAACACAAGATGGTAGATGGCCTTCTCGTTAGCATAGACCCATTATAAGAGGGGGATGGAGAACCATTGAATCTAAATTTTTATAAAATTTTAATTAAAAATGTGAGAAAAGCGAATGCTCTCTTAAAAAAATTTGTGAAGTATGCATCCAAATCGGCAAAGACGAGCAAGAGAAGAGGTGCAAAAAGTTTTTGGGAACAATACACTATATTACGATAAAATAAATTGGCTTAAAATTGTAAGCATATATAGTGGTGGATGCAAGATTTTTGTTGAGGAGAGGGGTAATGCACTTTATATTTTAATGTAAGGGTTAAATACACTTTGGACTCTTGTACTACATAATGAATCCCATCACTTTTAATTATTATAATTAAGCCCATGTACTTTTAATTTGTTGTAATGTTACATTTCTATAAAATTTTGTTTGTATAATTAATGGTTAACAGTTCTATATGTATCATGTGGCCCTTTTCAGGGGCAAAAATATAGTTTCACACTATTTTGACTTCCAAACGCTCTCAATCCTCTCTCACGTGAGACAATTTTGGAGTATTTTGTAATTCAAATTTCATTTTATACATAGAATCACTATAAAGAAGACTCTCAAATCGTCTCATGTGAGGGAGGACTGAAGGCATTTGAGCGCCAAAATGATTTGAAAATATATTTTTATCTTTATAAGTACTTTTGGTCATCAATTGCACAAATAAAAACTTACGGAGGGCGAAATTGCTACAAATTAAAAGTATAGAAACTTAATTGTTACAATTAAAAATACAAGTACTAAAGTGAAATTCTGTATAGAATACAAGAATTCAAAATGTATTTAATTTTTATGGATAAAATAATTGGATAACTTCTACTTTCCCGTGTTTGACTACAATCTTAAAAGTAGTTTCCGAAAATAATATCAAAACATTTTTAGCTACAATCTCAAAAGTAGTTTCCGAAAATTATATCAAAACATTTTTAGCGAAGAAAACTTGCTCGGCATATAACCAATAGTTCTCAAAAGTCTGCCACGACTAAAAAAAAAAAACACAAAACAAAGCAAAGCTTCAATTCATCAACGATGGCAGGGGTTGAAGGCTCTCTAAAACCAACCCATCGACCGAAACTCCCGCGAATGTCTCTTCATTGCCCTCAATCACAAATCTATAAAAATAAAAATCTGAAATTATGTTCCTCTGGCAAGTAATTTACCTCTCTGGCTCAGTTCCTTGTGTGATGTCACCGGAAAGTTCACCGAAAGTTAGCATTAGACTCGCTTGGCAGCAGTGGCGGACGGATGACCACCTAGTTCATTACATAAAAAAAAAAAAACAAAAAAGTCTTTGGCAAAGGCAAAAAGCCATTGCTAAAAGCCAAAGATCAATCGCTGACGGCAATTGTGACAGAGTAGCAAGCGCAAAGATTGCGTCGCTGAAAGTGGAGTCATTAGTCCTTTTGTGACGTCGCTAAAAAAAGGCAACTCTCACTTGGCAACGAATTATTCCATCGCTAAAAGTCCACTTAAGCAACGGCGAATCTCTGTCAACTATAGTAAGAGTAGTAGATGGTGCTAAAGGGTGCTTTTGGCGACGGTCTAGTACTGTTGCAAATAACATGAATTAGGGGGAACTTTATTATATACATGTCACTAATTTTATTATTTGGAAAGACATTTTAGGGAAAAGAAAAACACTATATGACACTGATTTTTTTGTCCCCCTTTTCGATCACCGCCTAAGTGAATGCTTGTGATTGGTTCCCTATATGGAAGAAACAACATAAACTAAAGATCAAAGAGAGCCGTACCTTGCCATGTGTGGAATGATGCAAGACAGGAATAAAAGCTGATGACATATATAGTTTGCCAAATCTTGTCATACTGTGAAAAAGAACTAGTTCTGTATAGCAGTACCCTAATGTAAATAATATAATTTTGCACACTTTCATGCATAACCTTATGATATTGACAGGGTTATGCATTTTTTTCCCTATGTTTCTTGCAGCTTATGTTACCAGCGATGAATTTGAGTTGTGATTAAATGATAAGCAAACGGGAAGAGTTGGCCTCAGAAAAAGGGTTATGTGAGTTGGACGTGTGGCCTTATCTCAATAAATTGGCAGCCGATGCTATTTCTCGGACAGCATTTGGCAGTAGCTACGAAGAAGGTAGAAGGATATTTGAACTCCAAAAGGAACAAATTGATCTGTTCTTGCGAAATTCGGAGTCACTTCCCATTCCAGGAAGGAGGTATACATAAAAGCTTGATTTATGTGAATATAGGAAATTTATAAGAAATAGTTACTACTAGAATTCTATATTATTAATTGGGCTATGTGTTCTATATAGTTTTCTTATGTCAAGGGATAGTAAATTATGTTTCTTTTGTGATCGCAGTATAGTATTATTTTTGTTCTTGTTCTTGCTCTTGCTCTTCCTCTTCCTCTTCTTGTTATTATCGGTGCTTTTGCTTCGCTTATAACCATCCATGTGCAGGTTTCTACCAACAAAGACAAACAAGTAAATTAGAGAAATCTACAATGAAGTCCAAGGGTGGTTTTTGAGGGGTCTCATCAATAAAAGAGAGAGTGCCATGAATCTAGAAGAAGCCACTGAGGATGATTTGTTATCTTACTGAAATCCAATTTGAGAGAAATTAAAGAACATGGAGACAAGAAGAATGCAGGAATGAGTATTGACGATTGACAAAGGAGTACATGCTATTTCACCTTGTTGACTGGGCAAGAAACGACTTCACTATTGATAACCTGGACAATGATTTTGTTAAGTATGCACCCAAACTGGCGAATACGAGCCAGATAAGAGGTTGGACAAGTTTTTGGCAACAATAAACGAGACTATGATGGAATAAACCGCCTTAAAATTGTAAGCATAAATGTTTCATTTTAATATAAACTATAAGCATATGTACTCATTTTCAGAATTTTTTTGCAAGTGATAAATATATTAAAACTTACATAGTTTTTTGTGTAAGTTTTAAGGTTCACACCACCTTGAAATTGTACATAAATAAATATTATGCACTTTTCAAAACGAAATTAATAGCTAAATAATGAAAACTTTTCATTTCACCTAACAGAGTTCGACAGCCATTGTGATATTACCTTTATATATATATATATATATATTTTTTTTTTTTTTGAAAAGCAAAATTCATTGATAATGAAAACAAGATGCAGCTGGAAAAAGGAAAGGATTCAAAGCTGAACAAGCATACATTAGCTTGACAGAGAAGAAAACTACCAGCCTAAGCCCAGGATAGAGCAGAAGGAACAACCATAAGATTGGCAAGATGCCAACCAAAGGTGGAAAGTTCCATCAAACGGTAAAACCTCGGCTCCAATCCAATCACCCAAGAAACAAAACAAAAACAAAAGACACCTAAACACTTAACAACTGGAGGGGAACCAACATCTTGGCCAAAGGAAGATTAAAGAAAGCCAGCCCTAAATACCAGCCTCACAGAAAACCAGCAACACTAGCCAATTAAGCTCCTATGAAATTGTATCCCAAAGATCCTGTTACGAGAAGGAATGATTCTCATTTAATAGAGAAAACCAATGTAAGGGCCATCTCCTCTGACATCTTGCAACCTCAAGCGATTTGGTCGTCACTGTTTGAGACAAGTGTGCTCCGATTCATATACTCTCTTGACACAAGCATTGCTCAACCTTTTCCATGTAAGTTCTGACAAGATAACACAACCATCCCTCAAAACAAGCATCCCTCAACCTTCTGGGATCACTGGAGCTCCAACCTATCGCCCCATAAATAGAAGAGAGTGCAACTAAAACTTTCTCAATAGATGGGAAACCATCTACATTGTCGAAAGATGAAGAAAGAACACCAGCCCCCAACCAGCAAAACCATATACCAGCGACACCAGCTCCGCCTAATATCATTGATCCAATTCTCCTAGGAAATTTAGAGCACTCTCAAATTCCAGATCCACCCCTTTTTTTCTTAGGCTTTAGGGTGTCAATCCATGAAGCTTGAATCAAAGTTTGTAGAGCGACCTCTTTCTTGCCTTGGAAATTTACTCCCAGTTGCTTCCCTGCATCAATAGTGTCTGCAGCTTCTTTGTGAATGCTTTCTTCGAGTTGCTGAAGGATAATGGAGTTTCTATTGACAATATTTTCCGATGGAAGAGAGGATAGAGAGTTTGAAATGGCCACTCTTTTCTTTGCAGACCTTGGTTTGAGCTTGAAAACAACTTTAGCATTGTTATGACCCAGATCAGTCAGGTGCTTAGATTTCCTGCTCCTTTTAGTGAGATTTGCGTCAATAGTAGCTGGAGCAGCTTGTCTTGATAGGCTTCTCCCCGTACTTTTTTGCTGGATGTCATTCTCATTACTTGATCCCATAAGCCTTGGGCTGAGGTAGAACATATCCCCAATAATGTGTTGCTGGTAGCTACCATTTGGGGGTGTGAAATTTGCTTTGAACCACCCATTTGATCCTCGTTTAAACTCTCTTCATTTAAACTCTTTTCTTCCTCTCTCTCCTCTTCATCATTTGAGCCATTGGGACAACTACTTTCCTTAAAGGAATCACCTATAATTACTTCCTCTCTTGGAACCATTCCTTTGGCCGCCACAACTCATTCCAACAGCTGCTCATTATTGCTGGTAAAATCCCTAGGATTTACGGTGTAATCAAGAAACTGGTGTTGTAATGCTACATTAGTCCCCTCCAAAATTGATTCCTCTACCTGGCTCAACAACTCATCTTCTATCTGCTCCTCTAAAGGCTTTAGAATCATATGTGACTAATTATCGACCATGACCTTTGGACTTATGACTGATGCCCCTATGTCAGCAGAGAGATCGTTATCCTTCTTTGAAACTTCTTCAAATTCCTCTTTAGATTCATCGTCCACTGGCTGATATTTGGATACCTATGCTCCAAAGGATGCAAAAACAGGACCACACCGATAATTTACCTCCCTAACTCGAACGGAATAATTAAAATTTCCAACTTTCAAATTGCATGAATCTTGAATAGTAGCTTCAGCTTCTGTTTCCACTAACACCAGACCTCTCTCCAACTCCTCTTTTTTTTCTGTTTTACCATCAATTGATTGAACACTTCCCCATAGTTCTCTAATGGTCCAAAAAGTGTCTGTATTCCATGCTTGCAATGGAACTCCTTCAATTGATAACCAGGTCTTTCTAAAAGTGTCGAACTCCCTGTATGACCAATTGTATAAAATTGAAAACCAACTGTCCAGCCATTGCCTTCCACTGCTCATGAACATTTCTTTGTCACTAATATCATCAAATTGTAAAAGTACCCTTAACCCTCCAAGAGGTTTCCCTTTGATGCAGAACACTCCTGCACTTCTCATTGCATTTTCAATTGCATAAATAGTCTTAAAGTCATGCACCAGTGGGATTGAGCAGCAACTTAACTAGGCATCATCTGATTTATCAACTTTCACCATTTTCTTCAGATTTGACTTTAATTTTTCTTTTCTAGACTCATCAGAAGTGGGACTGAGTACATCTTTATAAGATCTTCCATTCACAAAAGAGCTTCTGAAAGCATTTGTTGTGAGCCTTCTTTTTGTGATAATTGCAGAGGATTATCTCTTTTCAAACAATGCCTTTTTTACTAGCAGCATTTAATCCAGCAGCCAAATGCCATTGAAAGTATTTATAGCACTATATGCTTCTTGAGTAGTTCCAAATCGCACAAAACTGAAAGGCCCTTTCTTCCATTTCCTTACTTTGTGCGAGACGAAGGAATTGATGACATCGCCACTTTTTTTAAAAAAAATTCTCAGCCATATACTATTCATCGTTGGTGGCAGATTGTCAATAAAGATAGTGAACATATTATCCATTGCTTTCCAGGTACTGACCTTATGCAAGAACAGAGAAGAAAAGATAAAGAGGAACAAGATGAACCAAAGATGAGCTCAATAAGACTCTTATCCACAGACTTTTATTGAGAACGGCGGTGGAGGTCAAGACATATTGATTTCATTATCAGTCCATACATATGATGGAAGGATGCAAGGATGTCACCAGAAGATATGACACCAAGTTTGAGCATGTCACCAGAAGGATGTCCAAAGATCAATCAATTAGGAAGAAGGGTTCTTGGCCACAGAGGCATTTCGTCGAACGCTTCATGGGTGAATGGTTGTATAGTTGACCGAAGGGACAAGCACTATCACCTAACATTATCACCCATTGGTCTAGATCTGCCGGCAGCCTAATTGATAGTGATCATCAAACTCGAGTCTACCGTCATCTTTTCGTAATTTTCCAATGTCTCTGCAAGGAGCGGGAAAGCGAATTAGCAGAGAGCCTCACGTACAACACATGCAGGCATATGCCCACCTCCAATTTACCCCCATTATCTCCACCAATGACTGACCACCACCACCACCACCATCTTGGTCGCTGACCACCACAGCAACACTGGTTTCAATGTAGAAGGTGAGCAGTTTCAATGTTCATAAACGGGCTAGTCGCCAGTCTAGCAATAAAAATATCACCTTTATAATAGGTTTACATGGGACCATGAACGGTCAAGTCACAGTGAACTTCACTTGAATGTAATACTCACATCTGCTAACAATCAAGCAAACTTGTTATCGACAAGAAAAATATAAGGAATGTGGTCTATTTTTTGAAACAACTAGGCACTGGAGTTTATTTTTGCTGGCCGACTTCTAGGGAGGTAAAAGTAGTCTACTGAAACGTATTTGCATTTTTTAAATGTTTGACAGATTAAACACTTGTGCTACAATATCTTTTACTTAAATCTTTTTTGTGAATATGGAGTAACATCATAGTACTGTCTAGTTTGGGGTATATTTGAACTAAAAGATTACCATTTAACACACACACATCTATATATGCACAGAAAATATATAAGTACAAATGCAGTTATTTTCTTGACATTCAAAGCATAAACTATACTAAATTTCTTATAAATTTTTTGTTTCACATATAGTGGAATAACACCAACATCTTTCAATTCTTCTTCTAGTATGGCTACTTATGTTTTGTCCATAACGATAATACTTTTTTAACTGCAGATAACAATGATTCTGAATGGGGTTTTAATGTTATATCCTTCTATAGTAATGATCCAAGTTATCAACAAGGAGACACAACTAGGAGAAATGATCCTACATGAAGGAATGACCTTAATAATACCAATTCTTTTTGTCCACCATGATTTTGAAAATTGGAGTAAAGATGTAAATGAGTTCAAACCAAAAAGATTCTTTGAGGGAATTGCAAAAGGTGACAAAGAAAAAAGGTTCATTCATTCCGTTTGGTCAGGGTCCTCAAATTTGCATTGGGAACAATTTTGCAATGTTGGAGACGAAAATGGCTTTAGCAATGATAGAAGCTTTAATGCCTCTAATTCGAGCTTTCTCCATTCTACGCTCATGCTCCTGCCTTCGAACACTTCACAATTCAACCCCAAAAGGGTGCTTGTTGTTGGGAATTGCGAAATTTTTCGCGACCCGGCTATAGTGCATTCGCATAATATCAAAAATAACTTATCTGATTAGCATAGACTAATCTACGCAATTAAAATCATACCTTCGAGATCTCTTTAATTTGATCCCGAATAGCAGTAGGTATGAATTTTGAAATTCTTCTACTTTGATCTCGAACAGCAAACAACAGCGACAAGCACGAATCAATTGCTCGAACTCAACTTTCGAATTTCTATTGTATTCCCGTATACGCCTTACTCCAAAAAGATATAGCTCACAGCTGCTAGGATTTCTCTTCCTCACAAAAATATGTAT
>CM065387.1:33785000-34117500 GCA_033060915.1 Euryodendron excelsum
GGTAGATGAGCTTCTTATTAGCATAGACCCATTATGAGAGGTGGATGGAGAGTTATTGGTTCTAAATTTTTACAAAATTTTAATTAAAAATGTGAGAAAAACCTAATGCTCTCTTTAAAAAAATTTGTTAAGTATGCATCCAAATCAGCAAATACGAGCAAGAGAAGAGTTTCAAAAAGTTTATGGAAACAATACATCATACTACGATGGAATAAACCGACTTAAAATTGTAAGCATATTCAATGGCGGACGCAGAATTTTTGTTAAGAGCAGTGCAAGGTAATATTTTTTAAATTTTGTAGACGCAAAGGTAAAATTCTTGAATTTTAGGAGGGAGGGGGGAACACACTATATTTAAATGTAAATAGCCAAGAAAGTATAGGGACCAATGAGAACTCTAAGAATTTAGGGAGCCCGTGGCCCCGCCGACCCTCCCCCATGTCCGCCACTAAGCATATATTTTTCATGAAATCTCAAGCCTCAAATCTTGACCACTAGGCCAACCGTTAATGTTAATAATCTAACTTTTGAAACACTAGGCAGTTGAGTCCAGTTTTATGTATGTTTTTTTTACTTTTATCTTTTCTGTGAATATGGAATAATGCAAAACTGTGTAGTTGGGGGGATATTTGAATATAAATATAAATATTTTTCATTTGCGGTGAAAAAGAGACTTTATTTGGAATGTCATTTTTTGCATGACAAAATTTCTCTGTCATTTTTTGCATGAAAAAGAGACTTATAACACCAATATCTTTCAGTTCTTCTCCTCCTATGGCTTCTTATGTTTTTTGCAATAATATATTTTTTTCCCTGCAGGTAACAGCCATACTGAATGAAGTTCTAATGTTATATATACCTACAATAGTAAGATACTGAGTTACGCATGAGACCAACTAGGAGAAATTATCCTTCTTGCTGGAATGACCTTAATAATACCATTTTTTGTTTCTTTTTTTGTGCACCATGATTTTGAGAGTTGGGGTGAAGATGCAAAAGAGTTCAAACCAGAAAGGTTTTCCGAGGGAATTGCAAAGGCAACAAAGAAAAAAAGGCTCATTCATCCCGTTTGGTCAACGTCCTTGAACAATTTTGCAATGTTGGAGACAAAAATGGCTTTAGTTTGAGCTTTCTCCATCCTACCTTCCACTTCACCCTTCAACCCGAGAATGGCGCTCACATGATTCTGCACAAGCTGTAGTGCAGCATGCAATCTTGGCTAGTAATATTCCCATATAAGCAACATGTTTCACAATGGCAATCCAAAGGATTGGATTTTTCTTCCAACCTTGGTGCGTGAGATTTGCAAGAATCTGTGCTAGCTATTTTGATGGTTTTTGCAGTAGTAATGTATCATCTGTGTATCACAAAACTTGCTTCAGTATTTACTACTTATGTCATTCCATTTGATCTTGTTTAAATTAATAAACTGAGAGAGTGCCGTTTTTGCAGCCCTGGTCTTCCAATGCAGTTAAAGATAGAGGATCAAAGCAATCGCACATGTAACTCAGCGAATTGCGCAAAACCACATTGGAAAATAGCTAGCCGGGAGGACAGCAAAGCCTAAGGTGTGAAGCAACTTCACAAGCCAATGAATTCCCTCAAATCGGATGACACAAGGCGAACTAGAACAGGCTTCAATGATTCTTGTTTTGGTCAGGCTTCTTTGCGTTGGAGGCTGAACGGCTTGAGTTCTCTTTAAATGCAGATGGGCATAAATCACTTACAGTGCAAATTCCACACTGAGGTCTAAGAGGAGTACACACCGTCTGTCCAAATCCTACCTGTTTCATTCAAACCCAGTGAAGAAAATGCAGTTAATAGAAGAACATCCACCTCCCTATGGCATAATACAACACAATGGCATGACATTAACAGAGATAAGAAACACAATGGTTTCAAAAAACAGATATAGCAACACACTTGTGCAGGGGAATGTGCCTTTCGGGGAACACCTCCAAGGACTTAATGCCTCTTTGGAAATGATCTATATTAATTTAGAGTACAGGAAAGGGTAAAACTAGATACAGACCTAACCTTTGCATTATTGTGCAAAATCTGTGCTATCAAACTTGAGCCCATTTTCTTAACTTAGACTGCTTGTTTTTTCAATAAGGTTTTTCATGCAGAGTGTTTCAGCCTCAAGTAGGACAAGTAAACACTGCACAATGAGCATTTGTGGTGATCTGTTTGACCACATACCAAATACTAAAAATTTCCTTTATAGTGCACTAATAGTTTTGTGATTCTACAAACTAATAGACTTTTTATGGCATGAATCCACTTTTTTCTGTTTCCATATGTCATTTTATATCCAGCAGCCTAAAGCCCCGGTATGAAGATGAAGTTCAAGCATTGTAATGCGATGATCCACCTAAATATCAAGCTCGATAAGAACTGATTGGGCATTTGGCAATAGTTTCATAGATACCTGCAACAGTTTGTTTCCCAATGGCAGATCCCTTGAACACAAACAATGAAAGAAAAGAAACATCATAATCAAGCAAACATCATGAACTGGCAAATGGAAGGTTGAGGATCCATTGTCCAACAGACCACAGCATATGCATGCATATATATATGCATTTGTACTTTATGCATCTAGAAAGACAAAGCTACACATACCAAAAGAGGATTAATTGAAACCCACTCTTCCTTTGGAAGCCAAAGCTGCAACAACTCTCTTGTCTCCTCAGGAGATGAAGTTTTCTGTCAAAGAACAAAGAACCAGTCAATAATGCAATGCCATCCATCACAGTATGCATTTTTTTTTTGGGTGTTTGGGGGGGTGGGGTTTGAGGGGTGCTATCAGCGTCCCTTGGAAGTCAAATTTATCAATTATCACATTTGAGTTGCATACTTAAACCATTGAGTTACTTGTAATAGTTAAAGAGTCAACTACTTTAATTAACAACATTGAGTTAATAACATCATAAGAATTTCAAAAAGTGAACCTGTATATCATTTTGGTGATGGATCCATCGAAACAGATTGACAAGTCTAAGGACTCAAAACTCTAACCTCATTCAGGCATGCAGAGAACTGGTGAATTATTCTCAGTGACTCGGAAGTGAAATACTGACTTGAAATAAAAATAAGAATTCACAAGTAGACTCGTCACTGTATTAAAAAGGATGAGAGTCTTCACATATTTAGGTTGGGGAAACGGAAAACACAGAAAGTGGAAGAAAATAAGAAACAGAAATGCATACTTGCAGCTACCAATTTTGATAACTATTGTCATCCCATTCTTTAACCATCTTGAGGACATGGATGTCCTGTAAGGAGCAGACACGATCCCAGTGATGACACTAAAGTGCCTAATACAGAAACATTGTAAGCCCCCTTAACCTATTTCAGCTATTCAAATGCTTCTGTTAGTTCAGCTTTGATTGAGCAAATTGTGATCCTGCAGCCACATTCAAAAACTTAATCTTATGGACACCTGTTATATTCGGACATGCAGTCAAAAACACGGATCCCTTAGCTAATGCTTAAGTTCATTTACTTAATGAGCAAATGTTCAATGTATCTAGTTTTTTCACCGAAAGTTTATCAGAGTACTAGTCCATATACTGGTTTTTTACATCAGTTTCTGTCCAACTAAAAATCAGAAAGGAAACCAGAATAAATTTCAGATTTGTATGAGAAATTTTGAAAAGTCCGAGTCAAATTTTCTGAGTTCAGAACATATTAGAACTTGATCGCAATTGATGTAATCTGGTCATTAAGAGTAGAGAATGAACTGTACCTGGTTTGTGCCAGGCTGTGACACCCACCTGAGTCTATTGCAGATACGATGCACGTGAGTATCTACACATATCCCCTGAACATTGTTCCATCCCATATTCATAACCTACACCAGCCCACACAGCCATTTATCATTAAGCCCACCTGCAAATTTAATGGGAAGAGGTTAATACTGTTCAGCCCTACCAGATGAGCCATCTTTGGACCGATCCCCGGAAGTAGGAGTAATTCCTCCAATGTACTAGGAATGTCTCCATCGTAATTTGCAAGACATATTTTTGCAATTTTCTTCAAATACCCAGTCTTTTTTGGGTAAAATGCAACCTAATAAAAGAAAATGTGAGACAACATTCCTTAGTTATGAAAGCCAACTAAAATGGCAACACAGGTAGAAGTGCATTAAAATATCTGCAAGTTCAATGCTTTTTTGACAATATTTCCCTGTTAGTTCGGATCACTGTTTGAAATTAAACAGGTCAAAAAGCTGATTTTTACACTACATGGTCAAGTGACTTCACAAACACGTACTGGGTAAATCAAGCTCTTGATAGTGGCTTCCTCAGCCTTGTCAATGGCATCTGGAGTAAGCAGACCATTTTGAAGGAGACGTTGAATAGCTCCTGTACTAGCAAAAAAAACCTTAATGAGAAACTGAAATGCTGAGAAAAACAACTAGAATGTAATACGGAGTGCGGGCAACCTTGGAGGTCGTAAGTGTATGTGTACCCTCTAGGAAGTATAAGAGTCATTCAGCTATTACCAAATTAAGCAAAGAGTGAAAGGGATATGATCAATGGCAACCCGAGAAAGAGAGAGAGAGAGCAATGAACTAAAGAGATCTTGATGAGCTTATGGACCCCATCTCTTGTGTTCTCTTTCTTTCTTATGAAGGAAAGAAGGGCATCCCTTTATATCGGCGAAGGGGTGTAAGAGGGAGAGCCAACCCATGATGGGGTGATGGCTTGTCCCTCTCAGCCTCAAATGGTCAACACTGCCTCTAGGATCTGCTAATACAGGTAGGATACTGAGTGCAAAGTTGACCTATGCCCTTAAATGCCTTCGCCCTTTCCTTGCTAACATTGCTGGAGCATTTTGGAATATCTTTCTCTAATTGTGGTAGGTCAAGGAGATCCCTTTGAAGAGAGGGATTGGCACTTTGACGATTCCATAAATCCTAGCCTCCAAACCACAAGTCTCTGATGGTCCTGTATGAAGGATCATGACTAGTTGGAGAGATATCATGACTTATACTAAGTGAATCCTTGAGTTCTACTCAGGACACAAGGATCGAGGTTACTGGAGAATATATCTTAATGATCTTCAGTGGCCTACTGAAGTACAATCTCTATCAGATTAGATAGTATAAATAATATCATTTTGAATTATAAGCTCTATATAGTGCTTGTTTGCCTTCAAATCAAACACCATTTCCTCACTTTTAATTCTATCATATGAAGTTAAGACCAAAGAATAAGAAAGAGCTAAGCAGTTTTGGCTCCTTTTATGGCCATTTTCAATGCAACTCGTTGGACATTGTTCACTTCAAACGCCTAAGAGTCAACCAAATAAATCTCGCTATGCTCCTTCTAATGTATCAAGTTATAAATTTTTTTTTGTAAGTAAATATTATATAAAAAAGAAGGTAACAAGGGGGAGCACCCGTGTACACTATGGGAGGAAAGAAAACTAAAGCCTATACCCCTATACATCAATTACCAAAAAAACTTCACAAAATCCACAAATTGGTTCTGGGACAGATCCACTCCACCCAAGAACCAACTATACGAAAAAGCTAGGAAACAAGTTTTCAACCTAAGCACCAACTCTTCAACCATCAAAAGTCCTATTAAGCGCCCCCTAAAAGAATCCGCATCCAAACATGAGGAACCAAAAACCAAGCTTTCTTTTTCCTGTATCCCACTCTCACCCCTCTCCAAGATTAAACAAGAGCCAAGACATCCTTGGGGAAGACCCACTCAATCTCAAACAAGCCTAGAGCCCACAACCAGAACTCTCTTACCAACATATATTGAATAAGAAGATGATCACCTAACTCCTCAACATTTTTGCACATAAAAAACCAATTCACAAGAACTTGCCTTATTCTAATCGTGTAGTTGATAACGAGAATCTTGCCATGTGCCGCCATTCAAACAAAGAAAACACCTTTGGAAGGGGCATTAGCCACCCAAATTCCTTTCCAAGGAAAGGAATTGCCTCTGACACCCACCAAAGTTTTATAGAACAATCGCACCTTTAAAAACCCCATCAATTCCTTCCCCTAAAAGTTGAAGAGAGTAAACCATGCCTAGGAGGTCCATTAATTTCACCTCCCAGTTGTTCAACTCCCGGCGAAAGGCAATATCCCAAAAAACATGTGAGCCTTCCATCTGAAAGTACTCACTAACCACAGCCCCCTATTGTAAGCCACACAAGTGAGAGCTAGAAAGGCCTCCTCTGACTTCCTATCACCACACCAAAGATAACTCCAAAAACAAATCATGTTCACATTCCAAACCTCAAAGTAGGTATAACTTCTAAAGTCCTCCCATCTAGCTTGAATGCCTTTCCACAAGCCCTAAGCATAGGACATTGAAATCTTCAGAGACGACTACCCACCCATAACATACCATAGTTAGACATCATAACCATCCTTTAATACATGCCATGCTCACAAGCAAATCTCCACAGCAACTTCTCCAAGAATGCCTAATTGAAAATCCCCAATTAACAAATCCCCAAACCACTCTCCCAAAAGGTGTACAAACCAAATCCCAAACCGCCAAATGGTATGGTATTTGGACTCATCACTCAGCCCACTTCACCAAGAAATCTCTATGCATCTTCTCAAGCTTCCTAGCCACCAACAGTAGTATAGAGAATAGAGACAAAAGATAAGTAGATGGACTCAACATAGTGCTATTAATTAGAGTCCAATACTGCCTCTTCCATTCTGCTTATCACCTCTCTAATCTTTCAATGACTAAGTTCAATACATGCTTTTCTTTTTAAGGAGCACCCTCTGGAAGACCCAAATAATTTGAAGGCAAGGATTCCTCCATTCACCAAACCCCATTCTATCCAACTAATAAATCACAAATTCCCAAACCACATGGTCGTATCATAGTTACCGAGAAACTCATTTTGGAAGAGAAAACACGTTTTTTCAAAAATGCGTTTCTGATACCAGTACGAAACTCGTTTAAAAAATTTGAAAAAACAATTCGAAAACGCGGGAAAAACATTTCGGAAACTCTTGAAAAATGTTTGGGATACTTGGAAACTCTTGAAAAACTTAAAGGAAACTCTTGGGAAATGTTTCGAAAACTTGAAATATTAATTTTTATCTATTTTTTCCTTTAAAATTCTAATCAAATATCTATCAAATTATTCGTGTAGATTTTCACTAAATTTCCTAAAGGTTTCTATTAAGTTTCCCAAATGTCTCTACTAAGTCTCCCAAAGGTCTCCACTAAATTTATTAAAAATCTCCTTTAAGTTTCGGAAAAAATTTCTATTAAGTTTCCGAATCGTTTCCTGCTTCCCGTTTCCTCCTATATTTTTTTACTTTGTTTCCTGCTTCCGTTTTTCCTAACGTTTCTCGCTTCCGCTTCCGCTTCTGCTTCCCATTTTGGAAACTATGGGTCATATACCTTGTCAATATCAAGCATACAGATCAAACTTGGCCTTCCACTCCTCATCCTCGAGTATAGACTCTCATTAGCCATAAGAACTACATCCAAAATGTGTATGCCTCCACCCACCAAAAGCATTCCAAGAATCAAACATAACCTTAGGCAACGCTTTCGTCAATCAACAAGCTACAACTTTGGCCAACGGCTTTTATGCACCTCCCAAAAGGCTAATAGGCCAAAATTCACAAATATCCTCCCCTCCCCTCCCCTTTCCCAAGGAGATTAAAGCCACAAATGAAGTATTCAAATTTCTCTCAAATTTCCTTAAAACAAAGAACGAGGAAAACATCCCCATCACGTTGCCTTTGACCGCATCGCAAATATTTTATAAGAAAGCAAGCAAGAGTCATCCCATCACTGCCCAGGCCTTGTCTCCGTTAAGAGACTTTTAAGGCCACAATACCTCATCCTTCGAGAATGGATGCTCAAGCCATGCCCCCTAAACGGATATACGTTTGAAATCCATTCCCTTAAGCTTAGGGTCACCAACCTCTCTAATCAAAATAGAGCTCCTGAGAGAATCCAATGTAATAATAAAGCTCATGATCTTCTCCTCACCACTACTTGGAACTCTTGTTCCCTACTTGAATCTTACCAATAAGATTCCCTCAACAGTATGCATTAGCCATCTTCTGGAAGAAATGATTATTTATATCCCGCTCCTACAACCATAACTGCGTGATCTCCTCCATCCTAACTCTCTTATGCTTTTCTTCCTTTGACAGGCCCCCATAACTATTTATAATGACCAGCGCACAAATGTCTTCAAGAAACTTCACCTTTTGGGTACCCATATTCCTTAACTCCTCCCAATTCCACTATTTAATTACGCCTTTAAGAGCTTCAACTTTTTAGCCAGCAATAGACTCGGGCTACCTGCCCCTACAAACCAACAGAATGGGAGAATGATCCAACATAGGCCTAGGAAACAAACCCTGAACTACATTTGGAAAGTGCTCCTCCCAATTCAAGGAAACCAGAAACAGTCTAGGCGAGACTGGGAAGGAACCTCCCAATTGCTAGACCAGTAAACAACCCTCTAGAAAGTAGTTAATTCCAATAGACCCAACTCATTGATGAAGTTAGAAAACTCTTTCCTAGGCCTAGTCAACTACATACAGCCCACTTTTTAGAAGGAAACCAAACAATGTTGCAATAATAGCCTTGGCACCAAGGGGCATCTCACCTAAAAGCAATCAAACAACTCTTCCCAAAATAAGACCACGTTAGCATTCCTCACAATCCCCAGATGGACCTAACCCATAAATCTCACCCCAGATATTTCTCACCACATCCACCTCTATCTCTTCCATATTGGTCTCCCGAATACAAATAACATCCACTCTCCATTCCTTCAAAAAGGCCTTCACTACCATCTATTTGTCAGTTGTGTTCAAGCCAAAAACATTCTTGCTATTAATCATGATCTTCATAATAAAAAATGACCCCCTATTCCTCCTACATGCACTTCCACCTCCACAGTTACTCCTCCATCATACTTAATGGAGCATTCTAGATTTCTCAGTTCTCAATAGATTTGCTCTTACGATCCTCACTCCTGTAAATTGTGTCTTCACCACCAAGCTTCAATAGCTTTAGAAAGGTGTCTAGCTTCCTCTTCAAATGCATCATCAGACACTCCTAAAAATTTACTAAACCTTCTCATACACTTGAGAACTCAATAAAAAATCATATTGTTGACCACCTCCTTATCAAATCCAACCCCTTCCAAAAAATGACAATTAGGCACTACCACAGCCATAAGGGAGCAAATCAGCAATTCGTCCATTCTGGCACCATAACTTTATCCTCAATCGCACAGTATTTGAGCAAGTAATCTAATTCTATTCCATAACTTGCACAAAAGATGCCTCAGCCACTTGCAACTTGCAAACCAAAGCTCCCCAACCTTCCAACCAGGCATCTTGCAAAAAGGCAATAGAGTCCTCACAAGACGAAGCCTCCATCACAATGTCACTATCCACAAACCTACCATAGGGTATCACTTGGAGGAAGTCCTCAAGCCAACAACTCAATTTAACCATTTACAGGAACAAAGGCCATTCAGGTAACCTACTCGCACCTAAGCTCTGGCCAAACTCTGTTATGGCCCTCACCAAATCTGCCCATCCATGACCAAAATGAGACTCGGGAACCTTCACCTTCCTTGAACCACTCACCCTCTAAATGCCCCACCCCCCGTGTTATTTTGGCAGCAGCACTCCACCAGAGATTAGCACCCCTTTAAAACTCCCCAAGAAACCTCTCCCTCGCAAATGCCAAGTAGCCTGTTCGAAATTCGGGTTGAGCCACTAGAGCTCAAAACCCCACAACATTACTTCTCTGCGAACACCCTTCCTTCTTTCTACCTCTCCGCCTCCTGTGTTTGCCTCTTCACTCCCCTCAACAACATCAAATATCTTCCATCCCAGTTGAAATATCCTCCAGCATTCCCTTATCAACATCTCCTCCTTACAAGATACTACTCCTAAGAAGGCGTAACTATAATAAGTATAACATTAGAAACAGAAGCCAAAATGTGGGAACAAATATTGTTGGCCATTGATTCAGTTTACACAAACTGCAATTGTTTCTAGTAATCTTCACTAATGGGATTTTATACTTTTCTTTCTTTATTTCTTTTTTTTTTTTTAAATTGAATCAAATGAAAAATGCCGTTACCCGCTCATCAATCCTAAGTCTTAGGTGACAAGCCAACCTACACAAGTTTTACCATTGATAATGAGATTTGAGATATTACATTGAGCTGTAGAATCTCAATTAACCACCACCAAGCATACGACAACAACTTCATCTACCACTTCCTCTTCATTAGTCCATCGAAAGATTTAACGTAACTATATTGACCACAGTCCAAGAAAACTAATTTCATCCTTATTTAGTCATTAGGTTTAAGAATAAGGACAGGAGGACATAAACTGCCACCTACACACAGTACAGCAGATATTGCAACTGCAACCTGCAGTAGTCTGACAGTTTGGAGTCCTTAAAACCAAAAAATAGAGAATGCAAGAAAATTAAAAAAAAAAAGAACTCTTCCTCAATGACTCTTAAGACTGATAGTATTTGAACTTGCCATGAGTAACATTATCCTTAGTTTGGCTTGAAAGAAGTGACTTTACCAAGACAGCAAATCTTCTTTCCTGATAAGAAAAACAAAAACAAATAACTGTAATTCCAACAGTACCAAGCTTCATCCATCCTCCATTGAAAGTACAAAGCACTTCATATTATGCAATCTTTCCGAGGAGTGAACAGCAGTGAACCTGTAATCCCACTTTCAGCAGATAAAAATAGAGAATATAGTTTCATGGCTAACAAAGCCAGCAAAATGAAAGATCAGAAGATTATATCCTGGCTACTGAAGGCTTACAATCAGTATAGAACTCGATGATCAGTTGCTGCAAAATAAATAGTCATTCAAAATCGAAAAAATAATTTAACCAACTCATCTTTTCTATGGCTTAAAAGCCTGTTCTGATAAAAATAAGTTAACCAACTCAACTATGGTCCATGGCTTAAAAGCCTGTTCTGAAAAACAGGAATGTTATACCAACTTCAAATGGCAAAGCTGGGAATATTAAGACCATTGTTAAGACGTACAAAAGGTAATCCATTGTATCCTACAAACTACACTGACATCAGAATGGCCAATTACTTCACATGGCTTTCAAAAATAAACTCACATTACCATTTTACTAGTTAGAGTTAGACCATGAGAATGGTGTTTGATCAGCCTAACTGAAACACGAATAGCAGAATCCAGCAACCCCTAGGCTTACACCTTTATGTTCAACGTAAAGAGCATTCTCCATTCGTACATGGTCAAAGGATAGCATTGTTTATGGTGGAGAGTGGTATGTCTATTATTGTGACAAGAACAGCCTCATTTAATGAAAAACAACTTCGCATTGGTTGCTTATATCTAGGAAGCACGGACACTCCGTTGGAGGGGTTGTACCCATGTCAGACACCGACACGTATGTGATATGCGCAGACACATGTCGAACACTCCATTTTACGTGTCTGTTTTTTATTTATTTATTTTAAATCGGACACGGCTTGGATACACGTGTTCTATTTTAGACATTTTAGAGACACGGCAGGAACTCAATTATAAATTTTAAAACTAAAAAATGGGGTTCATTTTGAAAAAAAGAAAATTTTAAAATCTTAAAAAGAGAGAAAAGCCCTAGTCTAATCGAAGAAGAAAAAGAGCTATGCTATTGAAAACAGTGGTTAATTTATTTTGTGTGTTGTTTATAAATTTTATAATAGATGATGATTGATAATTGATGAAGTGTAATGTCATTTTCATATTTTCAATAGCTAATGACTTTATAATCTTATGTATTGATCGAACAATTTTTTGTTGTTGACGTGTTTGTACTTTATCATTTTTTATGGAATGTAATTGAATAATTATGAATGATTTATTGTTGATTATATAACGAAATATATTATTTTTTATTTTAATTGGTATTATCATGTATATATTTTACTTTTTTTGTAAAATATTTAAATATATCACACATTAAAATAATAAAAATATATTCTTTTGCCCTGATCCCGCCGTGTCATGTCATGCATTGTTTGAAAATTTCTGTATCGACATGTCTGACACTCATATCTGTATCCATGCTTCTTATGCTTATATTATCTTATGTTATGTCATGTCATATACTATATTATATTTCATAATTATGGGCCTTGTTTGGTGCAATGGTAAAAGTTGGGGCTACCAACGTGAGAACGAAAGTTTGAGTCTAAGAGTAGACACTTCGTATAAAAAATGCCAAAAGTTAGATCTAACCCCAGTTATAGCCCTCCTGGCACCCTTAATTAACAAAGACCAACACAAAATTTCCTAATATTATATGATGATGCAGCAAACTCGTGATAGCTTGTCCCAGGTCCGGAATGTACTGCCCTCTCGTCGACCGGTGATATCCTGCACTGAACCCACCGGTGTGATGGGAGCCAAAGGCCCTCCGGTGTTCAAGTTAGATTCAACGGGATCAAAGTGTTGGAGAGAAAAAATGCCTTAGAGTTTCTTTCAAGGTTATGCCTTTGCATAGCTTCGAAGGGGTTGAGTTTTTCCCTTCTATGTCTGCATGGGGGTGATAGGTGGCCTCTCCACGTGGCGGCCTCTAGTTGGAGGATCAGAGCAGTGTCAAAACACTTGAGAGTGCCATCCCCACACTCTATGATGGCGTGTGTCAGAACGGTGTCAAAGGCACGGCTATTGTTGCCGGTACACGCCAAGCCCACGCTCCTAATGTGTGCTAGGGTGGTCGGTGTCAGAAGTGGGCCCTATTGATTCGGTCAAGCGCCGACCCGATCACTGGGCTGTGATGGAAATCCATTCAGCTCGAGAGGTCGAGGACGAACGGACGGCCAGAAGACCTAGTTGGCCGATGACCAAGTAGCATGGAAAGAGCGTCGTCTAATAAGTGGCGGTCAACTGATACTACGGCCCATGGTTTGGTCGGGAAACCATCATCACCAGATGCCCCCAATTCATCTGGCCATCTGCTCGGGGTCAAAGGAATTTCACGGGACGGCACGACTATGAAATACGGAGCGCATTATGGCGGAGGCGACAGAATAATGACGGGTGTTGTAGCATCGCTTCACCTGCCGCCACGTGGCAGCGAGAAATTAGTCGTCAGTAGTCGAAAAGACACGTTGTTTCTCAACCGTTGATGTCCCATCATCGCAGGCCATCTGAGTCGTTGATTTCAAAAATTTGAGGGGAGTTTTGTGAAGCGGTTGCTCTCATTTTCTCTTAGTGCTTCTTACCAAATACGCAGAGAGAGAAGAAAAAACCCCCTTCGCCGTCCTTAGCAAAAAGAAAAAACCTTCTCTGCCGTCCTCAGCGTCACCTCCGTCGTCTCCGGCAAGTTGAAAGGGCACCATTCCTCGCGTCGCACCGCCAGCTTGCTTCGGAACTCGCCGCCGGTACTTTGAACCGCGGTAAGCCTTGCCCTTTGGTTGTATGTACTAGTTTATTACTCGCTGCGTGTCCGTTTTTTAGGGAAGGAACCAGATTCCCGACCTTTCGAGGTTTGTTGACGGGCCGGAATTCTTAAAATCCGTCCTTGGGGACTTGTGTGAGTTGTTCAAGCCGGTGTTTGATAGGATTGAAGGCTGTAAGCCCCTCGGCACAATGTCGAATCCGGAGGGGGTTAGCTCGGACCCGGAAGAGACCAGTTCTAATGGGAATCGAGTCGAGAGGCGTCAGACCCAGGAAGAGGCCTCTGTGGGGAACTCTGGGGGGTCCTAAGGAGTTCCCGAGTCAAGGGAGGCTGGGGCCGCCCACTCTGACATCGGGAAAGGACAGGACCAACCCGCTGAGATTGCTGCCCGAGCTCAGAAGGTCGAGCCAAGAGAGGGGGAGGAAGAGGATGACCCTGAGTATGAAACGGTGGGAATTTCTTCCTCTCTTGACAGGGAGAAAGTCGCTACCCTTCGGCGGGTGTACCAGATCCCAAAAGGGGTAAGGTGCAGGGTTCCCAGCCCTAGGAATTGGGCATGCTTTGCTAAGGAGGGGTAGATAGCAATCTTTGAGGGCGCACTGGCTGGTGGTCTTCGTGTGCCGTTCCCTCGGCCAATTAGAGAAATTCTGCAGAAGTTACACCTCTCCCCCGAACAGCTATCGCCGAACGCCTGGCGGATCATAGCAGGCTGTATGATCCTCTAGTACTTCTCAAGTTAGTCGACAGGACTCGATCTAGCCGGCGAGCTTCCTTCTTCACACAAGAACTGGAAGGACCGGTTCTTCTTCATTAACGAAGAGGGCTGGGAGTTCTGTCCCTGGGAGACAAACTTCTCTGCTCGAATCCCCAGGTAATGGGGTTACCCGAGTAAGAAGGGTGTGTTCTTTTTCCCGAGTCTTCTTCCTCCCTTTTTGTTTTATTTTTGTTGCATGCGTCGCCCATTCTGACTTATGTGTCCTACGAATGTCAAGTCGGGTTAAGCCCCTTCTGTCTGCCGAGCACAAGGCGGCTGTAGAACAGGTCAAAGAGTACTAGTTTCGGACCACCAAAGACTTGGTGACTGTCGAGACGCTTGCCCAATACCTCTTGGGGCCCGAACCGAGCAGAGGCCTTGGCTACAAAACGTGAGAGGAGTGAATACATTTTTGTTTTTGTTATATTGGTCGTTCTCTGACTTTTCTGGCTATTCTTTGCAGATCGCCAGTCTGTTGTAGTTGCTCAAGCCGATACCGCAGCGGTCCAGCCTGATCTCCAAGCAATCCAGCCAACTTCTGAGCCGACCGCGAAAAGCTTTGACATCAACTACTTGGCCAGGAAGAAGGCGGCGGCGGAAGGCGCCTCAGGATCGAAGCGCCGGAAGACTGCTGAGGCTACTGAAGAGCTCCCCTCTCCCCCTCCTCCTCCGAAGAAGGTGTCCCCTCAGAAGGGGAAGGGTCAGGTTTCCATGGTCCTTAGGCCTCCTCCAGGGTATCTGGAGGGATCTCAGCCGAGGCGCAGCACGGTCATTCCGGCAGACTCCCAAGCCCGTGGCAGTCCAGCTGCTTCTGCCCCGACCAATGTTATCAATAGCTCGGACATGGCCTGGGAGAGAGCAGCAGAGGCAATAAGGCCTTCGGACATCATGAGGCTGAGTAAGCATCCCAACTCGCGGCTGGTCAGAGATGCCAACCATAATTTGTTCAAGGTGAGCTTCTGTGCGGTTATCATCCCATTCTGCATCAACCTTTGTGTAGTCTTTTAAGTTCTAACCGTTCGGTTTTTAGTCTTTTGCTAGGGTCATGGCTCTGGGCCACAACCTGGGGACTTCGGAGAAGGCCTTCCAGGAGGAAAAGGCAGCCAGCTCGGCGCTCATCCAGGAGGTCCAGTCGCTGAAGAGCGATGTCCTGACTGTCCATGCCAAGAGGGATTCTGCTCTGGAGGAGCTCCAATCGGCTCGAGCCGACAACGACAGGCTCGCAAGGCAGGCCAATAAGCTACTGCTAAACTTCTCGGCCGAAGAGGCCAAAAGGCACAAGCTGGAGAAGACCGTAGCGGCCTTCGGCGAGGAGCTCAAGAAGACAAGGGCCGAGGCCATTCAGGAGTTCAAGAACGAGGATAACTTCCAGGCCCTATTGGAGCCCACTTTTCTTTTGAGCTTCGAGACAGCCAGAAAGCAGGCATCCAAGAAAATCCTGACTCAAACTTCTAGGGTCTGGACCCCCTTGACGGAGTCCTGCCTGGAGACGACCAGGACGCTGCTGGCCAGGCGATCGAAGAAGGGGCCCAACCGAATACTGCTGGAAAAGGCCAGACCACCGAGACTCAGCAGGAGGCCACTGCGGGTGGCCAGGGCGGGGATGCTCAGCGTGCTGACGCCGAGGGACACACTACCGAGCAGGCTCAGGCGTGAATGTAGTTCGGGCACCCTCGTTTTGCTTCACTAGTTGTTGTCTTTCTTGTTTTCTTTTCTTTCTTTTTTGTTGTAAAGGACATTTTGCCTTTATATCCCTCCTTGCATAAATGAAATGAAATTTTGTTCTTATACTCTGTATCTGATGTATTTTCTAAGCATCTTATTGGAGTGGCTTGAAGAATGCTTATAAATGCTAACGCAGACCTGATCGGCAACGATAACTGAACAGGTCCAACATTGTTGCTAATTCAATGCCATGGCCATTAAGGCCATTTGGCTCTGCTCGGCACTTGACCGAGCAGGTTCAATGTCATTGTCATTTAAGGCCCTCTGGCTCTGCTCGGCACTTGACCGAGATTCAATGTCGTTTCCACACAAGTCGGCAGATTCTGTGTCGATTTTACGTAAGCAGACAATTGTCGAACAATCTTTTTTTATTAATATTCTGGTAAATTATAAGTAGGAGCCTTTCAAGAGTAGCATTTTCTTAGATGCTCTGTGTTCCACGGGTGCGGGAATTCCTTGTCTTCTGAGTTCCTCAACTTGTACGTCTCCTTTCTAGTGCTACCGACCACCTCATAGGGTCCTTTCCAATTGGACCCGAACTTGCCCTCTCTGGGATCTTTGGTGGACTGATTGACTCTCTTTAAAACAAAGTCCCTGGTCGCGAAGTCTTTTGGTCGAACTGTAAAGTTGTGATATTGACGCATCTTTTGCTGGTAGGACGCCACCCTCATAGCGTTCTGTAACCTCCTTTCTTCCAATAGATCTAGGTCCACATTCATGGCTTCGCCGTTGGTCATGGAGTCGAACTGCAACGTTCTGGGGCTGGGAAAGCCGATCTCTACTGGGAAGACGACTTTGGTGCCGAAAGTAAGTGAGAACGGCGTCTGTCCTGTGGACACTCTCTCCGTCATTATGTAGGCCCAAAGGATGTTAGGGAGCTCCTCCGCCCACAAACCCTTGGCCTTCTCCAACTTCGCTTTGAGGATCTTCAAGAGGGACCTGTTGGTAACTTCGACTTGTCCATTTGCCTGGAGATGCTCGGGGGACGAAGCATGGTGACTTATACCCAGATCAGTGCACAATTGGTTGAATTGTCTGCCCTCGAACTGCTTCTCGTTGTCCGTGATGACAACCCTGGGGATTCCGAACCTGCACACAATATTCTGCCACAAAAATTTCTTCATCTTCTCCTCAGTGATCTTCGGTAAGGCCTCTGCCTCCGCCCACTTTGTAAAGTAGTTAATTGCCACCACTGCAAATTTTGTCTGTCCTCTGACGAGCGGCAATGGTCCCACGATATCGATCCCCCACTGCACGAAGAGCCAAGAAGTCTGGATCGGGGTCAGCTCTTGAGAGGGCAGTCTTGGTATGTTAGCGAACCGTTGGCACTTGTCACACTTCTTGACGAATTCTTGGGCATCCCTCTCTATGGTAGGCCAATAATAGGCCGTTCGTAATATTTTCTTGGCGAGAGACCAGCCACCGGAGTGGTTCCCACACACCCCTTCGTGGACCTCCCGCATTACGTAGTCTGCCTTTTCCTCATTGGCGCAACGAAGTAGTGGCATGGTATGCCCCCTTTTGTAGAGTATTCCGTCCAGTATAAGGTATCTACTCGAACTGTACTGAATCCGCCTCGCATCATTGCGGTCTTCAGGCAGGGTTCCGTTCTCCAAGAAACTTCTGATCTGGCTTATCCATGAGGATTCGGGCTCAATCTGGTCGACTTCCGAGCTCTGGATACTCGGTGAATTAAGAATCTCAATCGGGACATTTGGGTCGGACTCATTTGACGAGGTAATCCTGGCTAGTCGGTCTGCCTCTTCGTTCTGTAATCTCGGTGCATACTCCAATAGTATCTTAGCGAATTTTCTAGCCAGGCTCTTTGCTACTTGGCAATATTGCTTCATGTTGTCTTCTCTGGCCTCGTACTTTCCCTGGACTTGCTCCACTACCAATTGAGAGTCGCTTCGCACTACTATCTGTTCGGCCCCCATTCGCCGAGCCATTTTGAGACCGGCAATGAGTGTTTCGTATTCTGCAATGTTGTTGGTGGCAGGAAACTTGAAGCGGAGAGCATACTCCATCTTGTAGCCATCCGAAGTGACGACGACCACTCCGGCACCACCAGAATCGTGAGTGAAAGAACCATCGACATTCAGGACCCATTGGCTGACAGGTAGGTCGGCTTCGGGGGTGGCAGCGGGCGGGTTAGTGAATTCTGTGATGAAATCCGCAGCAGCCTGCCCTTTAATCGCCAATCGAGGTCGATAGTAGATGTCGAACTAACTCAGTTCAATGGACCATTTCACTAAGCATTCCGACGTCTCTGGCTTATGTAGAATATTCTTCAAGGGCTGGTCAGTAAGTACCACAATCTTGTGGGCTTGAAAGTAGGGCCTCAAGTGCCGAGCTGCTGTCACCAGCGCAAGAGCCATGAGTTCCATCTTCGGGTATCGATTTTATGCTCCCCGCAGAGCTCGACTAGTGTAGTACTCTGACTTTGAGATCCCCCCTTCTTCTCGGACAAGCGCTGAGCTCACTGTTGTCGCCGATACTGCAAAATACAGAAACAATTCCTCCCCAGGGACGGTTCGACTGAACAGCGAAACTGAGCTAAGATATTGTTTGAGTTGACCAAGTGCTACTTCACACTCCTCGTTCCACTCGAACGCCTTGTGTAGGATTTTGAAGAATAGGGGACATTTGTCGGTAGACCGGGAAATGAATCTGTTCAGGGCTGTAACTCGTCCCGCCAGCCACTGAACATCCTTCGTCGTCCGAGGCGCCTGCATGTCAATGATGGCCTGAATCTTTTATGGGTTCGCCTCAATCCCACTCTGTGAGACCATAAAGCCTAGGAACTTCCCCGAGGCGACGCCGAAGGCACACTTGGCGGGATTAAGCTTCATTCGATACTTGCAGAGTGTTTGGAACGTCTCTTCAAGATCCCGCAGGTGGTTGATGGTCTCCTTACTTTTCACCAACATGTCGTCCATATAAACCTCCACATTACGCCCAATCTGTGATTTGAACATGAGGTTGACCAGCAGTTAATATGTTGCCCTGTATTCTTTAATCCGAACGGCATGACGTTGTAGCAATAAAGCCCCTGGTCTGTGATGAAGGCTGTATGCTTCTGGTCGCGCTTCGCCTTCCGGATCTAGTTATATCCTGAAAAAACATCCATAAAGGTTAGCATTTCATACCCCGCTATAGAGTCGACAAGGAGGTCAATGGTCGGTAGTGAAAAACTGTCCTTTAGACACGCTTTGTTCACATCAGTGAAATCAACACACATCCGTCATTTTTTATTGGACTTCTTTACCATGACGACGTTGGAGAGCCAGGTGGGGTAGTGCACTTCTCTTATAAACTTTGCCTGCACCAGCTTCTCTGCTTCCTCAGTAACTGCATCATTCTAGTTCGACGTAAAATTCCTTCTCTTCTGCTTAACCGGCCTGACCTCAGGGTCGATGTTCAAGTAATGAGCTGCTACTCGTGTGTCGATAACGGGCATGTCCTTGTGAGACCAGGCGAACATGTCGACGTTGTTTCTCAGGAACACCCGCAACCGCTGCTTCAACTCCTCGGGTGTGACAGCCCCGATTTTTACTATTCTATTCTGCTCCTGGGCCCCAACCAGGACATCTTCCAGTTCTTCCGCCGGCTAGCCCCTTCTGACTTCCTCCTCATCCCTCGACTCGAGCTCTTCGATGACCAAGGTCTCCCTGTTAGGCTCTCCTTTGAGGGAGGCCATATAGCACTCCTATGCTTCCTTCTGGTTACCCCTTGCCCACCCGACCCCAGTGTCGGTCGAGACTTTGATCCGAAGATGGTATGTGGAAGTGACTGCTTTAAACTGGTTAAGAGCAGTTCGGCCAATGATGGCGTTGTATGCAGATGGGCAATCCACAACCAGAAAGTGCACCATTTTCGTTGTCCGGTGCAGTTCCTCTCCAAGGGTGACTGGCAAGGCAATGGATCCAAGAAGGACCACCCGGTCTCCGATGAAGCCGACCAGGGGACAGCTTACTGGCTTTAACTTTTCTTGGCCAATCTGCATTTTTTCGAAAGCTCCCCGGAACAGGATGTCAACCGAGCTCCTGCTGTCGACTAAGATTCTCCAAGTTTTGAAGTTGGAGATCACCGCGGAGACGACCAAGGGGTCATCGTGTGGTTAGTGTAGCTCGGCTGCTTCTTCCTCTGTGAAGGTGATCTCAGGGCCCTCGGTCTTTGTCTTCTTGCTAGCCGTCCCGACCAGCATTACCTCTGCTCCGGTTCGGATGTCTCAAACATGCTTCTTCCTCGCCGAAGAGAACTCTTCTCCTCCAGCGAATCCTCCTACAATGACTCTTATCTCTCCAATGAGTTGGGTGGTTGTTTCTGTCCTTGCTAGGCTGCGTCGTTCCTCCTGTGTTTGGTTTCGGCCGATTACATAATGGCTGAGTCTGTCCCGTTTGATCAGATCCTCGATCTGCTGTTTCAGGTCGATACAGTCCTCCGTGTCATAGCCATGATCACGGTGGAACCGGCAGTATCTCCTTCTGCTCCTCATGCTCGAGTGCATCTTCAGAGGCTCAGGTCATTTCAAGTCCTGGTCGTCTCTGATCTCCATCAAGACATCCTTCAACTTCGTCGTGAGTGGGGTAAACGTTCGATCCAGACCGCGATAGTGCTCGCGTCTCTCTTCTCCCCAGCTCCTCGCTCAGTAGCTAGTTCTGCTCGCCTTCGTCTCCCTCTCATTGTTTGAGGTTTCGCTCAATCTCTTCTTCTCCGTACGCAAGCCACCCCCTTCATCATTATCTCACCTGGCGCTCATGGCATCTTCTGCATTCATGTGCTTCTGAACACGAAGCATCAATTCGGCCATATCTTAGGGTGACCTCTTCGATAAGGAGAAGAGGAGTTTCCCACCTCTTAGGCCGCTCATGAACTCTATGACGGCCACCTTGTCGTCCACGTCATCCACGGCCAGAGTCTCCTGGTTGAACCTCTCCACATACTCCCGTAATGTCTCCTCCTTCTGCCTTACGGTCAGCAAGTACGCCGCGGGCCTCCTTTGTCTCTGGGCCCCCTTTGTCTCTGGGCCCCAATGTAGTGGCTTACAAAGAGCTTACTCAGCTCTTTGAAAGTAGAGATCGTAGCCGGTTTGATTTTGTTGAACCAGGTTCGTGTCGAACCCTTCAACGTAACGGGGAAAGCCCTGCACATGATCTCATCCGGCACTGCTTACAGGTGCATGAGCGCCCTAAACGTCTCCAAGTGGTCCACCGGGTCTTTAGATCCATCAAACGCGTCCAAAGTCGGCATTTTGAACTTCGGGGAGAGTGGGTATTCCATCACCTTCTGCATGAACAAGGAAGCCATTCGGCCAATGAGGGCGTCTACGGTGTTTGGAGCTTTAGCTTCCACCGCGGCTAAAACTCCTGCCATCTGAGCTTGCATGGCTCTCAGTTGTTCGTCCCAAGCATGGGAGCTCTCCGACTTGTCGCCCACCATCTCCGTCCTCAAGGGGATGGCGTGGCTCGCTTGTGCTTCTTCGATGTGGGGCTCACAGCAGAGGAGAGGGTTCTCAACCCGTCCTCCATTGCCGTTTTCGTTACCGTTGGGGGGGATGGACGGATCCTTGTCGACTTCCTGCTCCTCTTGTTCTTCCGCCGGTGGGTTGGACCATGGTGGAATCTCTACCGGAGGAGCTGGGTTTCGTTGGAGCAACTCTGCGTTTTGACGGACCAACTATTGCATGCTGGCCATCATGTCAGCCACCGTCTTCTCCAAGGCGGCTATCTTCTCCACGCTGGTGTCAGCCATCGAGCTTCCTTCTGGGAGGGTGCTAATCCCAGACCTAGTCAAGACTATGAAATGCCACGAGGATAATCGTTCCCACAGACAGCGCCAATTGATAATGCAGCAAACTCGTGATGGCTTGCTCCCAGGTTTGGAATGTACTGCCCTCTCGCCGACCAGTGATCTCCTATACTGAACACACCGGTGTGATGGAAGCCAAAGGCCCTCCAGAGTTCAAGTTAGATTCAACAGGATCAAAGTGTTGGAGAAGAAAAAATGCCTTAGAGTTTCTTTCAAGGTTATGCCTTTGTGTACCTTCGAAGGGGTAAAATTTTTCCCTTCTATGTCTGCATGGGGGTGGTAGATGGCCTCTTCACGTGACGGCCTCTAGCTGGAGAATCATAGCGGTGTCAGAACACTTGAGAGGGCCATCCTCATACTCCACGGTGGCATGTGTCAGAACGGTGTCAGAGGCATGGCTATTGTTGCCGGTACACGCCAAGCCCACGCTTCTAATATGTGCTAGGGTGGCCGGTGTCAGAAGTGGGCCCTATTGACACGGTCGGGCGCCAACCCAATCGCTGAGCTGTGACGGCGATCCATTCGGATAGGGAGGTCAAGGACGAACGACCAGGAGACCTGGTCGACCGATGACCAGTTAGCATGGAAAGAGCGTCGTCTAATAAGTGGCGGTCGACTGATAATACGGCCCCTGGTCTGGTCGAAAAACCATCATCACCATTATATATAACCAATTTTAATCCCGTGTAATGCGCGGGATTTGGAGTACCTTTTTAGGTTCATTATGCTATTTGACAAATGGTTTTATATAAAAATCATAATAATATTTTCGCCATATTTTTATTTTCTTATGCAATTTAATTAACTAAATCGTTCATTTGCTTATTTATGCATGCTCATTTTAAATGGAACATTAGCATCCCCATTTGTTTTTATGCATTTATATTTATTTTGTTTTACATGAAATAAAAGTTTCAATAAAATACATGAGTGACATAAATGTCAGTGTTCTAAAATAAGAAAATTATTAGTCTGTACAAAAAATGGTAATGAGAAGGAAAACTGATTAATATGTTATTTGCAATGAGAAGTAATTGGTGTTTATATTTAGATTTTTTTGTTAAACTATTATAATTATCAATAGTTCATATACTTGCATAAATAATTGAAAAAATTGAGGTAATATGAAAGGTAATGTTCATCTAAATTTAATGACTGCAATGTATGATAATATAAGTTTTACTCAGTTTGTTTGAAAGATACATGTATGAATAATAGTTATAAAAATTAAGAAGACAGTTAACTAATTTTTAGGCTTCTTATTAAATTTTGATGCATTTCATCTAATATAAACAAATTTCAATAATTAAAGAAAAATTTACATAGATAAGAGAAAATGGATATGTTAAAAAACATAAAAAAAATTAATAATGAAAAACAAAGTATACCACATGTCACAACCCCAATGATAATGAGCTTCTTTAACCACAAATAAATATAATAATTTATATTCATGTAGTAATCTATCAATGTACATGAACCTAAAATAAATGAACTAACACAAATACAATGAACCCAAAAAAGTGTAGTAAATCTATATCAACAAAAAGTTGCAACGTGTAAAAAAATATAAAAATTGCACCTCATTGTCTATATAATTTATATTTACATAGGGAGGAGAACTTAGATGCATTAAAAATAGTGAACCACGTGTATTAAATACATGAACCAAGACAAACACATTTCATGTAGTTGTCTATGTAGGTACACGAATATAGTAATTACTGCATGAACATACATAAATTCAATAAACCCCGCGTTCACATAATTTGTATATGTACATGAATCTACATCACATGAACCAATGAAACATCCAACCACATGTATAGAATACATGAACTATGTAGATAAATGAATCGATAATAAATGAACCAATGAAACATTTAACATGTATAAAATACATGAACGACAATAAATGGAGTCACCCACACAATTGTAGTAATCTGTAAAAAACTTACAAAGTGTAGGGGGAAAAAATAACACCACAATGAGCCACTTGTCGCAACCACAGTAATAGTGGCCTCCACTATATATTTACATAAATCTATAGTAAATGAACCAATAAAACATTCACCATGTGTATAAAATATATAAACTATAATAAATGCAATCAACCACATAATTCTAGTAATCTATAAAAGAAATTACAAAGTGTACGGGGAAAAAAAAAAACACTATAGTGAGCCACTTGTTACAATCACGACAACTGTGGCCTCCTTTCCTATATTGTATATAGATAGATACAAATATAGATGTTGTACATATATTCCGTAGGTGGTAGCCTGGGAGGTTAGGAGATCGTGTGGGGTACAAAATGGTCAGACTAGTGTAAGAGAAGGGAAGTAAAGAGAGAGACAGAAATAAAGAGAGAGAATATGTGTTGGCGCTAATGGGCCTAAGGGTGTACTTTCAGATGAAGAGACACCAGTGTCCAATGCACTGAGAGATGACCAATGAGGCAGATTGGCCTACTTTCAAAATTGTCTAGTGTGTAGGTGGTAGCTGGTATTAGGGACTTCTTGTGAAAATTCTCTCACAAATGTATTTTGATTACTTGGTATTTGCAAGGTGTGTCTACGTAGTCTAGCCTTTAATAAGAACCTTGAATGAAGCACTCTTTGTAATGCATATAAATAACCAGAGGAATGCAAAGAATGAAGGAATAGATTTCTCTGGATTGAAAAACACTTTAGTTACTAGGATTATTTCCCTTATACTGCCTAATCTAGTTTTCTACCTTTTGCAAATTTTATTTTTTGCATCACTTGGTACTAGAGCCGATCATCCTATCCTCCTGAGTTTCATTCCTTTACATATAAAAGGAATGAAAATAATGGAGGGACATATTTCTTTGGATTGAAAAACACTTTAGTTGCTGGGATTATTTCCCTTCTACTGCCTTTTTCTGGGGTTCTACCCTTTGCAGAATTTCTTTTCTGCATCAATAACTTGACAAATTCAAAGCCAGCTTCTGCAGTGTTGATCACTCTGGAGATGTTAGGTGGTATTCTCAATTCTGTGTTACAAGAAAGAGAAAACATTATTTTTATGTGTGTCGCTCTTGCTTATCTATGCTCATTTTTACCTTGACAGGAATGGGGTGGGTCAGAGAACAGGCTCATCCATAAAGAGATTTCTAATGTGCTCCCCCTTAACACCAAGCTTTGACCTTCACATTTGAAGAGAACCCAAATTTAAGTATAAAACAACCAAGAGAAGTAAACCTCTACTTAGAAAACACCACCATTGGTAAAAGGGTTAGAGAAAGCAAAAAATGAATATGTGAAGTCCTTCATGATCTGACTTGAACACACTAAAATAATCAAGATTCATGTTTCTCAAGATCAACAAGAGGAAGTTTAAAGCCCGTGCACATATATGACAACGTTAAAGATAGACCAATTATTAAAGTATCTACATATCTTTCTTTCTTGTAGTACCTAATTTGGACAGACTTAAAACCACTTCGCTATTTTTGTACTTCTGTAGCAAGATCAACGAACTTGTCCACTTTCCTGTGCAGTAGCACATTGAGAGTGATAGCTTAAAGCACTTAAAAAAAAATATAGGAAAAATTATGCAGAACCAATTGTTCTTGTTAAAACTCATTTCTTATCTAACCCAGTAATACTGAAAATATGAATGATAACTCAATGGACTGACTTATCTGATCACATTTGTCCAAATCTCCGCACCATCAGACTGAAGAAGTTATTACCTTTGGAGGAAGAGAACAGTCATCTTTCCAACATCCCATAGCATCTACAGGTGCATCTTCAGAAGACCTCATATTGCGAATCCCTTCCAGGACATTTTCCCATTTGGCAGGTGGTTCAGCTGTATCAAATGAGATGTTCAGATTTTCTTCAAGTCTTTTCAAGTCTCAGATATGAAGCCAGCCATGCAGAACACTAAAGAAGAAAGCATGCCTCCACTTCCACAGGAAAAATATCGATTAAAACAGGATTTAAGGATGAATTCATTAGCCAGACTGCAACAGCTGCGAGGTTCATGGCGGGACAGTTTAAACCCATCAAACAATCACTCCAACCATAGAAGTCTCCATAAAAATCAGCCCAACCAGATTATTATAATGATCCAAATTAAATTTCTTGGAAGGTAAGCCACAACTATAGTGGGGCAAAGAAAGAATGATGATGCAGGTAGATGCTTTTGCAAAACTTGAAAATCAATCAGCATAGCTTATAGCAGTTCACCTAGTATTGGCTATTCCTATGCTCCTTTGCATGCTAAGACGTAGAAAAAAAGGCATCATCTCGAATGAGTATGTCACACAGGGAAGAACAAAGAACAACCTACCTCAGCTGTCAAAATATGAGATCCAAACCTGATGGTTTTTATGCATGATGATGTCAATCCCAAGAAGAAATACTTGTATTGGAACAGCAAATCAAAGCCTGGATACAATGCCCATAACAGAGAGTAAAACAACAGATCCACACTGGTTGATAGATCTAGAGCTTGATCAAGCTCTACAGGTGCCAGATCATGATACGTCTCAGATCACAACACATCTTGCAAACCAAAGCAGTTGACAGAAATCATCTCAACCCCTTTTTTGGCCAATGTTTTCATTTTTTGCTTCTCCAACACAGCAAGTGATGACTGAAAAACATTTCTAAACTCCTCTATCGATATTTGGGTAACATGACCATAGATTTAAAGGCATCAAACACCTTTTTTTTTTTTTTTTTTTTTTTGTGAAGGGTGCAAGCTCTTTGGGCTATGGGCTACTTTCTTCAATGAATTAAAGCGAATTTTTAAAATTTATTTAGAGTTTGATTAAAATAAATTGTTCAGCTGTTAATTTAATTGATTGAAGGAATGCATTGGCAGTGAAAACTCCTGTAGATTCGATACAATTTTCATTTTTCCAAACCTCTTTTATTTTCCACCATGTTTTTCATTTTTTTATTTTAATAAATTGCATCATTTCCATCATAGTGATTAGATTGTATCCCTCAGCCACGTGCCTGTGCTTGAATTGTATGATATCTCTATTATTACACTCTACTGTTACATTATTTGAATATTGCAAAAGCGATGCTAAACTTTCAGGCCATGTTGTGTTCTTCTTACTGCTTCTAATACATATCACCCAATAACACGATCAGAAGCTGGCACGCTGGTATGGACCTAACTCAGTAACCCACTGCCCGTGACCAATACTAATAAGCACGGACACGCGTGTAGGATAGGACACATGTTAAATATGCCGACACGGCGATTTTTAAAAACTACAAGACACGACACACAACATAAATATATATATATATATATTTACATACATCCCCTATTTAGAAATATTTTACTCAAAGATAATGAAAAAATGCAAGATAATACTAATTAAAATTAAAAATCTTGTGTTCCATAGTTTAAATATTAAATTACAAAATTACATTGCTTTATTTTGCAATTGGATCCCATATTATTTTCTTTAAACATGCTACATGTTTTATTTGTGTTTAAGTGATGAACATGTGTGTTCAATTGAAGGACACGCGTGTCCCCCAAGCTTTCGAGGTGTATCCAGTTTTAAAAACATTAATAAGATAATATAACATGTTTAGGCACGTGTCCGACAAGTGTCATGTCCACAAACATGACAACTTTTTAGAAGTGTCTGTGCTTCTTATAACCAATACTATGCTAAGAATCATGTAACCTTTTCCCTTGTATATTCACTGCTCCAATTGAGAGGCTAGTGGTTACGATTTCGATTCATGTCTTTTGTTTCATTTTTTGAAATTCGTGAGAAACTGCATTTGGAAAAATGGTTCCGGAAACTATTTTCACAAAGCCTTGCTTTTATAAACTGGTTCCGGAACTTGTTTTCACGAAATTTTTAGAAAACACCCAGTTTTAGGAACCAAAAATAGGAGTTTTCTGAGATTCTTGAACTGGTTTCAAACTACTATGAAAGCAGTGGTGTTTTTTATGGTCCTAGTTTTTGTTTGTGACAACACCAAAAGCGACCCTTTTTGTCCATGGTTCCATTTTCGTTTTTTGTTGTTGCCAAACGCAGTTTCAACAAATTTCAGAAAATGAAAACATAAAATAATAATCAAACCGTAACCAAATAGAACACAAAAGTGAAATTGGAACTGTAACCACTATACCTAGTTTCAAGCCGTTTGGATGTTGCTTTAACCTGTTCTTTAAATGCATTTTTTCATGTCAAATTGTAATATTTGGGTTTCTCTTCCAAATGATTTGATGCTGAATTTATGCAAATCAGTTCTCCCTCAAACATGCATGTTCACAAGTAAATATATCACAATTAGATATTTTTGTTTGATTACTACAATTTGTTGAAAAATGTGTCACATTACAGTAAACTCAAGGCATTAACAGCCAGTGAAAAAAACCTAATGGCAATATCTCATCTTCAACCAACCAGCATTCAGAAAGTAGATAGCAAGTTGATGTGAATGGCTCACGCTCAGCTTTCACTCAACTGAAAATTTGTAACTGTAAGAGATCTTGATTATTCAGCAAGTAAGACTTAGCTAAGCCATGTTTTCACTGCACCCATCTAATGGAATTAAGGAATCAATTTCTAAAACCTACCCCACGAGCCAATATTAATAATGTGAATGAGCTTGCCTATCTCATCTATCATACTTTCCATAATGCAATATAATAATTCGAAAACATCACAGCTACTTCATATACCTTTTGACCTAATTGGAGGTGTAACTTTGCTTTCCATCGAATGCACATATGCAGCAGTTATCAACGTCCCAGCTGAGCAAAGATGCAAGAGGCAAACAAATATAATTCAGACCAAGAGTGGAGGAAGAAAGAGCCAAGTTACATAATTGTAAAAAAACATGTGCACAAATAGAATCCATGAGAGACAGAGAGAGAGAGAGAGAGAGAGCAAAGCTTTAATACATGGACAATCACGGTCAAAAAGCATCACTAGAAATTGATATTTAAGAAAACGAAAGACAAGATGAAAATAAAACTGTTCCTTCTATAGTTGAAAAGGTAGAATTAAACACATTCTCATACACTAACTCATTATCGATGCATGGTTGTGGATCTCTGCACTTACTTGTTTAGTGACAGAATACACTAATCCTCTCAATGGTAATGCTCGGTTTGGTAGGGGGACATGGAAATTTGGGAGGCAGGGAAGGTAGGAGGGATGAAACCCCAGGAAAAGGAACTTCCCTTTTGACAGTCATAGCAAGCAGAAATAAAACAAGTAAAAAAGTGCTGCTTGATTTACCGTTAAAAGTTAAAACCCTTATTAATCAACACAAGGGTCTGACTTGAAGGGTGGAAACATGAAAGAAAAGGTTCCTCTATTAACCTGCTTCTAGAGAGAGGCAAAAATAGTGTGCCTTGATGGAGACTCTCCCCCTATCTACTCATTTTCCTTCCCCTTTCCTTCTTAACAAATGGTGACAACTCCCTCCATTTCCTCCCTTTACCTTCCCTTCCTTACCTTCCTCCCACTCCTCCCTCTAACCAAATGGAACCTGATAATTTCAGCATAAAAATTCATCCAAAATCAAAATTCTTAAAGTCTTTTGGAACAATTTATGACCGCTTGCTTATTTGATATGACCATCCGCATTTTAGTATGAACCACAAACAAAGATCAAAGAGCTAATTGTCTTGTGAAGTGTTATAATATATCACAGACACACACAAGGACTACAAAAAGATACTTAACTGAAATAAAAGCATGCTTCAAGGAATCCACGTCTAGTCACTACTCTGTACTTCAAACGTGATAATAGTTAAGCGTTTACTAGGTTCCAAATGCAATATTCTGACCCCAGCGTACAAATTTCGAGGTAAGCACAAAAAAGGCATGGGGAGAGAGAGAGAGAGAGAGAGAGAGAGAGGGTCAATTTTGTGCCCATAAATCAGGTGATTTAACCCTATATTTCCCATTTTATTTTAGTGGCCTTAACACTGAAAGAATAACTCTCCCATAACTGTTTTCAATTCCCCAAAATGGAAAATTTGAAAATTGATCAAGGGAAGGTGCTCACACAGTTCTTTACTAAAACCTGTTTCTGGGGGAAAAATTTGCTGACACAACCCAGTTTCAGGAAACTATTTAATATACATTTCAGCATTCTCAAAACCTGAGTCTGTTAGAAGATAAAAGCAAGAATAACTTTCATATCATCATTGGTCCTATTTCCACAAACTTAGAAAAACTACAATAGAAAGGAGGCATTCATTCTTCAACCTTCTCATAGACATGATATCCCCCAATAACGCTTCCATTTTGGGTCATTAAGCTGGGGGTTCAAACAGCACATCAACTCTATGCAATTGTAGATGAGAACTAACATGTTGAGAACAGCTAACGAACCAGACACAAATGTTTGCTCTAACTAATTAGTTGGAGTCAATAGCTTATCCTTTTTACAACTGTCCGTCTCTTCTTTGAGACACATGCCACAAGCAAACATCACTTTGGGCAGTAAAATTTCCACGTGAATTCTAATTCAGATACTGTAGAAAAAGAAAGGACTTACATAACTGAGAAAATCTGTTCGCCTTCCCATATGCAGAGTCTTCAATGTCAGGTGAGCCACAAAGCTGCATTGAGTAGACTTATTAAGATGCAGCGTTGCAGACAACCCTTTTCGCCAGACAACTCACTCTCTGTATAGTTTATTGAATTAGCTCATGAAGTCCATAGAAGTTGAATGAAGCTCAAAATCTTGTGATTAGAAACAGCTCAAGCCATGGCAGCTCTTGCTGAACCTCATAGAAGTTGAAAGGCTAATTGATTCATATCACTAGAAGTGAGATGCAAAATTTAAGCAAGAGGTTCCAGTATATAAAAAGTAATGTCACTAATCTAAACCTTGTACATAAATTGGCTTTCGCTGTTACACTTTCTTAAGACTTACATGTTCTCAAAACATAGGCAAGTAGCAGCATATGGTAAAAGGGCCAATTTTGGGAACAATACGCAAGCACACCTAGATTACCACTTAGAAAGTTACAAAACCTCATTAACAGCTAGACATGGATCTATGCAAATCATCTTTGGAAGAAACTGGCATTTCAATTTGTGAAAGCTATGTTTTCTTATTGGAAAGAAAAAATTTTAAGTACGATTTGAGCATTTGACATTTCTTCTGCTTTTCTAAATCCTTAATCAACTGAAAGATGAGATACTTCTATGTGGAAAGTACACCTACCCCATCAATTTGAGATCAAAGAAAATCTATCTCGGTTTGCTCACTTTTGCTCCAAAATTACATAAATTTCTCCAAAAATATGATAGATAATTCTTAAATTTATTCTCAACAAATAGGTCATCCTCAATTTTGACTAACTTCTAACTTAATGACATTAAAACCCACCAAAATCTATTAGTTTAACGAGCACAGTAGCATTCAGAAAGGAAAAGCAAAATGGAGTACTAATTAAATATATATATATATATATATATGAAAAGATCACGACAATATGTCTGAAGTATAAGACCAAAAAAGAATTTTGATAAGACAGAATTTCAATTCCATTGATTGTATGGTAAAAATAAAAACAAAAGGAACCCAAAATCCAACAAGTATTGAATCAAATTAAAGAACATTAAAAAAATTTTACAAAAAAAAAATAAAAACAGTTCTTGTAGTTAAACAAAGTGAATCAAAACACGATGTTCTCACTTTCAGATCAAGAGGTTCTGCTTTAAGCACATTTTCTGAGACTTGCACAGCCTTTTTAACTCTCTTTTTCCTAACGAACACGCGAACCTCTGGCACAGAAACTCCACCGGCAGACTCGGAACCTAAAAACAGCAGATAAAAGAGAAACTAAAATTAAACGGGAAAAGGCGTGAACGGTGTTATAATCGGACTGCAATCGGACTGCAAACGGTAAATACTTGTAGTAACGGAGGCCAAAAGACCATTTTTTAGAAATTTACATTTTATTTTTTGATATGGGTTTGATTCTGAAGATGTGATTTCTCGCTTTGATGGGAGGGCCCCCGAGGAAAGTCTCGTTTGGGACATTTTATTGGAGTTGATTCGCGCCAAAGGCTATGAAGAAGCGAACAACTTCTGCAGGGGGAGAGTCTTAAAGATTTTGGAGGGTTTAAGGAGAATGTAGTCCTACTAAAAACTAAAGGGGATGATGATAGCTGTAATATTTCTTTCTAATCTTTCGAATTACGAGAGTTTAAGATTTTATCTGAATAGGGCGATATGAGTCTAAAATTTATAAATAATTGAAACGGTTATCAGGATAACCATGTGAATAGTTACTTTATTTTTTTGTCGTAGTTATTTGTTTTAGAGTCATTAAGAACCAAATTGATTGAAATAATAATAAAAAAAATTTAATAACTTTGCTTAATAATAAAAATGTAACTCTGCTTAATAAAGGTTCAAAAAGAAAGAATACACAAAATGGGTTCTTCCTTTATATGTCAGTGTAGATTTCATGAAAATAATTAAGATCATATTACTTATTCCCGTTTTCTCACTTTGCAGACAAACGAGCCTAAGTATTTTATACATTAAGACCGTATTTGGATAGCTGCTCTATACCATGTTATGCTAAAGTTTTCAATGTGTGAAGCAGAACACCAACGAAAAAGGACAAAGTCTTGTATTTAGCATTTTGTTAGAGTTTGTAAGCACCTCATTTTTGCTCGCTTGACAATCTCCGGCCTGACCGAACTTCCTTTCAAAACTCCATAAGCACATTCAAGCCCAAATCAATTTTGAAACCCTTATCCAATCAGTCAGCCGTTTATCGGGCCCGCTAGGCCCAATAGAGTCCTAATAACCAAACGTGCCCCTTGGACCTCCGGACACGTCTTGAGAAAGTTCAAAATCTCTCAAGCTGGTAAGTCCGTCTTTCTAAAGTGTTACTAAATAGTTAGGCGTACTCAACACGCCATTCTATTCAACTTCGGTCCCATTTCGGCTAACTCTGATCAAAATGATCATTTTATCCCTGGATGCCCTAGCACAGCACAAATCCTACCAAACAGTGAAATACTATCCCGAGATCATCCCTAAACGACCCGGCACGTTTAACATAACACTCTGATCCATTCCCGACCATTTTAAACCAAACTCAGCCAAAATAATCATTTCGCCCTTGACAACCCGAACACGCCCCAAAATAGCATCGGTCCTAGGATTTTGAACGGCAAATCTTGTCGTACACCCCTGTTTAACCTAAAGAGGACCTTACAACACTAAACACCCCCGACTTAATAAAAGTTTCCTGAGACACTCCGCTAAAATTGCCTTTTCTATTGATTCCCTGGTTGTAACGCACTGTCAAATGACTTGAGAAATGCGTAAATCAAGGAATTTTCGAAAGTTCATTCATAGATCTTTCCATCAATACGGCTCGATCGGAGAGATCGTTTCTCAAAGCTCTTCATCGCATGGCTCGAACACTACCACTTACAACAACCCCTGGAGCGTCTCACAGACGCTCTGCCAAGGTTGACTTTTTTCCCAATTCCCTGATTACAACGCTTCGTCAAACGACTTGAGAAATTCGTAAATTAGGGAATTCCCAAAAGTATTTCCAGAGTACTTTCCATCGATACGATTTGATCAGAGAGATTGCTTCCCGAAGGCCTCGATCATTCGACACAAAAATAGCTACTTTCGAACCCCTGCAAAGATGTAATTTTAGGCACATTTTTCGAGGCGATATCTTATACTTCTGAATGCCTTTCAAACTTCTCGAAAACATGAAAGTTCACGAGAAACTGTAGGAGAACACCCCGGGTGCAATTGATTCCTCCGAAACCTTCCCAGTTGGCTCAATTATGGAGGTAAAGTTTTAACAAACACTCCCGATGACGGAGTGTATGTTACATGTGCCCAGATTTTGATCAAATAGACCAAAATTCGATCAACAGTCAGGATTTAGCTAGTACAATGGGTGTCACGTGGCATTCTGGCAATGGAACAGTACTGGCGCATGTGCTACATGTGCCAAGGCAAATTTTGGCCAGACGCATGTAGCACATGCGCCAGGCTTCTCCCAAGTTGCCTATAAATACTGGTCTCCCCCTTTGCATATTCCAGAACCGAAAATTGATGCGAAACTCTGCTGAAACTGCTTCAGAACTTTGAATCTCTACATACATTCCACTCCTCCAACACTTAGGCTAGATTCCACATTCCTCTAGCCCATACACTTCACCTACATAGCCTTATACACCATTAAACCCCTCCTTCCAGCCCCTTAAGCCTATTTGAAGCCATCCAAGCTCAAGTCAAGGCATCTATAGAAGATTACAAGTGTGTTGAAGGCTAAAGGTAGTATTTCTTTTACATTTTTGTCTTCCCTCACTCTTCTCTTCTCCCTCCTAACCTACTTAGGTTATTCTCTATTTTAATCTCCATCTTCAACTCCCCTTTCTTGCATGCTTAAGCCAAGAGGGCTCTTAATTCATGCCTAGAGGAAAGTTAGTGGGAGCCACCGTGTAAGGGGATCTCTCACTAGCCTACTTTAAGATAGTATGGCTTAAGAGCCCCTTGTTTATGTGGTGTAGCCTAAAGCCTTGTATGTAATCATGACCTCCTTGTATTTTGTTATCTTAATCATGTCTTGTGTTCTTGGCTTTATTTTTATATTTATAATCATGTCCTACGAAGCTTGCATTATTCTTATTCCCATGCCACTTTCAAGTTCAAAACTCCCCTCAAAATGGTTCCAAGAGTTGGCTCCTTGAAGTTTAGGATGAGACCTTAGAAGTTATGCCTTAGAAAATTTCTCACTACCCCCTAACTCACACTTTTGCATCATTGCATTTCAATTTGCATAAAAGTTGTTTTCCCAACTCCCTAGTTTCCAAGGTTTTCATTCCTTCAAGCTTAGTGGTTGAAATGGCCCCATGGAACCCTCTTTTGAGTGGTATCCCTTTTATTTAGCCATAGGAACCCTCCTTTGTTGAAATGTTTTCCTTTAAAAAATGGTTTTCAAAATCCTATTCTTAAAATGTTTTTCAAAAATTCATTCTCTCTATCTTTGCATTAAAAATGGTATTTCAAAAGTTGTCATCCTCATGTTGATTCTTAGACTCCATACTCTTGTCAAGATAATAGTTATAATGGTCATAAAGAAACCTTATTTGGAATGGTCTCTAAACATCAACCATATAAATTATACTCTTGGCTAAGAGTCAAATTTTCCTGAAAATTTGGAATGATCTCTAAACATCAACCATATAAACCATACTTTTGGCTAATAGTCAAATTTTTCTGGAAATGATCTTTAAAAAAGTTATCTATCAAAATCCTTTGCATAACATGATTTGTTTTCTAAAACTCTTTTAAAAAAATACATGAAACCACCTTTCAAAACCATCTTCCAATGTAACCCTAGGTTAACTTGACCCTAGTTATTCAACCCTAGGTTAACTTGACCCTAGTTATCCAACCCTAGGTTAACTTGACTCTAATTATTTAACCCTAGGTTAACTTGACCCTAGTTGTCCAACCCTAAATAAACTTGACCCTAGTTGTCCAACCCTAGGTTAACTTGACCCTAGTTAGTTAACCTTAAGTCACCTTAACCCTAGGTTAACCAAACACTAGGTCACCTAAACACTAAGTTAACCTAACCCAAGTTAGTTAACCTTAGGTCACCCCTAACCGTAGGTCCACCCAACCTAGGTTAGTATACTTCAAGGTCCCAACTCATGGACCACTTTTAAATGATCTTTCTATTTAAAACTATACTCATGACTTACTTTTTCAAAACCTCCTACTTTCTTGAGATTTCAAAAGTCAACTCCATAACCTCTTCAAATGTTCCCACATTCCATCTTCAAAGTATTTCCACAAATGTTTTCAAAAATTCACAAGCCCAAGGTATCCCTACCCTTTTTATGGTTAGGGATTCCAAAGGAACGTGATACATCAAGAACAACCCCCAAGGTTGTCTATATTAGGATTTCAAAACTACTTTCAAAAGCTTTTTCTAAGATAAGTTTGTAAAAACATCTCAAAACCCTACCTCCAAGGTTTTTTAAAACAAGACATCAAAACTCTCTTGAGTTACTTCAAAGCACCTCCAAAACTCCCTTGAATTGTTCCAAAAACATTTCAAAACACTTCAAAATCCCATTTCAAGAGTTTCAAAGTTCTATTTCAAAACACTTCAACATCCGATTTCCAATCAAAATTCTCAAGTCATATTTCCAAAGACCTCAAAGTGTCTTTAAATTTTTCAAAGGCTCCAATGTGCCTATTTTCCATATGGCTCTTGCTCGAACTACAAATGACCTGATTCTCGCCAAATAAGATACGTAGGCAACCTAAAATGGTGCGGTCATAACTTCTATTTCAATCTCAATCCCCTTTTCAAAATTTTCTATCAATTCAAAATTTCTATTTCAAACCCTTTCAAAACTCCCATATTTTCAAACTTCTTCCAAAATTTGTATCATGTATCATTCATAAAAAAAGTGATGACCAAATCCCATTTTTAAAACTCTAAAGTGGATATTAAGTAGATAATGGTAACCAATTATTCTAGTAAGTGAACAAAGGGTGGTTAGACATGTAGGTACCGAAAGAGCGAGGTAGAGTGATGATCTTAGGATATCTTTCCTACACGTAAGCAATCCCAGGATCATAAATTTCTATTTTCGAAAGACCAAAATGGTGTTATTTTCAAAAAGGGCTTAAAAACTTTCTAAAGGTTTCCAAATAACCTATTTTCTTAAAATCCCTCTCTCGAGGGAGTCTTTCAAAACCTTTTCTAAAAACTCTAAGTTTAATTTTCAGATTAATACTTAGTTTTAGGTAACCTAACTCACCTTAATCAAGCTAGATAGCGACTTCTATTTTCTAAAAAGCCTTTAATTAAACTAATTTCAAGTTTAAACCTAGTCACACTCGTCCTTTTAAGAGGATGAGTTCTAATAACAGAGTTCCGTGTTTTTTCGAGCCAAAAGAACTTGGTGGTCCAAAAACTGGGGCGCGACAGAGTTCATTCACACCAAGAGTGATGGAAAAAGCGAACAACTTAGAAAATCATATGGATTTTGGACAATGATTCTTTCACTATTTGACTATAATTTCCAATTCGTAAAGCAGGAGCAATAATGAAAGAATAGTCGGAAATGACAATGTCAATCTTTGAAATGCAAGAGCAGTTATAATGATATATAAATACATATGAATTTTACACTTAAATGCAATGCATGTATATGTCACAAGGGACACAAAGAGATATAATTATATGTAAAATAACAAGTGTTGCACATGTGTATGACAACTATTTAACAAACCAATTAATGATCACAATTAAATTTGAATAAAACTTTAAATGTAGAAAAGTTTTGTTGCAAACTCATGAAATTTTGGACGGTGTGGCTAATGTAGAATGATTTGAGTTTGAGAATTATATGTTTTGGTTGTCATAGGAGCTAGTGGTGAAAAAACAAAAGTGAACGAATTTGATGAGAGAGAGAGAGAGAGAGAAAGAGAAAGAGAGAGAGTAAATAAATGGAGATTATAGTGGCGGACAAGGTGATTAAGGTAAGTATAGTGTATATGACAGTATGAGTATTTTGTTGACTCAAGGTTGATCCCCATGTTGATTTTGATAATAACAAAACCATGTGGTTGTTATCTAATAATTTCAATTGAGTGTGCATGTTATATTATAATCATTTGATAACAGGAAAATAATGGAGCTAATTGGTTAAGTATCCAACAAGAAGATTACTTAGGTAATCTTATTCATAAAGAGATTGAAGATACTTGAGAAGTTCAACAAGTATTGAAAAGTAGGATGCAAGCTTTGGAATTCTATCACGGTGATCTGTTTTGGAAATATGAAGATTGATAAAAGGACTTGAAGACCGAAGAACTGACATGGTTTACACATTACTATGAAGACCCTCGATCCTTATAAACATATCAATCCACTAAAGCATCATGTATGCTATGAACCTTTATAATGGTTGATTGTTTTGCTCTAAATCTGAAAAATACATTAAGGCATAAAGCACAAAAGAAAAGGGGAGCAAGTTTCTGTTTCAAATAAGCTTATGCTTGTCACATTGGAAAATATTAAAGAACGTGTGTTGAGAAGCTTGTCAAGCAGATTTCTGGGCAATAAGGGGACTCGTGGAAATGAGGAGTCGCCTCTTGATCACAGACGCAAAGGCCTGAAGACAAAATGAATAATGAGAGAACTCATGGAAATGATGTGTCGCCTCTTGATCTCAGAAGCAAAATGTTTGGAGACCAAATAGACAAAGAGTGGACTCATTGTAATGAAGAGTCACCTCATGGAGACAGAAACAAAAGACTGAAGATCAAATGTACAAAAAGCAGACTCCTGAAGATGAAGAGTCACCACATGAAGGTCGACAAACTGGAAATGAGATCGGCATTAAGAAAAGAAGGTCGGCATTTCTTTTGAAAGAATTGACATCTTCTACAATTTGGCTCAAGAAGAACTGAAATGGAGATCGGCAACAAGTGCCTACACCTTCTACATTAAAGACCTAGTGATAAGCAATCACAAAACTTAAAAACTTCATTAAAAATTGTGTTGAAGTCTTGAATGAATGGAAGAAGAGCTTATTGATTGAAAAATCCTAAAAGAAATCAAGTTGATGAAGATCAAGTAAAGATATTAAAGATGTTCAAAGAAAGATAGAAGATTAGTTGAAGAAAATAAATCTCAAGTCTTGGAAGCTCTCTTGAAGATTTTGAAGAGGACTTGGATCAATGGAAGAAGTGATGTTGATTGAAGAACTCTACAAGTAATCAAAATGAAATGAATTTCATCTCGAAGAGATTGAAGGTATTCTTGAAGTCAACATACCTTGAAGAAGTGTTTTCAAGCCTTAGAAAGCTTATTTGGATGGCCCTTGAAGAACTTGAAAACAACGGAGAAGATTGTACAAAAACTTGCAATAATCAAGTTTTCTGGGCTGAGGAGTCGACACATGAAAGTCAACTAAAAGTCAGGAGTCAACACATGAAGACAGTGGCTAAAATCTGAAGAATGGATAGTCATGTATCGACACATGAAAGTCAGGTGCAAGTCAGGAGTCGACACATGGACGCAGTGAACAAAATCTAGAGAAGCAGACTTGATGTGTCGACATATAAAGTTAGGTGTCGACACCTGGGCTTCAACGGCTCTATTTTTTACCGTTATAACAATGTGATATTGCATCAAATGGTCTCCTATCCACAACCAACGGCTATAATCGACTCAAGGCTATATATAGAAGATTCCTCACACATATATGATGATGAAGAACACAAGATCAAATGCTAGAAAGTGAGATTTAATCACCTACATTTTATACTCTATTTTTATTGATTTGGGGGGTTCTTGAGTGAGCTGAAAATTTATTTATTTACTCTTTGAGAGAGAGTTATTTATTTTATCACCTTCATTTATTGTTGGATGAGATTGTAAACTTGTAAGTTTGAGTATAGCTTGGGAAGAACACTTGTAAGTTTGAGTGTAGCTTGGAAAAAACACTTGTAAGTTTGAGAGAAGCTTGGACAAATTCTTTTGAATTTTGAGAGCTTGGGAGAGAGCTCTTGTAAGAAGTGAGCTGGGCACTTGGAGAAAAACCCGTAGCTGTGTAAGAGAATTTTACATAGTGGAATACCTTCGAGAGGATCGAGGAAGAGAAGACGTAGGTAAGGGTTAGCTGAACCTCTGTAAAATTCTTGTGCCTTCGTTCTTCATTTCTTGCTTTGTTTTTCTTCCTCACTTATAATACTTACTTGCATTGCATTATATAATTTGTTTACTTGAGTTATACTTTTATTAGTCACTGTTATATTACTTAATCAGTTTTTAATTACATTGTTTGATATAAATTCCGTGAAACCCAATTCACTCCCCCTCTTGGGTTGCCTACTTGGGCCAACATATTTCATTCTTTATTCTTATCGTGGCTTTTAAAGTGTGTATAAATGGAATGGTTTCTCAACTATAGAGACAAAAGTTTACAAAGAAGTAGGTGAGAGAGTGAGAGAGTTTAGGTTGGTTAGCTTAACAATAGGGGTGTTTAAAAAAATTGACCGGTCCGCCAACCCAATCTGAATCCGGCTGACCTGACACAAATCCTAACCGAACCGATTACCTTATGGATGGATGACAAGATGATTTCACCCAACTCAACCCTATTCGGTTTGAGTGGCGGATCTTCAATTTCTCTCCCAAAACCGCCCGACCCGACCTTGTCCAAACCAAACTTTTCCACTAAAACTTGTAGGCTTCACCTAACCCAATCCAAACCCGACCCGACATTGACTCAACCCGATCACTCTATGGGTTGAGTGTGGTTTCAATTTTTTCAATTCAATGTGGTCGGATCTAGTGACGGGTGAGTCCTTAACCTGACCTGACACAACATTTGTTCACCCCTACTTAAACAATGGTACCCTTACTTAAAAGGAATTTAAAGTTTGGATAATTACATTTTATCTTCTTGTTCTTTCAGTGAAAATTATATAACCTCTCTATTGGTTTGAAAGCTAACACATAATCCCCATATACTTTAGACTGAAGTGTAATTTGAAAGAAAAAAGGCAACTTTAACGTGGTTTGTCGCATACGTGCTTGGGTCGGAATTGGAGACTATATTCCCGGCTAAATGGAGTTGTACAATGACAATTATGCTCTTGTGAGCGTGTCTAATGCAATAAAGCCTCGCTGTCTTTTGTTTCAACTATACTGATGCATCATCTTCACCCAAAAGAGGAAGAACGAAGACAGTAACATGGCATCGTCTAATGTGAATAATTGAAGAATAACCATAAAAAACGAGGATGAGATTCAATAACTAGGGTGAGATTCAACAAAAGTTTACCTTCATATTACATACCAAATATTACCTTCAAATTCTCATAACATTCCAACATTCAATTGCACTCTTTTGTAACATACCAAATATTACCTTCAAATTCTCATAACATTCCAACATTCAATTGCACTCTTTTGTAACATACCAAATATTACCTTCAAATTCTCATAACATTCCAACATTCAATTGCACTCAAAAGAGTCAATTATCAGATTCCCATAACATTCCCAATTTCCAAAACTCAAGTGTAAAGAAGTACAAGTCGCAAAAACCAAAAATTGCATCAACCACCAAATGCTTCCCCTTCAAAAAATTGCATCAAGACTATTAAGGCTTGTATTTTTATTTTTATTTTTTTTGTGCTGAGTGCTTGTCATTAACTAAAATACACCAACGTAACATACATATCATAAAAAACACACACAACCCTAACAAAATTTACATACAACCATCAAATTGTACTACACACAAACAAACAACTTATTTTATATAATGGGTCACTTTCTTCAACTAATGATGGTTTACATTCTTCATATGATCTCTAAAAAAACTCTTCCTAAACCAATTCCCTCTCTCTCTCTCTCTATATATATATATATATTAGAGAGTTCTTCATCTTAGCCTTGGGAGAGTGAGCAACCTATAGGAGACTGAACAATCTAATAGACTGAAACCATGAAGTGAAGGTAACAAATTTAGGGTAATTTGTTCTTTTCTCAAAAATGGTATCGTTTTGCCCAAATAGCACTTCAATTCAAAGTACAATGAGTTATGTGTCAACTTTTTAACCATAGAAAAATTATTTGATTTTCATTGAAATCACGTGGAGGTAAATAATTAATCCTTTAGAGTTTTAAGGTCTGAAGTGGCAATTTGCATGTAGTAAGACAAAGGGAGAGAAGGTGGAGGCACAATCACACATATTTAAGTGGGGGTTAATTGACCTTAATGAAATTTTAAAAAATTATGGTTCGGTATTTTACATATATTATGAGTTTTCATCACTCGACCATACTAATTTCTTGTTCTCTTTTTTTTTTTTTTCATTTTTTTTCACTTTTCTTCACTCCTCTGAGTTCTAAATAAATTGTTCCCTTGTTTTTCTTCTATTATCAAACAAACCCCTTAGGAGGTTAAATAATCACCCCCCGCCCCCTCTCTCTCTCTCTTTTGAATTTCGAACAAGAAAAATGAACTTTCTTTTCACTCAAATGAATTTCAAACAAGAAAAATGATATTTCTTTTCACTTTTTTTTAATTTTTTTATAAAATTAAATAAAAAAAGAAAAACAAAATTTCTTTTATTTTTCTATGCTATCATTTTCTTATGCTATACAAATATAAAAATTTATACAAAATTTATCACTAAAATAATATATTTAAATAAAAATTATTTATTTTAAAATAAAATATTCGTTACGATAATTCACAATTATAAAAATACTACTGTCATCACAGCTGCTATCATATTATTTTAGTAAATTTTCGGTACAAATTTTTTTAAAAGAAATAACATTTTCATTTTTCTACTCATTCCTTTCTTACTTCCCCCACTAAGAATGTCTATCATGTAACCTTTACTAGGCCGCTACAATAAATTCACTCCTGATCTTGTTACTCTACTAACATCATCAATCCGTTAGGGGTGGGGCTCAAAATTATTCAGTTAGCACCGCTACCTTACTCTTCCCAACATCATCGTGAGGCGCAAGTATCATAAATTTTTCCTGCATTTCTGATCGGTAACGCACTAACACCATCTTTTTGATCTGATTACATATATGCATATATATATATATATATGTATGTATACGATGTGTAGTACAGTCTCTGCTGTAACAGAGTTGATAAACCCCATTAACAAGTGTAAAACCCTAATCATTTTGAGTTTGATTTTGTGGGTTTAGAAGGGTAAATTTGATGGTTGAAAAAGTTTCAGAGGCCATGGATTCGTCATCGTCATCAACGGAGGTTGTTCCAGTGGAAGATGTAGTTCAGGCATTGTTGGATTACTTGGTTGATCCAACGTTTCCCTTGAAGTCCTTTGGGCATGAAGTTCCTTCGCTTGCCCAACAGCAGTCGGTCGCCAAACAGGTGTTCATTGTTTTGCTGGTGTTATAATGATTATTTTATTCTATTTTATTTTTGGCGTTTCAATGGTAATGGTTAAGTCCTCACCCTTCTCAGAAACCCCAACCCAACCTGGTGTTGATTCACTTGCTAAGTGAGGTCTATTGTTTAAATTAGAGGTTGCGCACAAGTGATGCATGTGCAACTCGTGTTATGTAATTAAAGTGAAAAAATAAATTAATATAATTTTAAAATAAAATATTCAAATCCAAAAAAATTCCAAAACACCCATATGCAACAGTTTGTGTACTTTTAATTGTTTGAGGAATTAAAACCCATATAACTTCTCAGAAAATAAATTAGAATCTGACACAATTCAGACCACATATGTATCGATATAAAAAAGTTTGAAGAATCATATGGCCCCAACTGAAAGAAAAGAATAACGCACAAAGAAAGGCCATGACTTTGTTTTTATCCAATGGAAAACGTCTCCCAATCAATCCTGCATGAACGAATTATGTTGACAACCACATTCAATATTAGCTTAAGAAGTCCCAACATTTCGCAATCTCAATAATCAATCCCAATCCCACCACTCCCAAAACTGGCCATTCTCAATAATTAATCTTTTCCGAGTGTAGAGTGAGACATTAGCCAAAGGGTTAATAATTCAAACAATTTCAAAGGTAAAATGAACTTTAAAAAATGATATTTTACTTAACTTTATGCATTTACAGTTATCGTAGAACCATGTTTGGCTGTCGAAGGCTAATAACAACGAAGAGTTCTACCTATGTACATGAAATGTGCAGTGGTCTTCGCAACCACTATGGCCACTTTCTATTATGCATTTGCCATTAAACTGTGCCTCGAAGAAAAGGAAAAATGGTGGCTTGAAAATCATCCATTTGAACATACCTATGAACTTGTGCAATTCATCCAGAGTTGCTCGCCAGAGTTGGTGGTTTGATGTTGTAGGGAATCGATAACCAAAATAAAGAGAGTTCAAAATTTATAAATAAGTGATGCAGTTATTAGGATAAGTACATGAGGAAGTTTGATTATTTTTTGTCTTATTTATTTCCTCTTATAATTATTGAGAAGCAAACTAATTGAAGCAATAATAAAATAGATTTAATATAATAATTGGGGAAAGAAAAAAAGTCACGATGTGTTACCTAGCTTCAAAAACACCAAATGGGGTTCTCCCTTTATATATTGGAATAGATTAAATTCATTGTTTTACTATTACTACTTTTATAAATATTATTGTTATTATTAATTTGTGGTCTAATGGTGATGGGTCTACAGAAGGTCAACTCTCACCCTCCCATAAACCCACAATTCATACGAGGGTTGGCCTCGGTCCCCTTGAGTCTGGTTACAGTGACTAAAGACTTTGAAATTGCTAAGTTTGCTGGCACTTCAAATTTGGTTGATTTATTGTGCCTCCTCGGTTTGACTACTATTTTGTATGTTCTAGGATAAGCTGAATGTGTTGGCAGCAATATGAAATGGAATAACATAGTCTTTTGTTTTACAAGGAGCTTTTGAGAATTGAGATAGAGAGAAGTGGAAAATGTTTGACTGAGGAGGATCATACGTGGGAAATCTTTGTTGAAGATGTTAACAAAGGAAGGGCAGGGTAAGCTGACTTCTAATCCCAGTAATTAGAAGCTGGTGAAAGACTTCAAAATTCTTGGAGAAAGCAGAATTTCCTCTTATAGAAAGTAGGGACTAACTAATATCTATCTTGAGAAGAATATGAAGATGATGGGAATGGAGCAAGGACCATAGAATGAAAATTCGTGACGTAATGGGCGTAACTGCCGTTACGTAACAGGAATGCATGCTGCCGATCCGGTTACGGTTCTGATATTGTGGTGGAATATAAATCAAAGCGGAACGGCTCGAGACGACACCGTATCATTAAATAACGCCCGTACAACTACTGTAACAGCATTACAGTCCATTATGTGCTCTGCCGGCAGTAGTTTGACAACAACGACGAAGAAGAAGGCGACGATGACGGTGGAGGAGTACAATTCGACATTCTGTTCACGTTTTTTCTTTCACTTTGCCATTGAGACTTCTGAGATTGGGTGTCTTGGAGTTTGAACTCTCGTTGGAGAGGGGGTTGAGCAAGGCTATGGTCTGGTATCAGGGTTATGTCATTGGGAAATAGAAAGCCTTTTGGGGAGAAGAAAAGTGTTGGTAATTTCCAATGAAGGACTTAATCACATGCAGCTTGGACACAAACTACACCCAGTACGATGTTATCATGGAAAGCCCTATTATCATTGCTAACTTATGGTTTTTGAAGTATTTGGTGGTTACTGCCACACTACATCAAATTTTTTACGGGACTAAAAATGTTGACTACAAGCTAAAATATAATATAACATACATTTAAAATGCTAACTGACTACGAAAATTTATAGTCTAGGAATACATAGCAGTTCAAACTTATTTTTGGATTGAAAAAATTCGTAATAATAAATTTTACTAAAATTTGCCAACTTAACCACTAAACAAGAGTAGCATCTAATGTGGCCATTCTAAATGCACACTGAGTTTTGACTTTTCTTTTTGCCCCCTGTTTCCTTCTCCTCTCTAAATCATTTCTCCGTCAATTCTGATGGCAATGAAAAAATTAATGGTTATCTTTTGAAAATTGCAAACTTGTAGTGCCAAAAAACCATCAGCTTATTGCCTACGGCTTGCGGTTAGAAGCTATGATGGCTGGCACAATTCATATCAGATGCGTTAAGGAACACGTTTTCGAATTACAAAAATTTAGTCTAGACCTCATTTTTCTACTCTTGCAATTTTTCTGTCATTCTAAGCATACACATTCACCTTTCTAACCCATATTTGCTAGTTTTTAAAGTGAAACACACAATTTACCAATTAAGATTTATGTATTTGGGAGTGGAAGGATTAAATTATCAATTGGATAAGCATTTTAATTAGCTTCTCTTGTCTTTTTAAAATTTTGACATATAAACTTTAACTTTTTTTTTGTTGGTTGAGTTGAAGTTGTTTATGTAAGTGGGACAAATGAACTGGTTTTATGTTGCTACTTATTACTTTTTTTACTTGTTCAATCATATGGTATTTCACGATAAACTAGTTGGTAAATGCTTGATAACTTGTTATATTGATTTGGAATACTTTCATTTCAATGAAATCTAACTACTTAGAGTTTAAGATATGTAACTTACTGGTAGTTTACTTACTAGTGGTTAGCTACTTTCTAGTTCTCGATTGGTATGTATCATTTAGTTTTTTGAATCAATAATGTTTGATGCATATGAATTATATTTATTCGCATGTGTTGCAAATGTAACTTTTCTTTGTTTTGTATTGTTTTCCTGTTTTTCTTTGTGTGATGAGTATAAATACATATAACATGTCATCTCATTGAATTAGATGATTTGAAAATTCAAACTTTCTTTGTGCTCCTCAAGGATTTGCAAGCTTGATGTACATTGTTGGGCTCATTTCCTAAGAGCTTAAGTTTTGGAACAATTAAGATTCTAGCACGGTGTTAAAGCTCTGGTTTAGGGAGGTCTTGGGTTCAAGTAGGGCTGTAAACAATTCGAGTTGAGCACAGCCAAGTAATGGGTTGTTCAAGCTTGGTTTGGAAACCTTAACAAAGTTGAAAATGTATTCAAACTTGACTTGTTTATATAACGAGCCGATCTCGAACAAGATTTTAATGAGCCGAACACGAGTAGCTTCGTTGTTTTATAGCGCTAGGTTCAAGTCGCTCTAGTCTTATTTGTTTCCCCCTCATTTTTGTTCTTGTGAACTTTGTTCTGTTTGTATAATTATATCCTGGTTTTGTTTCTGTTTCTGTTCTATTTGGCTCAAGACATGCAAGTGGGTAGTTATATATTTAGGTTCTAATTCTGTTCTATTGCACGTGAGGCAGGCGGTGAAAGCTTGAGATACATTTTTTGGGCTCATTTCCTAACAACTTAAGCTTTTAGGATAATTAGTGATCTAAAAAAAGGAGATTATTTAGAATTTTTGTCGCTGAGAGAAGCAGGAGATGGTAGACCCATAATGACGTGATAATGACATCATTGCACTTGCATTATCAAGTCAAAATTTGATTCTGTTTACTTGTATCCATTGTTAATGACAATTTTCATTGGAATGTCCATTTTTCTTTTTGTAGATTATAAATATCTATAGCTGAAACTGTTTCAGTTTCTTAGCACCAGAACTTGTCTTCAACCTAATACAAGGCTTTGTTATTATAGGGTTGTGTTCTACCTCGAGAACTGTAGATGATCCTAGGTTCTGATTAAAAAGGAATTCCTATGAGTAATTTTCCAAACAAGTCTAACTGAGCCTGGAGGAGGCCCAACAAAGGCCCTGGAGGCTCCTTATAGTTCCAACATAGTAGGGTGGTATGTATGGCTTGAGGTGAGGGCCGAAGTAACAGATTCCTCTCCCTTTTGAAAGCAAAATTTGTAGGAAGACAAAATTAATGCTCTCAAAGCCCTCGAAATTTTGGAACCCCAGTGTTGTTGTGATGAGAATAAAGAGCTCACAATGTTTTATCGAAACACAATATCATAAATGCTGTCATTGGACTTGTGAATTTAGGGACACTTTTTCAGGATTTATTAAATAAATGCACGAAAGCATTGCGTGCTTGAATGTTCTAATTGGTGTGGGTTGTATGCTTGTGTGAGACTTTGAAATAACAGGATTATGGTGATAAGATCACAACCATTTGTTGACACTCACTTTCGTAAGTCCTGCCATCGAACTAGTGAATGTAATTTTCCACAATTAATTTTATTGAAGCACACAAGCATTGCATACTTGAGTGTTTGGATGTTCTAGACTTCTAGTTGTTGTGGCTGGTAGGGGCTCATCAGAAAGTCTCAATGCTGAGGTGACTATCTTGGCAACTTGGTTGTTCATGCACGTGGGAGAACCACTTATTATAGGCCCGTTATTATATTCTTGAAGAGCCACTTATATTCACATCTGCTATTATATGCATCAAGCTCAATTATTTGCTTCGTCTGGTCTTGATGTTGTTCTCCTTCAGCTGCATGCTGTTGTGTTACTCTACAACTACTACCAGAGGAAACGACACGCAGAGCTAGAATTTCTGGGTTTTGTGTCTTTTTGCAAGTTGGCTGTTGTTTTGAAACCGATTTTGATGGGACACATGAAACTCATGCACCGATCTGATTATGCTGAGATGGATGACCTGGAAGATCAGCTTTCAATGACGGAGAAAGCAATTATGAATGCGTGTGATATATCTTTAGTTCTTGATGCTTCTAAAGATGCTCCAAGCACCGAGGGATGGCCAGTTTCCAAAGTCGCAGTTCTATTAACCGACTCCAATAAAGACAATTGCTTGCTGCAATTTAGTTCCATCACCCATGGGGTTTGGTCAGTCATAGAGAAAGATCTTGACATCTCTAGTTCCGGTTGTGAAGGTATAGTGGAGGCGAAACATACAAACAAAAGAAAAAGGAACACCAAAAAACTTTCAAGAGATGAAGCAAATGCTGACGAAGCTGATTTTCGGCAGCTTGCACTTTCAACTGTCAAGGAATTGACAGGTATTGCATCCTTTTCACGTATAGCAAGATGGTTTAAAGAGTTCTAAGAGGTGGATGCTTGCCCTTAAATACTTCATGAATTTTGTTCTCCAACTTGTATGCTTCATTTTTTGATCTACTCTTTTCTCTTTCCTAAAATACTGATTACTAGGTAAAGATATATACTTTTGCATTTATCTAATTATTCTTTTGGAAAAGAAGTTTCATCTAAACACCATTGATTTAATATGGTATTAGCAGAACTCAAAGCAATAAATTTATATGCAAAAACCTGTCACAAACTGCCACCTGACATTGTTCAAAGAGTTTTTCGACTACTACACACTTGATGTTCCTAGTGGCAGAGTAGACCATGGGTCTGAGAAGTAATCAGAGACAATCACCTCCTTTCTTTGCTTCTAAGTCGGAATCGCCCTAATTCAGCAAAAAATCTGCGATTTTTGAGGTCATTTTCTTGTACCTTGGTTCACCTAAGTTAGAACCTTCGTCAATTTACGATTGTGATGATTATCGTGGCTGTATCATCATGTCATCTTGGCAGCCCAATCTCTGTATTCTTGATCCCTATGCTACTTGGCAGCTTTAGTAGAGGAGGATAGTATCTCTCTTCTTTTTTTGGTGTTGATTTTATGGGGAACTTCCTGATGTTATATATGATTCTTTGTGGAACAGGCATTAATCAGAGTGATCTTGCAATTTTGGAGAGCCATGTTGTATATTCTTTGAGTAAAGAAAAGACAGCTGCCCACTTTTACATAATGCAATGCACCCAATCAATCAATGAGAATCTTCAAGTGCCTATTAAAGATGTTATTGAGAGGTTGGTTCTAGTCACTACCATTCTTTTGTTGAACACCTGTTTGCTAGTTTGTGGAGGCAGGTAAGGGCTGATAGACTTTCCATCAGATATGTGTGTCTTCTGAGTTCTGATGGTAAAAGCCCACTTCAAAATCCCAAAATAAATGCTATCATTGGAAAGGAGAAGGACCACATGTCCACTAAAATGTGCTTTTGGGCTTGGAAGTTATTTCTATCGTCTTGCAAGTAGGCATCAGATGAGCACCTTAACTATGACAGATTAATGTTTTGCTGCCTCTTGGAATGTTCTGTAACCCAAAGTTGAACTGCTTGACATATTGTCTCTAGAATCATTGTGAATGTCAGCCTCAGTTTTGATCTGTACCATCAGTCATTCGTCAAGTGCAGACAGACACGAAGGGTGACGGGTCTTGTCCCCCTCATTTCTTGAATCTGCTTCGAAAGAGGATGTTAGGTGTTGTCTCTTCCATGTTGGCTCATTGTTGATTATATTTAGATGATCTTGGTCCAAAAGATCTATTGCTTTTTTGTTTTAATAAGTAACCAGAAGATATAATGCTTGGAAGGACATGCTAATGTTGTCTTATGTTTTACCAAAAATAGGTTCTGCTTTATTTCTATCTAAGTGAAAACTTAGCCTATTTATGACTAGTGGTATTTTGTGAGGTATAAAAATTTGATTCTCCTTTCTTTATGGACCACCTCAGCGCTCAGATCACTGTTTTGGAAGTTCCTTTTTTGTACTTCTTTGTTTTTATTTTTTTCAAATTTGATTTGACTGATTGGTCTATGTCATTGCTAGCAAAAGCAGATACACAATGAGGTTTAGGCCATCCATTTGCATATTTTAGTCGAGTCTGGTCCCCAGAAGTTGTGAAGACTTTAGAATTATTAGATTAATATTTATGTGGGCCGGAAATCTTTGGTGCAGTGCATTGTACACATATGCTTATCTTTTCTCTCTTCTGATTAATGTTTACAATTTTGATATTTTTTGTAGCTTGCAAGGCCCTTTGGTCAGAAATAGTTCCTGCCGTTGGACAGTGACCCAGGTTGTTGAGTATTTTCATGTGCTTCCTTATGCTAGAATCCTGACAGACTGGTTTTCTAGGTAAACTGTTTTATCTGCTATACTTTTCGATCTTTTTCTTTCTCCTTCTGTTACTTGTTAGGATACTTATGCTTTGATACTACTACTCACTTGCGCAAGTATACATGAAGGAAGAAATGTACCTTGAAAAGTAAAAAAAAAGGCTCTAGCTGCTAGCTGGTAGCTCTTCTTTCCTAGTAGCCCAGTTCCTAGGTAGCTTCCTATCCTATTAGCTATTAGCTCCTAGCTCTCTTCTGTAAGCATTTCCTCACTTGTTCTGGGTTTTTGGTCACTTGAACACAGAATCTCCATATTCAGCAATATGACATTTATATGTCTGCAATTCATGTTAAATTACATTATGTAAAATTATGCCTATCATTCAGCTTCCTAACATTAATGAGTAGTGGACGAACAAGATACCAATCTTCTTAATGGGATCTGAATCTGTAAATGCTTCATATCTCCCTTAACATTGGCGTTCTTCAATTTGTAATGGAGGGCATCACAGAAAGCAGAGCATTGACCACAAACTGGAAGTCCAAGATTGGCCGCCACTTGGCCCCTGTAGAAAACCTTTCCGCCTATCCTGTCTCCTCACTCAGCATGTTTTGTTTAAAGGCCGCCCCTAAAAAACCTTCCCCTTGATATGGAATTGCAAGGTTGTAGGATACATTGGCCGATAACCTCGAGTTCCTGAAGAGCTCCTCTGCAGTTCTTTAAAAAGCCTCTGGTGGCCAGTACGAGAAGATAAAAGGGTTAGGAGGAAAAAAGCTGCTAAACTCATGGTAAAGAGGGAGGGAGGGAGGGAAGATTCGGGCACACTTTTCAACCTCAAACGAACAATGCTGATTGGGAATGGGACCGTTATGAAGATTATTCTTTTTCTTCTTTTCTTTTTTTTGGAACGAGGGGCAACCTTAAGAAATTAAAAGAGGAAATATCCTAAATGCATGTCTTTGAGAAATTAAAAGGAGGAGAAACTTAAAACCCTCCAGCTAGTACCTAAACTTATAACCTTGAATGACTTTCTTGAGTACTCACCATCCACACCTTTTCTGGTTTAGTTAGGGGTGCACAACTGACCCGGAGAACCAAAGGGAACCCAACCTCTTCGGTTCGGTTCGGTCCTGGGTCTAAAACGAAGGGAACCGACTTTTTCGTTTCAGTTCTGGGTTGAAGGATCGGTAAACCGAACTAACCCAAGAACCGATCCTTTATATCTAAAGGTCTAACATGTTTGAAGCACTGCCTCCAGTGCCTTCACTTCTAGCATTGACTGGCTTCTTTATCACATATATAGGAATAAGTACCATCATTTATACTGATGTGGGACAATTTTAAAAAGCACTGAAGGAAGCTAAACTGGAATTTGTGAGAAAGGCTTGTCTCTTCTGTTCACTCAATCCCACATCGACTAAATAGGAAGCATTCATCACACTATTAGTCTATATAAGCAATGATTGCCTATTCAATGCATTGGAAAGTTAGCAGATCCCACATCGCCTAGGTGTTAAGTTTTCCTAACACGTCGTCACTATATACAGAGCTGTTGGTTGTTAGACTACTAAGTCTGCATGTTAGTGCTTGGGCCCAAGGTTGGACTGCGCTTGGGCATAAAGGTGGACTGCCTATGGTTGGTCTGCTTGTAAAGTCCCAAAGTAATTTTGGCAGCCCAATGAGCTCTTCAAGTGAATAATTAGTTAAACAATATATTATGTTCAGAACCAAACCGAACCGTAGATATTCCGTTTGGTTTGGTTCGGTTTATATTATTCAATGGTTCGGTCTGGGTCTGGAAATAGAGAACCAATCTAGATCAGTTCAGTTCTAGGTTTAACCAGAAACCGAACCGACCCGAACTGTGTGCACCCCTAGGTTTAGTACAATTAATTTAGAAACAGCTGTTCTTTGAAATATGGTTTTAAGATGAAGTCCTTCTCCCATAGTGCCATGGGATTTTTCAAGTTATTTAAGCATTTCCTGCAGGTGAAAGAGTAAAAAACCCTATGCACCCGGAGCCTTACCAAACTACATATATCAAAATTAACCTGTTCATCCTCAAGTGCAGTGGTCACTTTCCTTTGACATCTTCCTCTGCGTGTTTGGACATATATTTGACCATGCTCTGACCCCATCAATCCAGTCGCATTATATTCATCTGAGAATCTTTTCCATCTAATCTTTTAGAGCACTTTTTTATACACTGCCCTTCTGCTTCAGCAAGCATGCCTGCCTTCTTTAAATCCTTGTACTGAATCTCTTCTTGAACATCTGTTTCTCACATCTTCATTAGTGTGCGTTCTCTCTTCTTGGTCTCGACTTCCCTCTTCAATGCTTTCAGGTTTGTTTGAAATGCAAGAATTCAAGAAATTGAATAAATCCATCCAATCTTTTTCTACTTCTTCCAAAACTAAAGATGTATAAATCAGCTACTTGGAGGCAACTTCGTGGACCTGTCATCCTTAGTTGAGCCATATCCCTTGGTTTAATTGTAGGCTTAATGTCCTCTCTCATAGCTTTAGCCAATGCTCTTTTTGGCCTTCCTCCCGTCCTTTTGCATCTCAACTTGGGTCAGATCACTCCAGATTGCTGCCTTGTTCTACATTGCAAATTGCCTAACCATCATAGAGGACTACCCTCATATAAACCTTAATTGGTGCGACTTTTGATTTTGTAGATGCATTTTTTCTTGTTCTTCATTGTTGTATTGCTATTCATCCATGTGAATATCTTCATTTTAGTGGCACTTATTTTTTGAGTAAATTATTTCTTATAATCCCTAGTGCATTGGAGCATTAAGTGTAGCTGGCGTTGCATCTTTGATGGAATGAAGCTTAGCTGGCCTTAATAGTTGTCCTATAGCTATAGCTACATGCTGTGGAACTTTAAACTGTTGGAATACAATGAGGTCTTCAAAGTGACTGGCTGGAATAGGTAATAGATGAATGACTGTCATGATAGGAAAAGATGGAGCTCCATGTAAATGCAATCATAAATTGATTAAGTAGTTTATTAAATGTGAAATCATATAAACCTGCTAATGATTGATACTCTTTGCTCAGGTTTCCGCTATATGTTTAAATTCTAAATTGCAACTTGAAAGTTGTGTTGTCCTTGAAGGGCTAATGCTTGATCGATGGTTTCCTTATTTAAGAAGGGACATGTACATTTTCAAAAGATGGGTAATTTCTTAATAAAAGCATGAACCTGTCACAGGTTTCAAATAATGGCTGTTACACGATGGGATTGCCGGAGAGTGAGGTGCCATTACAGTCCACTGTATCGGATCTAGTATAATTCTCATTTGCAACAACCGTTATAGAGCATAGCAACGTGTAATGGTCATAAGGGCCTGCTATCGTAACATTTCAGCTCCTTAGCAACGATTGCAAGGTCATGAAAGAAGAACAACTAGAGGAAAAAAGAGAATAATTTCCATAGTTAAAGGAAAGGAGAATACTCGTAAAATGTCCATAGTTCAATGTGTGTGAATTTTAAAGTATTGAAGCTTTGAATCGAAGGTTTACAATAATCTGGCTTTCTTTAGAGAGGCAAGCTCCAGCTGATATGTATGAGACAGACACCATGTCTCAAAGTTTGCCCTAATTCTTTTATTTAGGCTTGGTATTTGGGGCTTTTGATAGGCAACCTGGGCCTCATATGCTAAAGGAATTAAGCTTAGGCCCCAAATTTAATAAAAAGGGTCAAATAGATTTGTGTCTCCAAACCAAAACAAGTTTTAGTATGTGTTAAGCTTATATTATAAGCCTAATAAGTATTGAACGTATGTTAAACTTATCTTATAGGCCTAGTACATATTGAAGTTGTTGGCTAGTTTAACTGATGAAGTCTTTTGGTAGTGGTAGTCTCATACATATCAGGGGGACAGATGCACATACCCGCCCCTTAGGGATGGCAAGGGGCGGGTATGGGATAGGTGCACCCCCTCTCGATCCCATCCCGTTGAGTGAGAACCTTCCCTCGCTCTTGCTGTGCCTCTCCCTTGATGCAGGTCTCTCCCAATCCTACCCTTGACCTCAAACCCCAAGGCCTTATCCCCCCGCCACGCCTTGCCCCTCCTTGCCTAACTTTAAGAAGACAAATGGACCAACCAAAAAATCCCAAGATCGATGAATGAAAAACTCTAAATTGCTTTTTTAATTTGAATTGAGAAGGATATGCAAAGTGACTGAAATTAAAGAAGTTAGAACAGTATAGAAATGCACAAATATATCACATATAATATACGTAATACACACGTATATATGCATACGTATATATGTACGGTGAGTACACATCAAATCCATACCTTATAGAAATAGCAAGAGAGACATTGTATCAAAGTGGAGCGAATGTTGGTGCACCATGAAGGCATGACCTTGGCATCAACATCGACATCAGTGTCGGGGTGCTATGACAGTTGTACTGGCGAGGAGGATAATGGTAAAAGTAATGGATTATATATAAGAGTATGTGAGGGAATGAATAATGCACCAACAGTATCTTAGTAATTTGAGATATAAAAGTGGCGGGTTCAAGGCAGGGGTAGCCTATTCCCAACCCTGATCCCAACCTAGGTTGGGTTTATACACTTCACCCCAAACCTGCGCTTACCCTGATTAACCTCACCTCTACCCACCCAATTAGGGTCAGAGCCATAGTTACTCGGAAACTCATTTTGGAGGGGGAAACGTGTCTCTGATACCGGTACAAAACTCAATTGAAAATTTTGAAAAAACGTTCTGGAAACGCAGAGTAAATGTTTCGGAAACTCTTGGGAAACTTTTAAAAAACTCTTGGGATACGCTACGGAAACTCTTATGAAACTTAAGGAAAACGTTTTGGAAACTTGAATTCTTAATTTTTAATTTTTTTTTCCTTAAGTTCTAACTAAGTATCTATGAATTTAGTCATGTAGGTTTTTCCTAAGTTTTTCAATGGTCTCCACTAAGTTTATTAAAGGTCTCCTTTGAATTTCGCGAAAGTTTCCTAATAAGTTTTCCAATCGTTTCGCGCTTCTCGTTTTCTTTTATGTTTTTCGGCTTCGTTTCTGCTTCCGTTTCCCTTAATGTTTTCCACTTCTGCTTCCATTTTGGTAGCTATAGTCAGAACAAATAGGGAACTTGGTATTCTGGGTCAATGTTTTGAAACTTAGACCATTGAGTGAACCTCTGGTTCAACCGGAATTGAACCGAGATGTAATAATTACGTCATATACAATTAAAATAATAAATAAAAATAGGCATTAAAATTATCAAGAAATTATCCAAGCACTCAAATGTAACCTGAAGAAGGGTAAACGCAGTAGTAATAAAGTTTGCACATATAATAAGCTGAATAAAGTAAAACCTATAACATTCTCCAAATCAAAGCACTAACAAGAAATAATGAACATAAATTAAATCAGGGTAAAATTAACTGATGATGTAAAACAATTTGTGTATGTTGTTAGATAAAAAAAATGAGATATTTGCATAATTGAAATCTGAGAGCAGATTCAGTTCTTAGAGATGGTCAAGGCCCAAGGATGAACTACTGATGGATGAACTAAGCAAAAAAAAAAAAAAAAAAAACCAGAGAATAGAAGAAGAACTGACGGGTGATGAATAAATTTTGGTGTTGGGCATGACCGTTAGTGGGCCAATGAATCTCCATATTACAATAGAGTCACCGTGAAAGCAAAAGAGAGCAGTCCTCTAAGAAACCAATCTGTAAGCAACTCTCTCTTGTTCTTCCTCTATCATCACTAACTGCTCCATCCACCACAACCAAACCATCATCGTTTATTGCCTGAAATTCGTGTAGAGCACGTTGTTGACAATGTTGATTGAGAGAAGCATCGGCCATCACACCAAAATATACCATCACTCATCAATAGGGAACTTCCAGCTGGACAATAGGTAATTACCAATCGAAAGGCATCATAGTGTAACCAAACTACCATAGAATCAAGAGAGAGAGAGAGAGAGAGAGAGAGAGAGAGAGAGAGAGAGAGAGAGAGAGAGAGAGAGAGAGGGGGGGGCAAAATTTTAGGGTTTTTAAAAAAGTTTTGGGTTTTTCTTTTTAGTTTCCTGTGTTTTGAGTGGGCGTGTAATGTGGAGGAGAGAGCTACCATCCACTGTGTCGCCCATCAGATTGGACCCAAAAAAATGAAAAAATACTTGTGATCACTAGAGAAATTCATGGTTTTGATGTCTGTGTCCTAAGAAGCAGAAACGCTTCTGCAAAGGTGCCATTTTCGTGTTGGATGCAATACTTGTTGTACGCTCTCCCAATACATGTTGGACACGCGTTCAACCGTATCCTGATATTTTTAAATTCTTTTAGAATCGGATATACTTCGGATACTTGAAAGACATACATGTCTTATCACTTAAACACACTTGAAACAAGTTATAAGTTTGTAGAAAATAACTTGGGATTCAGTTGTGAAATAAAAATAACCTAGGGTTATACATAATTTGATGCCTAAGTTATGGAGTACATGCTCTTAAATTTTAATTGGTGTTATCTTGCAAGTGTTTCACTATCTTTGAGTAAAATATTTATATTCATGACACATAAATGTAGGACATATTATTTTTTCCGTGTCTTTGCCGTTGCATATTTTTCATTTTTTGAAAATTACTGCATCGGCATGTCTGTGTCATGTTGTGTCCGTATTAGTGCTTCTTAGTCAGTATCTATTATTTCACATGCCACACCCTTCATCTGCGTAACTGCAATCGCATAGCATCCCTAACCACATTTTAAAACCTTGTGATCCAACTAGTATCTTCAGTTTAAGTGATTTATACAAGTCTGCCACTGTTGCTTGATCTATGCTGTGAAGAAAATACTGTGCAAACTCATCTAGGAAAAAATTACTACTGTACTGTTAATGGCACGAGAATATTGGGACCTGCCAGTAAGGAGTTTAATTATTCGAAATTGAAGAATTTCGTTTTCTGATAGTTTTCTGGGATTACCACTCCTTTGAAATGCCCCATGCATATGATTTGTGTGAATATGTAAATGCAAGCCATCTGACATTGACATCTTAGCCATTTTTGTTTCATGTAAGACTGTCTGTCCATTTTTCATCACAATCTTTTTTATCTCCGGAAAAAAATTGAATTCTGTGTTTTGTAGACTGATTTTTCAAAAAGTTTTATTTTGTTTGTGGTGAATACATGAGAAGCCCAAAGAGTATGTTATACTTGTGGAAAATTTTGACACTGGACATAGCCGTAGAATTTCATACTTAAATGTGTATCACTCAAATCTGTCCCCTCTTTGTTTATTCTAGCTTACATTTCCATGTGATGTAGAATATCCATTTGAGGATACCATGAATCCATAGGTATGCCGGATGTGGCACTTCAATTTGTCTTATAGGTGTTGCATGAAATGTTGCAGGAAAGTGTTCTCAAATAGTCTGCAAGACTTAAAGGTGGGATCGCAAAATGTAGACTTCAAGAGCTCTCAGAGGATGGACAACCTTTGTGACAAAGTTGTTATTGAAGATACAGATGATTCTAATAGAAACTCTAATGCAGCAGATTCTGTTGGAAACGAGGTTAGTGGAACTAATACTGAATCTTTGAAGCAGATAGTTTATAATGGAAGTGGCATGATTCGTATGATGACTCTTCTATGGTTTTCTGCCAGAATGAAAACAGAAGCAAGAGTACCCGCAATGTAATCAAAGTCTACCACCACCAGAAAAGGACGACTTCTTCAGCAGATAGTAGCGCAAATGCCAAGACAAGTGATCTCAAGGTTAAGTGAAGCTATCTCTTTTCTACTTAATTTGTTGACATCCAATTGATTTCGGTATTGGATACTTATTTGTGCCACAATGGTCAAATAATTTGTGAGTTTTTGGCAGTAGAGCTAGTAAATAGCAATTTTTATTTCAATAGGAGGAACTTCAACTTTCTTGCCATTAGGATAGTACTAATAGAGGGGACATAGAAAAGGGTCGAGTGACTTATCAAAACAATAAAAAGAGAGAAAAAAGATCGAGTAAATCTTGAAAAATTACTCTGTCAGTAAGGGAGACTACATATATCTATCAGCCTTCTGAGATTGTGAGGAAATCATTGACAGATCAATCAACGTAAGAATATGGAGGAGCTCCTTGTGAGCTCAAGTTCATCACCTCTTCTGGTGTAGTATTAAGAGGAATCTAGTTTTCTTTTTGATAGTTCTAGCGGAATTCAGGGAAACCTGTCCCATACTAACCCGTAAAGGTATAGGAGGGGGTGTGGGGAAGGTTTTTCCTTTGTGTGGGGGTAGTACTTAGGCAACCCATCCCATACCCAGCCCATAGCCATTCCTACTCTCGACACCATCTGTGCCACCATAATTTCACCCTATCCCTAGCCCCCGACCCATAATGAAAGTGGGAAACCAAAATTGAAGACTTGAAATATTGAAACACAGTAAGGGAACCACTATCTGAACAGAACAAACTTGACGTTTGATTTTTTTTCAGACGATGAAGAATCCTTTGAAGGATTGGAGAAAAGAAAGGTCTAAGCCATAAAAAGGGAGTTTTATTATGAATTTGAATATGTAGATTGGCTTGCTAGTGCATGTCCAACTGGACATGTCAGATCCATATTCCATATGCTTGCTCTAGTGTCATATGTTTGACATGAGTACTTCATACATTTAGAAGAGTGCATTTGTTATTTCCCTAGTTGTCAAGGAGGGTAGTAGAGTTCTAGGCTATATTACATGGACTCTTCTAAAATGTATAAAGTACCTGTGTTAGACACTCAATACTTGGGCAAGGATATGGGTAGGACTACGTGTCCGACGTATATTGTTAGACATCACCTAATAGAAATGTTTGGCAATTTGAGTTATTATGTAAATATACATAAAACTCCCATATTATGCATGAAATGCCTTAAATTTTTGAGTAAACACTATTTTATCCTACAAAATAAATGAAGTATGGTAAGAAATATGAATCTTTTGCTGTGTACCCCTGTCATTGGACATGAAAACTAGATGAATTCGATACTTAGTCACATACCCGCATCCCAACACTCATATCTGAGTCTATGTAATGTCAGTTCTAGTTACATGGAGATTGGGATGATGCAGGCTGATCTCAATGGAAGTCGCCATCTTACATCATTATGCTTTGTTTTAGAATAGACATGGAGGCAGGGTTAATCCTAACCTTGGCCAATTCTTGGGTTTTATACGATGGAGATGCAACGAGGCTATAACTTCTTGGATGGGTCATTTACTTGTTAGCTTTTTGTATATGGGTTGCAATCCCTTGATGCTTCTTAATGAATATTTACTTTATCGCAAACAAACAAATAAAAAAGGGCATGTTTGAGGGAGTAGAGCTAATTCTGAACACCGTGAATGTAATAAGAAAATTAGGAATTTTATGGGGGTCTTCGGAAAAAATGGAGAACACATTTGTTTTAGTGGATGGTATTGCATCTAATTAGGCCTTGACCCCACTTTTCATTCTTATCTGTCTCTTAACATTAGTATCAATTCCCGGGTTCTTTCGTTCTCCCATGCATTTTGTATGGTCAGCTCAAGAAACAAACTTATTAGCTTTTTGCAACTTCACATCGAATAGCTTTGACATCCCTATTGTTTCTTTGCCTTCTGATGGAATTGATTTCTACGGACTGCCTCACTGTTTATGGAATTGTATTTCACTTAACTAAGCTGTTTGCCATTTTATTTGGAGTGCCAGAAGTATGTAAACAATGATTTTGGGTTTTATGCTCTATGGAGAAGGACCTTATGTTTGCCTTCTCAAAGTTCAAGGCTAGATGGAGAACAGTTGCCCTTGGCACATTTAACTCTATAACGACATAACAGGACATAGTGTCCCTAAATTTCTTCCCTTGTAAAGCTTTTGGTCATGATCATACGGCGATACGTGCTTATGTTATAGCTCTATATTTTTGGGACACGTTTTTTCCTGTTAAGTTGGGAAAATAATTTTTATGCAGCCTTTTACTTGGATATGCAAGGTTTAACAAATTTTGGAAGTTCTATTAGGTAAAAAAGAGCTGGCTCAACATTTAGATTTTACAGATGATAAACATGGGCAAAAATTAAACTATTCAGCAGGGAGAAGTATGCACTGTCAGTCCACAGTAATGGGTGATTATTATTAATATTCATTGGTCATCTCTTTGTCATATGATTTTCTTTAATGGTTGGCAGGCGAAAATGGTTGACTCGATGACAAAGTCATGTCGCGCCAAGTTCAAAGATGAAAAGGCGGATACTGGAAACAAGACGTGCAGCATTACCCCGACTGATCAAGATGAATTTCTGATAGGAGATGGTTCACCGGTTCCTTTCCAACTGGGCTCTATATATTTTGAAAAGCTAAAAGTCATTCTGGCTTCGAAGGAAAAAGTGTTGTCACAGACTGCATTGAGAGTTCTTCTCAGAAAAAGAAATAATCTGGTATTACCTTTTTAATCATAACTTATATTACATGTGTTTGTGTGTGTGTTTATGTGGGCTTTAGATTAGAGTTGTCCTGTTTTGAGTAGAAAAACAATGCCTTAAATTTGATGTATACTTTTTCATTTTTTTTCCCCTTATTTTCTGTTTTGGTTTCGTGTGTGTGTGTGTGGTGGTTTTCTTTCTTTGGGTGGGGATGGGGGGAAGTGATGGCTACACAATGGCGGTAGCCCTCTCCTTGTCCATAAACTCCTCAATTTAGATGAAGGTGGAACTTGAAGTGGAAGTCATTTTGCCAGAGCAAAGCATCCTTAGTGTCTTCTTCTTCGCATCCCCTGTATCTCACTCCTTCCTTCACATTGGCGTATCTACAAAATTTTGCTTATTTATATCAATTCCAAACAATTTAAGGTCTCATCATCTGCAGTGGCCTACAGGCTGCGCCCTAAATAAAGAGGACTAGGGTTAAATCTCTATGCAACATCATGTTCTTGGCGCAACATATGCGTATATATGAACATCAAAATAATTTAAGGAAGAAATGACAGCAATATGAGCTACTTTAGAGATGAACTAAGATATATATGTTTGCATGCAAAGTATTGGATCCTTCTGAATCTTGTTGATCAAATATTCTCAATCATCTGTCTGTAGAAGAGAGAGTCAATTTCACTATATTCTTCCATTGAAGAGATTTAGCAGTAGCTTGTTTACTTGGTGATTCTCAAACATTCCACTTGGAGCCAATTTAAACTCACCAATTCTTGATTGTAGCCATATCATATTTGAAAATATTGGATCCTTCTGAATCTTGTTGTGCAAATATTCTCGATTGTCTGCTTGATTTGTTTTTTTGACCAATGATTTGTTTTCCTAATGAACCTATCAGATATACCTTCTTCCAGCTGCTTCATATATCATTGCTTTCTAGTACAGATTACTAATTTTCTGTTTTATCTGTAGTTCTCTTCTTGCTTTATATGTCTGGAAATATTCATCTGTATTTTTTGCTTACATTTGTAGTCTCGCCAATTACGAAATCTAGAAGATGAGATTGCTGTGTGTGACAAAAATCTCAAGACAATATCAGATGGTAAGATCTTTTTAGCCTCCTTGTATCATCTTCGTTGTTTTTTTCTAAGAATAACTTTTAAAGCCACATGTGTTGACAATGTGGATTAAGAAAGTGATTTCGGTTCTGCTGAGTGAGAATTAGTTGGCTCAGACAGATGAATACCATATCCTGGGTTTGGTGCTCAAAATGAGAATTTAGCCTTTGGTTGAATAACTTTCACCCATTTCTTGATTGCTTGGGATTTGTTTTGGCTAGAGTTCCATTCCTATCAGATCGATAACTCCTCGGAGAGAAATCAATAAACAATTGAGATGTCAAGAATTGAAAGAGAAAAGGAGGGATTGGGTTTTGGTGAAGAAGTCATTTCTTATTTTGAATTCATGATTCTAACATTAGAGAAATAGACTTCTCTGGACTCATCATCAATTCTTAACATATTTAAATGTATAACAAATTTACCTTGAGTGGGTATTGGATTTATACCTTGCGAAACTTAATAATTTCTTAGTTGTGTAGCAAAGTTGGATCATTGATTGTTGATTTAGAAACAAAGAAGATTAGTCTATTCCAGGTCACAGTTAGTCGCATACAAGGCAGCAATTGATATTCCTACTACGAAGCATGGACAGGGATGCGAGATATGGGTTGATGCCATATGAACACGCTGATACTGCAAATTCTTAAAAATTTGGACAATTAATTAATGACAGCAATTTATAAATGCGCACAAACGATAGTTGGTGTAGTCAGATGCCTTTGAGGGAGACTTTTCCAGATCTTTACAGGAGCTATTTGATCCCTGGGCTACTGTGGCGGACTAAGAAGCACGGACATGGACACGTGTCTGATACGTGTTGGACATTCCGACACGGTAATTTAAAAAATACAGGACACGACATGGCAGGGACATGCTAAAATATATATATATATATATATTTATATTTAATTGTCTATATGCAATTATGATATCTATTAATTAGAAAAATGAGGAAAGATAATATGAGTTGTGTTTATTTGTTTTTCTTTTGACATGGGCATTCTTTTATTTATCCATTTTTTGCAATTTCTTTTAATAAATAGATTGTTTGAATGAGTGGGCTTGTTGTTTAAATAAGTGAATGGACATATTTATGAAATGGGCTTGCTCTTTCAAGATGTCCAAATATTAATCCATAAATATCACATTGGGCCCATTAAATAAAACAGCCCATTTGAGGACCTGATAAGATAAGGTCAAACGAAAAAAGCGAAAGATAAGAAAAAGCATCAGACTAGATCAGACAGGTCAGATTGTTGCAGAGTAGAGCAGCTGCGCACAGGTAGGTTGCCTCTTCTTCTTCTTCTTCTTCGGCCCCTGCTGCTCAGCCATTTCTTCTTGTCCACTATGACTACTGCTCTGCCTCTGCCACTTCTTCTTCTTCTTCTTCTTTTTCTTCTTCTCCTACTCTTCTTCTGGTGCTGCAGCCATGTCTGAAAATGGACATGCGTGTCTGGAAAGTGTCCAAGGCATCTCCAGCAGAGAAATTTTTTAAAAAAAAATTAGGACATGGACTATCGTGTGTCCGACACGTGTCGGGGTGTGTCCTTGTCAGACACGTGTCTGACACGAGGACGTGCCCCTCCCAGCTGTGTCCATGCTTCATAGGTGGCAGATTGTTGGAACTCTTCTAGCGCAGGGCAGTGTGGAGCTCCCTTTTTAGAAGATCAATGTTGGATTGGGAAGTGGCTTCAGTAGAAACTTTGCTCAGGTTGTGTTATGGAGTTTCCATTTGGGCAGGGGAGGAAGACTCTATGGTCTGGTGTGGCTCCTGGAATGGTCAGTTCTTGGCTTCTTTTTTGTAGTAGTTTGATTGGTGAAGAGGAAATCTTGCATTTCATTGAATGCTATTTGTTGCACATTCTTTGCCTGGACAACGGCTGGATGATAACTTGAGGAAGAGAGGAAAGTTTTTGATGGAATGGTGCTGCATGTGCAAAGCAACAGGAAATCGTGAACCATCTTGTGCTACATTCCCTGTGGCTAGAGAGGTAGGAGTATCTTCTTCACCATTTTTGGAGTTCACTAGGTTATGCCCAAGCTTGTGTGGGAGTTTTGCAATTTGGAGAAGTAGTACGAGAGGAGACAAGAAGGCTTGGAAGACTGCTACTTTATGCTTAATGTAGTGTATATGTTGAGAGAGAAATAGGAGATCTTTTGAGGGTATAGAGAGCCTGGTCAATGATTTCAAAGCGCAATGTTGGGCTTTTGGACGAGTGTATGGAATTTCTGCATACTACGTCTGTATAGGGTTGCACCCCTTTTTTGTTGCCTCTTAATATACTCTTAACTTATAAAAAATATATATATCTTAATGTTATTATCTTTATTTGTTATGATAAATAGTTTTTGTACATTAAGATAGACCATTTTATGCATAATATTGGGGCTTTGATGGTAAACTGAATTAGTAAAGATGCTTACCGGGTGCTATTGAATTAGACATGTCAGACACCATAGTTATCAATATTGTACTTGTCAACATACCTTCATGCTATTGATACAGTACATACTAGGACAAGTGTGTTTCAGTGTACTGTATTCGATTCATCCTATAAATATTACATATTTATTAAAAACCTTTATATTCACTTAATATGATCAGAAATCTAACATATAATTGGTCTCCATGATAAGATTGTTCTTTAGTCAACATATTCAAATCCTTTTACCATATGAGGGAAAAAAAAAGAAACCACTAATGTTTAGGCAAGTTAGTGTGAATTGATAAAATTACCACTTAATTAGATTTTTTTTTAATATATTATGTAAGGGAAAATTTTGATCATCATGATGTAGAGAGAAGATATCCTTAACAAGTTACTTTCGTAGTAGAAGTTTTACTACAAAGAATAAGATGTGACCATATCAGCTTTTTCTTTTTCTATTGTCGGTTTCCAAAAACAAAAAAAGAAATAATGGAATATATATGGTGAATTAAACTTATTCTTCTACATTTTTACCTTTTAAAAGTGAAAAGGGAGAGACTTGATATTTTGCAAAAGAAGAGGGACCAAAATAAAATCCCAAAAATGCCGTTATTTTTTCTTATTCTCGTCCATCTTTTACTTTTCTGTCTTCTAACCCCAAGGCCAGGCTGCAACTTTCTGTCAAAAGACCTGCATGGAAGGTCATGCTCGAAGTGATGTCTTAGTAGCCTCGTCAAACTCCCACAACCAATCACACAAGGAGAACCCATCTCCACTGGATTACAACCTCGTCGTCACTGCCGCCCATTATATTCGTATTCCAAACTCATAATCCAATGCTTCAACTAGGTGTCTGATGACCCTCTCTCTCATTTTCTTCTGTGTTTCCCTTCAATCCACCGCGTGAGTCTGAGCTGAAACTCTCAGGTTGCTGAACTTGAGCCTGCCATGGGGTTATCTTTATCCGGATCAGTCTGCAAGCTAGGGATTTTAGTGGCAAACTTCTCTCTAGGTTGGAAGATGATGAAAGGTCCTACGGTCTTCTTTCTCAAAATTTGATCTGTGGCTGAGATACAAGAGGAGGGCTTATCAGAAGGAAAAAGGTATGAGACTTGTATGGCCTATACTCGCAGTCGCAGATTGCCAAATTACGCTAGAACTGCCCGGTAATTTGACTGCAATGGAATTCAAAGTTGTTAAAGATGTGGGAAACCTACAAAATATACAAGCGCATGAATATGAATGGCTTGGTGAAATTTATCATTTGATGATAATTTGTTCCCTTCATGTTACTGACTCTTCTGATTGTTCAGTCCTATGGGTAGAACTTTTTGGTTAGATTGCTTATTTCTTAGAACAGTCAATTTTCTTAGTAGTTAGATTTGAGATCATGATCGAGCTTCTGAAAATTGTATTACTGTGCATTGCTAATTTGGTTATGATGCGTACCTGACTCAAAATAATTTAAATTGTGTATCCGTCTCTTTCTACTTCTAATAGGAGGTGAAGGTGACTTGGCTCTAAAGATAGAGGCCATTATAGATGCTTGTAATGATGTATGCCTAAAAAGTGAAACTGAAACTCAAGAACGGACTTGTCAACATTTGGAAGACCAAGGCTCACCTCAATATAGGAGGACGAAATTGTCTGAGGCCATCCTCAATTTGCAAAATTCATGTCAGGCAAGTTTTGGCTTTGGAGTATTATATTCATTTCACATCTTATTTTTACGAATTCTTCGACATGATTCTCTTGGTTTTTACCTTCTTAACATAGTTGTCTATAACTACATCATGTAGATGACATGAGGCACCCTGGTAGGGTCATTTGCTGTGTTATGCATAGAAGTTAGAGTTTGTTCATCTTTAGGAAAAGGTTGGAAGTTGTAAACAAATATGTGGTCTTTTGGGGCTAACATGCCACATCTTTTACATCTACCACTATATATTTGCGAGTGAAGTCACTTAAATCTTTTACTTTGACTAGTCAAAACAGTCTTAACTTAAAACTGTGTTCTATTTGCAATGTGGTTACATTAGATGGGAATTATATATAAGCGGAAAAACAAATGCTGTTGAGGGGAGTCGCATGGGATTGACTTGATATGCTTTCTTCTGTTGAATTCCTCTTCGAGCGTTAGATCTGCTGTGCAAGTATTTTGTATCGTATCAGGATTCTACACATTGCTCTGTGTTTATACATACTAATTGATGACAAACTTTTCGTTCACCAGGAACTGGATGATGTATGCTATGAGAACAATTGGACATTACCAACATATTGCATCTCCCCAGCAGATGGTAAGATGTCTATGTTTGAATGTAGCATACGGATATCTAAGGTACTTTTAAACATGGTAATCTATGCCACTGGTGGTTGCAATGGCTCATGTGGTGTGTGTGATGGGAACAGTACGAAAATTAATGATCTTAACCTCAACCTGGTCAAGTGAGTGTAACTATGTAATGCTATAAGTAGGTGGAAAAGAAAGTTACTAACTTTACAAGCTGATTTGGATGATATTAAATGCCTTCTCTTTAAGACACTGGTTCATGTGATGAATGCAGGTAAGTTGCCACATCAGTTTGTTGATGAAGTTTGTACAAGTTTCAATTGTAGCATTTTCCCTGTTTAACTAGTGTCAGGCTTTATCTGCAATGTGGCTCTTTTGGAAAGGAATGGTGAAAAAATTTCTTATTGCAAGGATCATCCTGGTCTGGAAATTATACAAGTTTCTTTTTTTACCTGATTATCCATCATGCCTAGTCACATCCTGCAGTTCAAGCTGTTACTTCACTATTATCGGTTATTAAGTTGCTTCTTGATATTATTTATATTCTGTCTAAATGATGGATAAGGTACCGAAAGAGGATGATTGAGGAATGTTTGTGCTGCCTTTTGCATCCATCAAATGGTCTTTAAGTTTTTTAAATTCCAAATTTCCATATTTCATTTTTATTTATGAATGCCAGATGATGATATCTATTAAACAAGACGCATCTTAGTAAACCTTTGGCTTCTTATTTATTTGTTTATTTACTTTCTCAAAATTGTTGGCTTATTTGTTGGTGATTTGCCTTATTCTAAACATTTTCACTACAGATTACTGATTTGTCTTGTTCATTTTGTGGATAATTTTAGGCAGTTTCTTTTCAGGTGGATTCCGTGCTAATGTAACTGTGAAAGGGATCGATTTTGAATGTTCTGGAGGAAGTGACTTGTGCTCCAGTCCTCGTTTAGCAAGAGAGTCAGCTGCAGCAAAAATGATGGCCAAACTACAAGTATTGCAGGCCAGAGCCAATAATTCCTAATTCATCAATTAAAAGGCTGCTGCCGATGTCCCATGGTTGGTTGAAAGCACAGCTTTTCATAGGGCTCTCGGTTTCCCACACATTAAGAAGATGATCAATGAACTTTTTGTAAAAATAAAAAACCACAATGCAAAGTACGTTGTATTTGCGGTAGTAGAAGTTTATGTAAATAGCTGCCTAATTGCTTTCGGTTCTTCATTTTCACCTGTTGAGTAGAAATAACCTGGTAGTCATCTGAACTAAGTATTAACCTAGGGTTTTTTTATTCTGTTTTAGGTAATTTGGTATCTTTTTTTTTTTTGTTGTTGGTAAGTTGGATAATTGGTTTGGAGCCCATTTTATCAAATTTTAGGAGGCCCCATTGTATGTACTGGATGCCTCCTTACTTGAGTAAGAATTATGCTGTGGCAATTATGGTGAAGGAGGAAAATTACTCCATGTGATGGTTACTTTGTAGGTCTTTATGATGAATACTGAAATCAGTGAAAATTTTAAAAAAGGCCGAGAGGCGGCCCTGTGTTGTTTCGGCTAGGATTGTTAATGGGGTTGAGCTATTTCGGAACTTGCACTTTCGGGCCGCTAAATTTGGGAGCTAAGGTGGGGTTGAACTGAATTTCAAGCCCGTAGTTGCATGATTCTTCTCATCCCACGGAAAGACCAGAAGGATTTGAATTTTGTTGTGTCTTATTTTGGGGTTCATTTGGTATAATTTTTTCTAAAGTTTTTTTAGCTTATAAGTAAAAAAAAAAAAAGAAAGTTTTTATTTTTATTTTTATGAGCTAAAGATAAGCAAAAAGATAAAAAAGTAAAAAATTTTAGCTGTTTTGGCTTATGAGCTAAAATAAAGTTAGCCAAAAAAATAATACCAAGAGGGCTTGCATTTCATATATCAAATAATTTTGCAATTATATTTTTTTTATTTTGAATATAAAAAGTGTATTAACACAATCATAAAAAAACCAATATTCATAATTCAGTAGTTCTCTAATAATACGCAAATGTACAGTACATAAATCAAATAATTTAGCAATTCTTTTATTTATATTTTTATGTTGTATTAAATGTAACGTTTGTATTAATTAAACAAAAACTGATATACAAAATTCAACAATTCTCTAATAGTAGGCAAAATTGTCTACTAATTGTAGAAAGCGGTGATAAAGAAAGTCAAATGGCCTAATGGAAGAAGGTCCTACCCAGTCTTAGCTATGGGTTCAAATCACCTCCCCCTCCCCTATAAAGACTGCGATGGCTTATCCTTTTACACTTCTAATTAGTGATGAAAAAACAAAATCTATCAAACACCTTTTTAATTCATGTTTTGTCAAAATCTTGAAAAAAAAAAAAAAGCATCATTGGTGGATGGATTTCAAAGTTTGTGGAGTGGAAGAAAAGGAAAATTAGGTAAAGAAAATGAAGTGAGAGATGCTAATTTTTTTTTCTTTTATTTGGTTTTTTTTAGGAAAATGAGAAGAAAAATACGTGATCTTTCAATACTAATTATTTTTTAAAAATAAGTATATTAAAAACATAAAGTATCAAATCCAATATTACATTGACAACATGAAAGTATCATGGAATTTCAACTCCATCTCAATCACTTGAGATCGGCTAAATGAATCCACTCTACTCAATTTTATTCCAGCCAGATTGTAGGTTAAACCAAAGGTAATTACGTTCTTTCTCCAACATACAAATCCAGGTCTTTCTTGACCTTGTTCTTATTCGTTTGGTGCCTTCTGCTCAAGTTGTATCACTCCTTACAAAGCATCTTATGGTCTTTGTTGCTTACGGTTCAACCGCATCAATTCCCTCTCTCTCTCTCTCGTTACCAAAATTCTTATTCAAAGTACGCATTCACAACATATGTTTTGTCATCCTGCACAAAAGCTTTTCTATTCTTTGATTTTAGAAGTATTTTTTTTTTCTTCTTTTTATCTGTTTTTGGAAACAATTGCAGAAGCTGTACGTTAGACATATAGAAACAGAATATATCCTCAGATTCGACATATAACAATTAATCACTTTCTATGACTACAGGAAGCTCATACTTGGGCTCTGTTACAGCCCCATTTTATAATGATTCTCCAATATTACACAACGTCAAACACAAATACCAAAACAGGGTACCGAGTCCTCCAGTAACCAACACCACAATACATCTTTTTTTGTTTTGTTGTTGGTCTCCAACAATTTATACACAAGAAAAAGAAAAAAGACACGATAGAACAAAGAGCCATGAGCCAAGGCCAAGTGCAAAGAGCACAATCCAAGCACCACCTCAAAAGCCACTACCAATTGGTTGTGTACATCATCCCCCCAACTCAACTTACTTGGAAGCACTATATATTTTTTTTTCTCTTTCCCCTCTAAGAGTAAGAATTTTTTGGCATCACATGAAAAAAGTACATTATAGATTTGAAAGAACACAGATAAAGGAGCATTAACTCCAGACTTCTAGAAAAGAGATGCAGCTAAAATGAATCATCTAGATACCATTAACCTACAGCCCATCATAGCACTGAAGACTCTTATTCTAAGGACGATTTGAAAAAAAAAAAAAAAAAAAAAAATTACTCATTCTATACATGAATTGAATAAGTTCAATTCAAACAAGTGAACCAAGAAAAAAAAAAACAATTATTTTGAAGATGGAAAAATCTATTAGGTCAAAAACTTGCCATGTTCTCAGCAAACTTCAATAGAAAGCTCAAAATTGAAGGTTTAAGATCATCCCCGAGTTCAATGGCTTTGGTATCAAAAACACCCTTCATTATACGAGTGTAAAGCCTTTCAAGTTGTGGAATGCCGTAGTCCCCAGTACGCTCCACGAAAACCCGCTTGATAGACACAACTTTTCCAGAAATCTCTTCATCTGACATTATAACATCTTGTTCAGTGTCCACTTCCGAAGTTTCAAGCTGACTGGCATCAGTGAAAGAGCCTTCTGATCTTTGTAGATTAGTATCATCTGCTTCAGGTTCTCGAGATGATTCTGGTTCTGCCAATTCTTGAGCTTGTGGTCCTTCTTCTACTGTTGTTCCATGGGTTAAAAATTAGAGTTATATACTTCTTCCAGAAATTAAGAAACACAGAACAATAGTACATTCAGTTCTCAGAAATCAGAATTCAACTGCACATCAAGAATGATCACCACAAATAAAGAAAATTATATGTACTGTGAGGAGCAAATATCAAATTAAGCAACTTTTGAGTGGCCGAAAGTAAAATTGCAGTCCCCTCTACGACATTGATGTCCACACATCAAGCATTTATATTTTCGGTGGCAAGAAAATGTCCATGGATTCCTTTAGTGTTAAAAAAGTTCCAGTTCCAGTTCCAGGTCCCAGGTCCCGGAGGAAAAAAAATCATAGCAGCAAACTACCATGCTACAGGCCCAAAGAAGACAAATGGTGAGAATTTCGAAATATAATATAGTTTTATCTTTTGGTGACTTGATAAATAATAATAATAATAATTATTACCATTATTCTCATCTGCTCCATTTTGTGTGGCATGATTAACCTTGCAAAGTTAAGGAAAACCAAGAACAAAAATAAGCCAAAATGAGAACATTTTTGCGAACTGGATTGTATTTAAACAATAATGGCAAGATGAAAAAATGATGATTAAATTTTAACTTTTCAAACTTTTGACACATAAAATGGGAACGCCAAAAAAGGGAGTAAGACGCATTAAATGGTAATGAGGGAGTATTAATCATCAATTCATCATCATCAATTCTCTTCGGTTGAATAACTATTGCTCTTCTGAAAGGCTATCGGTACTTTTTTACTAGAATGGTAAAAGTGAAATGGCTGTAAATTCGTAATCTTCAGCTAGCAGGAAGAAAGCTGGTCCTGTATAATCATAGTCCAGTTTGTCAGGAATAATTCAAGGTGAATACAACACCAGAAACGATAACAGGAAGAATAAATTAATTTATCTCATTTTTTCTCAATGGATTTTGGTAGCTACTATTATCAAAGTAGTTTTTGACTTTCTTTGGACAAGGTGTACATTAATCTAGCAAAAGCCAGTATCATTGCCCTAGCAATAGGGTGGCAATAGGGGCTAGCACAGTATTATGGTATTTCATGCTTATGCTCAAATGCAATCAAAGCTGTCATTGGTACGAACATCGCACAGGTGCTATTTCAAACATTCCAACTGAAACTGAATCTTATACAACATTCACCTTGCAGTATTTGGATATTTTAGATGAACTTGGTTCTGAGTCCCTAAGTTCTAACAGGTGATGAGCAACATTATATATAATTGGAATCCAATAATCCTATGGCAGAAGGCTTTCTTTAACAATTAACAATTTCCAATTACGCACATCTTTGGAGGTATGATCAACAGCTTCTGCATATACTGCCACATGTAACTAAAGCAAATGAGATTCTAACAGGTGATGAACAACATTATATATAATTGGAATCCAATAATCCTATGGCAGAAGGCTTTCTTTAACAATTAACAATTTCCAGTTACCCACATCTTTGGAGGTATGATGAACAGCTTCTGCATATACTGCCACATGTAACTAAAGCAAACTTCATTTTCAGACTTAAGAGCAAACATTTGCCTTTTTTGGTAGGTAACCCTTGACCAAACCTAAGGATTCAGACTTTACAGTCAATGGTCCTTTCCAGGATGTAAGAATTATATTAAAAAGAGTCTTAACTCTCAATCAAGAAGGAATGGCTGAGCGAGGAGGGAAGGGATGGGGGGTTGCAAGTTTTGAAGGGGAACGGTTTTTGTAAATGCCTCTCTGCTTTGTTCCAGTCATTCTGTTTCTTTTTTCATAATATAGCATGTTTAATCATTTACATTTCTGGTTTGTCAAATTTAAAAGATCCCACATGAACAGCATACTTCTGGAAAAATAATAATATAAAAACAACCATAATAAGTGACAATATGTGATTTATACAGGAAGGGCCTTGCTATCACCTTTTGTTTTATATTCTTTTCATTTATTTTGGTTTTGTTTCTTAGCATTAAAATATAACAACATCATAGTGAATTCACCCTGAAACACATTGACTTCTGGGAGGAGCCATCTACTTGGCTGTGACCATGTGGGACAGCTAACTCCAACACACAGAGAAATGTGTCATACAGCTTGTGATGTCAATAAGTTTTTAGAGAGCTAATATCGTGTACATGGCTGAAACAAGTCAGACATGCAAGGGATACTATTTACTACAGGAATATATATACACCCACATAGTTGCTAGAAAGAAAGATATAGAAAGGGAGTTGTAGTATATAAATTAATAAAATTCTGGATATAATACTTGTTGAGCTTCAGACTTTAGTATAGAAAGCAAAACAAATCAATCAAAAGGGTATATTTCTGCCTATATAAATACAAGAAGATATACACATAATAGAAATAAATGTATATTATGTACTTGACCTCCTTTCTTCTCAGGGGATGGTGACAAGAGGTATATTTTACATCCCAAAAGGGCTATACACGTACATAATATAAATCTGAACTATCTTTCCTTGCCATGTCTGTGTCCTACTACAAGAAATTTGCCCCGACAATGTGTTCGTGTTTTGTGATGTCTGTATCCATATACGTGCTATATAGATTGGCATTGCATATTTGCCATAGTACCATACAAACTATCTTGCTACAGCCGGCATCCAGACAGAGTCCAGATGACTGGGCCAGCCTAATCGCAGGGAAACAGAAAGAAAAAAATTCAATGACCACTTCAGGAATGAATTTTCCAATACAAGGTTTAACAATATAATAGTATAAGAACCAGAATCTAAAGACAACGATACCTGCATGTGCAGCATCGACATTCTTCTTTGGTCGTTTTAGTGCTTCATAGCTTCGGTCTAAATTAACCTCTGGCTGGACGTTTCGAAGTCGGGCACTTGCTCTGGTAACTGTTGCCAGCTGAACAACTGGAGTTGGTGGAAACGAAGAGCCTGCCAATTCATCAGGAACAGGCACTGGACCCCCTTCAGCAGCAATCTTTTCACAGAATGCCACCAGCGCAAGGTCCATCTGTGACAACATTCCATGCACCTGAAAAGAAAGAAAATTTTCCTGACAAAGCAAAAAATTGAAGAAACCAAAGCCCCAAAAAGAAACTCAAGAATGAACATACTGCATCTCGAAGCTCATAAGCTCTACTCACGATCCTAGCTCCATTATAGTCATCTCCATTATATTTCTGTACCAGAAACAGCAAAGAACATGAAAACATTGCACAAGAAGCACTCACAGCATTCACCAACAACTGTTGACTGGGTTCGTTTAAATTTAGTCTTAGTACTGTGGAAAGTAGTGTGAACCCATGTTCAGGAACCAGTGATAGAGCTTAGTTTCACTTGGCAAATCTAAAGATAATCAAGGAGGTTGTACAGAAAACTGCTGGTAGAAGAACATGACTGCACAAAAAGGGATTTCCTGATTTGCATGAGAGTCAGCTTCCTCATCACCTTTTACACAAAGAACCCACTATACAAGATTTTGCCAAAATGAAGGGTTCTTCTAGCCAACCCAATGCCATTGCAATGATACCTGTACTTTCTTCATGCGATTTGAAAGTAACAAGTATTCCCACACTCTAGAACATTACAATATTCTTTTTGCCACATTTCTCATTTATAATGTCTTTTAGTAGTGGTCTGACAACAGCTAGTTTCAAGAACTTTTTTCAGAATAGCTTCCGGAATCAACCTGCGGATGTTGTTCAATGCCCTTCTCATTTCCTACTTTCAGACATTGAAAATAGTTTTAAACCCATGTAGCTAAACATATTCTAAATATTTCTAAGTCCACTTTGCAAAAAACTGACTTAGAAGACAACATGAAAGTATTGGGTAAGAAATAAGAAAAATAAATCATTGGTAGATCCAAGAATTACATTACTAACCACACACCTTTGCATTGGTCAAAATGAGGTCAAAATCTTCCAAGAATGCTTTGCATGTAACATACTTTCCACTGTCAACACGCTGCAGCAGAGTTGCCATGTCCATGGGATTCTGGATGATTGAGCGATAGTTTGGTGCATCCTCATCCAGTACTGGATAATGAAAGGCACTGAACCTTTTATCATACAAAATCCTGCACCACAAAAAAGAAATAAAAAAAAAAAAATTATGACATTAGTAATGTAATAGGGGATCAACATGATGGTGACAAACATGCCAAACTCAAACATAGCTTCAAATATCATCCCATTATAATAGTCAGTGGCTCACCTATAAAGATAGAACTCAATAAACAAATCAATGCAAGAAAGTTCAAATCGTCTGCCAATAAAAACTTAAGAGCAATCTTGATAGAAATGTGGGAGGGTGATTGAATGAAAAGAAAGATCATTAAGCCACATGAATGCAAATCTTATTAAGATGTGTTACCAATAGAAATATTGCAATATCGCTAAATATACTAGAAAAAAAAATAAACAATTGCAGTATATCTATAATATGATATGCAAAACATGAGAATTGGTTTTGACAATTCATTTTTCTTTACATTGTTGATAACCACTTTGCCAGTCCAAAAACTTATTTACTGCTCTCTGTCGATTATATCTCGAAACATTATTTTACAAAACAAATTCATGAGCAACGCTCATACCACGCACTTTTTAATGAAGAAAATGACAAGTGCAGGAACGATCTCTAAAAAAGAAGCAACCCAAAAAAAAAAAAAAAAAAAAAAAGTGCCCCAAAGATAAAATAAAAGCTAATAGGAAAAACTGAAATAATCAGGACTATCTTACCGGTTGCAAACATCACGAAGACACATTCGCAATCTGCGCAGAGCATGCTGCTCAGCTTCTGCCTTGGCTTTTAACTCAGAGGCCTTCGGGCCGGTAGCCACTTTTGGCACTTTTGGGAGTTCAGGAAGGGAAACTGGTTTCTCTGACTTTTTTCCCATCCCCTCTGATTGTATTGACAAAGCAGCTTCAATCAGACGGTCAAAAAACATAGACCTATCTTCAGTTGATGGCTTGTCCACTTGATAGCTGTCAAGAAAATGTACATGAACTTATAGTTTTGTTTAGCATTAGAAAGTTGGTTAGATCTTTTGAGAAACAAGATGGAGTTTCTTAGAAGCCTCACTTGAAATAAGAAAAGTTTTAAGAGACTATGCGATTTCCAATAAGATAATTGGCATGCTCTGGCCGGAGACAGCTCAAAAGATTCCATGTTCATACTAGGTTCCTAAGTAAAAAATATTTTGTTGGAGATTCCAAATCACGGTGAACTGCATATTAAAACAGTTACGAGGCAGTTCCTCATCAGGATTAACAATCAATCTGAGGCATTAAGACATATGTTTTAGGTGTCGTCTTCTCTTTGTTGTTCTCGCTCTCCTTTGCTTTTCTTTTCCTGCTTCTTTTGACAACTCCCCCATCCCCATCCAAGCACCTCCCACCCCCCCCCAAAAAAAAAAAAAAAAAAAAGATAAAAGAAAATCAAAAGAGAAAAAAAAGGAAAAAGAGAAGGTAACAAGAAGTTATAATGAATGATAAATGTTTTAAGAGGCTTCAAAGCAATCGCCAGTCCAAGGAACTGAAGCTAGTCAGAATGCCGCGGAAGCTCATCCATTCACATACCCAAATACTCATTTCAATCATAGTTTAAAGGCCAGTACATTTGTTGATCAACAACTGAGACCAAAGTTTCAGTCTGCATTTGTGGGTATGATGAAGGAGCCCCATGCGTTTGTCCAAGGTTCCACCAAGCAAGCAGTGAAGAAAAAGGTCACAACAATTGGCTGCTTTGTTATGTAAGTGTTCTTTTTTGTTTTGTTTTTTTTTTTTTTTGCTAGGTTTGTTATATAAGTGATTAACAGCAAATGCAAACTAGACAAAAATTATTAAGGGCAAGGATGTTACGACACCTATCCCCGAACCCAAACACCCTTCCCCCACCTCACCTCCTAATAAATAGAAGAAGTTCTTCTATTTGTATTGCAAGCCATTTCTAGAGCAGCAGGGGCCACATCAACCCTGCTTGAGAAAGCATAATTTAGAATATAAAAATGTAGAAAAATACACTTTGTACATCTAGCTATAACAATGCCAGCCAAGTGTTACAGGGTACTTCCAGCAACCCACAATAGCCATATCACTTAAGCAATCAATCTCCCCATCAACTTCGAAGTGAAATAATTCTTACTTTACTGATAAAGACAACTAAATCTTCTTTTTCCTAACAGATCTCATCCTTGCCAGGTCCCTTCCACTTCATAAGAACTTGTCTTTGAGATCTAGAAGAAAACACCATTCAATTTACAAGGATAACACCAATTTGCCATGAAACACCATTCAATTTTCAAGGATAATATCAATTTGCCACAAACTACACATGCTCAACACCGCTAGCAACTTATGAGACTTGTTCTGAAGTAGATCATCAAGATAGGAAGGAAAGGCTCGAGATATCTCTCATGGAACACTAGGTCAATCCCAAACCAAGAGTCCGGCAAGTGTGCCGCTAGTTCCCACACATCACACATGCCTATGTCTGGACTAGGACTTGAAACCTGCACCTCCCCGTTGGGGTTGGTAGGAGATAGCACTGAAGCCGAGACTGCCCAAGAAAGCAACACTTGACAGGACCTACCACAGAACAATCAAAAGCTTCCCCCCCTTCAATCTCAGCTATCTTGGCTCCAGTACACTTTTTGAAGCTTTTATATGTGGGCTCTCAAATCCTCTATCTTCCCCCCCAAATTGGAGAGATACAGAAGTTTATATCAGTACTTGAAGTCAGGGAGCTAGATATGCAGATGAGTGCATTCCAAATGGTATACTTATATTGACCAGTTTAACAGGTTGCATTAGAATTTAGATGTCAAACTCTCATTACAGTTTGTACACTACTCTGAAATACTTTTGATTGTTTCTCACATGCTGGTGTCAAATCATCTGCCTCCCTAGGTAATAGCCAATGCACATCAATACCTTATAGCCTAAGAAGCACGGACACGGACACGATATGTGTTGGACACGCCGACACGGCAATTTTCAAAAAATGTTGGACACGACACAGCAGGGACACGATAAAAGTCTATATTTTTATATTCCTTATATGTTATACATATAAATATTATACGAAAGAAATAAAAAATATAGAAGATTTACACGAATTAAAAATAAAAAAAAGAACACATTTCACTACTTAATCGACAATAGATTCATAATTAGTCAATTATATTTCATAAAAAATATAAAGTAAACAAACACATTAACACACATTAACAATAAAAAAGTTGTTCTATCAATACACAATACTATAAAGTCATAAACTACAAAAACTATTAAAACGTCATTACATTTAATCAACTATCCATCATCATAGCATACTTGTTTTTCTTCTTATTCTTGTTTGTTTTTCTTCTTCTTCAAACTAACAATTAATTTCAAAATTTATAGTTGAGGCTCCGCATGTCGCTAAAGTGTCCAAAACGAGACACGCATGTCCAAGCCGTGTCCGTGGAGTGTCCAATGTAAAAATAAATAATAAATAATTGGACACGTAAAATGAAGTGTCCGACATGTGTCCGACGAGTGTCCCACGCGTGTCGGTGTTTAACAAGTGTCGGACGGCTCCTCCAATGGAGTGTCCGTGCTTCCTAGCTTATAGCAAAGCATACAAACTTTCACAACCAGCAGAAACAAAGGTGAAATCTAAAGGGCTTCAAAAATTTTTGGCAGTCATGTAAATACAAGTGATGTCTCAAAGCAGCCAAAGTAAGCATGGAGAAGCAAAATACAATTGGTCACAAAGACTAAATACAATAACACTCATTAGCAATCAATAGAAGGCATTTTGAATTGGTAAACATACACGTTACGCTGAGGAAATATTGAAGAAGGCTCCTCGTCTAGTTCAGCAAGTGGAACTGAGGATGTCCCCAGTAATAATATGGGAAAGTCAGATGGCAATTCTTCCAACAGAGTCAGAAGAACAGCCTTAAGCTGCTCATGGGCCTGAAAGTACAAAAATATTGAGGTCAGATAGGGCAAGAACAACAGTTCATCATATCTAATTTGATGGATTGGCAGGAGAGAAAAGAGGTAAAAACACTAACAAAACATGAATAAAAAAATAAAAATAAAAATAAAAACAAGAGTAGATGTTGAGCATTTACTCTCTATTTAGCTCAACATCAGCTGACAAAAAACACAATCTAAACATGCACTCACATTCTCCCACCAAAGATGGAATTGAGGTAAATAGAGTATTGATGGTGTGGTTCTCCTTGCTTCACCAAATATATGCACCAATGCCTCCTCAGGTGTCTTGGCACTAGGATCAGAAAGAAGAGATGGAAGTCCAAGAGAATGAACAGGAAATTTCTCCAGTTCATGTAACATTGCAGGCCCCAGATGATCCTGTAAAACTAAACCAGTAAGTATTCTTAGTTTGCCATTCCCATCATCACCAGCATGTAAGTAACACAAGGTTCTAAGATAATTACCAGCCCAACACCTTCACCACCGCATAGCAGAAGTCGAGGCCTATACACAAGGGGAACAGCAGAACCATAGGAAAGCATAGAAAGCTTTGTCACTTCTGATGAAACTTCAAGTGCAGGGAAAATATCCAATATAACGTTCATTGCTTCCTTGAAATATCTCTGTAGACATGGTGCAACAACTGAGGACAATGGCCTAGAATGCACAATTGAGCCTCTATGAGCAGCAGGAGTGATTGTTGACATGGCTTCTACAAAATGATACTTTTCCACCATCACTGAATCAACATCTATCAGAAATTTGTCATCACTAGTGTAGACTTGAGGGTATTTTTCACGAAATGCACGAATCGCAGCTTCAGTGCACAGAGCCTTTAGATCAGCACCACAATATCCCACACAACTGGCTGCAAGCTCCAATTTTAGCTCCTTTGAAGGAGGCTGCTTCCACTTCCTAGTGTGAATGTCTAATATTTCAGCACGTGCCTCACAACCAGGTAATGGAAAATTGAATTCACGATCAAATCTACCGGGGCGCCGCAAGGCTCCATCAATGGCATCCACCCTGTTAGTTGCTCCAATCAAAACAACTTGCCCCCGGGAATCAAGACCATCCATCAAGGCAAGCAAAGTCGAAACGATGGAGTTATGAATTTGCTCTTGTTTGCTAGACCTTACAGGGGCAAGTCCGTCTATTTCATCAAAGAAAATAATAGATGGTTGGTTCCTTTGGGCTTCTTCAAATAGCAGTTTCAATTGTCTTTCAGCCTCGCCAACCCATTTGCTAAGCACATCAGCACCCTTTCGCATGTAAAAACTGACCTTCTGACCAGCCTTTGAAGCAGCACAAGCCAATGCTCTTGCAATTAGTGTTTTTCCAGTACCAGGGGGACCACATAACAATACCCCTCTTGGGGGGGTGATGTGGTAACTTGCAAAAAAATCTGGGTACAGTAAGGGAAAGAAAACCATTTCTTTCAAAGAATCAATATATTCAGAAAGCCCACCTATGTCATCAAAACTAACGCTCTCATCAACCTGTAAGGGTTGAATATCTGCGCCTCCCTTGGAGCTTGGCCCTGCAGTTTGGACCCCAGAAGTCAAATTAACCAAAGCATCACTCTGATGACCCCAACCAGATGCAGCAACATTTAACCCCAATGCTGTTGTCCCATGCACATCTAGTCCCCCCAAAAGCCAAGGCTGACCAAATCTGCTCCCACCTCTCCCCCAAGGAACAGGGGGGCCTTGGTCCAGTTCATCCACAAGGAGCGAGTCATCAGAATCATCGGCTCTTGTCAGGTGATGATGTTTATGAACTCGAGATCCACCCCTCCTCACATCCCTGCCAACCTTCGTCCCCATACCTTGCTGTAGTACTCTTCGTGGAGATCTGGGTCTTTGCTTACGCTCCTCAAGAGAAAACCTACGAACATCTGCACGATTACGAAGATCATATCGCCTTCTACCTTCCTGTTCTTCACCCTCTTCATCATCACCATCTTCCTCTCCTTCATCCTCATCCTCTCCCTCATCCTCTCCATCACCCTCGTCTTGGCCCTCCCCCTCATCCGCATCATTATCCTCTTCATCATTCCCATTTTCGGTTTCATCTTGGCCAAGCTTCTCCTCAGAAGTACCTTGTTCATCATCAGATTCAATGGTTAATTGTTCTCTTGCAATTGCTTTTGAATGACGAGGTCGCAATCCTTCCCGCCTAGGTAATGATCTAGTCTCGAGGACTTTTTTACGCTTTCGAGATGAAAAATCATCTTGACTTGCACTGTTATCAATACGGTTCCTGGAAGTTCGATATGTAGGTCTCTGAAACAAGATACACAAAACTTCAGTCACCAAGTGATGAATTATCTAAGACCGTACTGTGACAGCATAGAGTTCTGAAACATATCAAGCCAAGCTAAAACTGGCCTCTATGAACAATGCATGCTTAGGAGAGTATAGAACCTCACCATTAGGTCATTGTCCTCGGTTCCGGAACTATCTGTGTAATCTTCCAGATTTACAGAAATCCTCCTCTTCCTTGTAGAACGCCGAAGGTTGGTCACAACTGACTGAAAAAACCAGGAATAAAAACTTATGAGAACAAATTATAAAGTAACTGCAAAAAGGTTCAGTTCTCACTGACTTCACACAAAGACATGCATCTGACAGTTTGTAAGTAAGAAACAGCCAATCCCATGGCAATCTGTATGTACACAACAACAAGGGAACACAAATGCTACAAAGGAATCAGTAAAAAAAAGAACCAAAATGCTCTCATTCCAAAGCTGTGAAGTAAGTCTACAACTGCAATAAACTCCCACAGTTGCTCCATTCACTAAAGTGGAGACCGTCAAGCCAAGCAAATATGTGCTCAAGTAAATACACCAAACGCATAGGTAAAAAACTTAAGAAATGCTAAATGCATACACCTAGCATGCTCTCAACAGTTTGTTCGTGCTTTTACTTAGCAGAACATTCATTACCCAAAAATAAAATGTAAAAATATTTAAATTCATTATCACTCCATAAATGGATTATATACTGCCTAAAAATATCAACACCTTACAATTCAAGTTAATCAACAAAATCTCCTTATTGATCAAGTTTAAGGTTTGCACTTCCATTACACAAAAAGGAATTACTTTATCTGAAATTGTTCTAGGCTACACAAGCAGCAGAGGGGGAAACTTGAACAAATATTTTAATATAAGCACATACCTTATTGTTTGAGGTCCGCACTGGCCGATTACTAGGGTGCAACATCTTGGCAATCTGAGAAGCTGCTGTTCTTGTCTTAGTCTTGCTTCTCTTAGGGCGAATAATGGCTGGAGCATAATACAAGTACGGCCGACCATATATCTTTGGCCTTCTCCTAAGCCTATCACTTGTCCGTACTGACCTAGAAACAGGTCCATCTCCTTGAGCAGATCGCTTAGAATACATTGGCAATCCCTAGCTTCACTGTTTATAACCTCCCATTAACCTAATTGACCAACCTTAATACACATTCAAACATCAGCAAATAGCAAACACAAGATTCAGCATTAAATCAAAGGGAAAACAAGAAGGGGAAAAAAGAGCATATTTGACCCAAAAACAATACAAGCAAATATATATATATATATATATAAATGAAAGAAATTAAATAATGAAAAGAATCAAAAGGAATAACTTCAAAACTCTAACAAACATTGGAAAAATTATAGCAAAGAAAAGTTTATTGAGAAACAACAAGAACATAGTTTTCGAAACAGCAACATGAACCTAGGTTATGTTTAAATATCAGAACTGAAAAAGAAGGAACGGGAATCCCATTTACAGGAATCCCATTACTAGAAGTAAGGTTCCTAAATTAATGCAAGTGAAAATGGGAAAGGGTGAAAATACAATTGTTTGGCCAAATTCCTCTTTGCCTCGTCTCTGGATGGGAACATAAAGAGAAAGTAAGCACCACTATAGTCTAGCACCTCCATTCCCGCCTTAATTCTCCATGTCTAACCAGCCCACTCATGGATCACCTGCACCTCCATCACCAGAGCATCTAAACCCGCTACTCACCCCACTAAGCACCTCCCCAAGAACTGCACTCTCTCATCACAAGAAGAAAAATCTACTTCTATACCACAGTACCCAGTCGGAGAATGCCAAAAAGCCTTAATTCGGCTCTGGGACCAAGTTTAGGCAGCAACCACCTCCAAGTACGACTTCCCTTGCTTCTCCAGTCTGTTGTCTCTACCTTCTGGGTTGAACTCGAGCAAAGCCTCAACAAAACTGTCCCAACAATTTCTCAACTGTTATTTTGGTAACCTAACCAACTCTCTTCCTTTCAAACCCAAAGTTTTCAACTTCAACCCAAAAAAAAAAAAAACTTATGAGGCAATGAGTTTCTTTCTTGAACCTCCCTACTAGTAGATCATGAAAAAGACTCCTCCTTGTAGAGTTGCCTCCTTCATTTTCTAAGCAACAAGGATAGATCCCTCGTCCTCGTACCACCACCGCCACTTGAAGCCCATCTTCTCCCACATTGATGAGATCAATAATCTTCGAGTCCTATAGAATAATCTTCATACTCTTCAAAGAGAGCATCTACGAAGAAAAGTTAGAGAGGCAAAGGGTTGGAGTTCTTCATGCTAGAAATATATAATAGTAAAACGACGAGGAAGAAAAGTGGGGGCCAAGATTCCATTAGTTGAACCTTGAGGGGCCAAGCAAGTATTCGGAGCATAAATGCCTAGATAACCATTTTTACCTAGAAAATAACCACGACATCCGTATGAACCATGAATGCTCAAACTAGAGTAAGACAATGCGTTGCTACTTAAGCTAGGCTACACAGAACTTTCTTTTTCCAATCTATCTTTCCTTGTCTCTATACATGTTGAGAAATTCACAGCAGGTAGTCAAATCAAGGGAACTTCCACAACTCCTTCAGATTAAAAAATTTATAAACAACGAATCTCAAATTATTTTTTGTCTATTTTTGCCCCTGCGCGGGGGCGGGGTACCGGGGGGGAGGGGTTGCATCAAGAACAAAATTGTATCAAAGAATGGGAAATCATAGAGGACAAGATCAACTTTAAAAGAAATAACAAAATGATATAAAGCAAAAAGAACAACATGAGAGAAGAAAAGGAGAAAATAAAAATAAACAAAACTCAAAAAAACAATTACAGAAAGAGGCTAGGTAGGCCTCAAGTGGATCCTCGAATAGTGAACTGGTGTTGTGAAAGTACATATCGACCTACACATGTATGTCTGCACTTTACACTTGGTCTACTACCTTTCTTTTGCTTCGGTCATATTTATTATGCATGTATAAACATACGTCTGCAGTCTGAAGAACCAACTGGTGTCTATATTTGTATGTGTCATATGACAAATGACCCAACAAAATTACTGCCAAGCTAACGCTAGGTCGCTTGAAATGGTCCCCAAAAGAACAAACTAGTGTTTATGCATGTATAGATGGATAAATGGATGAACGTATGTTTGTATCTACAAGGCCCTTGAGCAATGGGCCATCCAAGAGGTGGGCCACAAATCCCACAGTCTGGACTGATGAGTTGGTTGGGCCCGTATAGGGCCTATGGTGCCAATACCACCACTTGTATGTAAGCCGAAGCAGCCCGTTAACGGCATTCTCATGCTTTCTATATGTGTTGATCATGCACCCCTCATGAACCAACCACCACTCCTATCTTGTTTTGCTTTGGTCCTATGTATGTACACATGTGCGAAATAAGTAGAAGAATCACGTGCTGCATATTTGGGATACAAGAACAAAACAAGAATCCATATCTTCGTCCCACACTATAATATAAACAAAAACACTTCTGTCCAAGTTACAACTATAAGCAAAATGGTTCACAGACAAGGATGATCAATCATCATTTGGATAATGCTCAGACAATGGCTCCTTTTTTAAGTCTTAAAAACTGAGAAGGAGGTACTATTATGTACTTTAGATGAAGAGTATCATAAGCTATTAATAAACGAAACCATGTAGTTTCGACATAATTCAAAATCATCTCCAGTTAGCAAAAACACCATGATAATTATGCCACTCTATTACATGGGAGCCATAACTATTACAGGCTGTTCTGAGTCAGAACAATGGGTTTAGAGTTCTGCAATGAAAGCATATCATAGTATAAAGGATCTGCACTGAAGCAATCACTCATAAAGGATTTTAGTAATACTCATCTCTTCAAGAGAAAACCAATTTCAGGTTTGCTGATTGTGATTTTTGATGGATCAACTACCACTCTAACAGTGTATATGTATCTCCAATTCTTGTTCTGACCCTTGCAGCCCAATGCAACAAATTAGTGAATCTTATTCCAGTAGCAAAGAAAACAGTCTCTCTAGTGCCACCTTGAGACCTCAAAGAATGGCAAAAGCACTGTCATTGGCCCAAAACCAATTGGTCCAGAGGAGGACATGGATGACAGAGGCTGTACAATCACCACATAAATTAAAACAACCCAATGAAGCCTGGTTATCAACAGAGAAAACTTGTGTTAGGCATGCACTAAAACACTAATCTTCGGGAGAAGATAGTGGACAGAAAAAAGGTAGAGCTGGTTTCCCAATTTTCTTGTGCGTTCGTCAATTTATTGCCAATAAATAATGTGCAAACTGAAGTCTGCAGGAAAGCCGTTTATTGTAAGATACTTTCAACCCCCAACACATATGGCCCAGTTAGAAGCTATTAATAGTATGGCAAAAAACTACAGCAGTTATCACTTTTGCTGTCTTCAAGCAATGAAAATAACTAATGCAGTAGAGTCGACATGCAAAAGCAATAAACCAAACCAGCAGTCTTCAACGACATAATTTAGGAAGTGCCTATTATTCTATCTAGTAATGACTCAGTTAGAGGCAAGATTGGCACAACATCAAAGCAATTTCCATTTCACCACCTCCAGACACTGAAAATTAACCAATGCAATACCGCAGACAAGTAAAGAGGATGAACCGATCAAGCAGTTATCTACAAAGAATATATCATTTAGCCCTTAAATTGATTGTCCCTTCATTGTTTCCTTCTATTGTATAGATTCTTGTGTATATCTAGCCACATAGTACCCAGGAATTGCCGAATGAGTTATCCACAATCTCAACTTTTAATCTCCACATAAGGCGCGCACTCGGCTCAGAAGAGAGAGAAATTTATATATATGTATATTATATCTGTATATTCAGAGTGATCAGCATAGAACTGTAAAAAAGTAATGACTCACCAGCGAGCGCAAGCAGGCGAGCGTGCAACACGTAATGTATAGAAGATGAAAACATACACAGAGAGAGAGAGAGAGAGAGAGACTTTTCAGAGAGAATGGGGAAGAAGAGCAGAGAAGCCAATGCTGCTCGGACCCAGACCCAAACTCAAACCCTAACCCCGATAAAATTCTAACCGTAGTTAAGTTACTAAGTGACCTTTTAACACTCGAATGTTGTAGCCCACGCTCACAGACAGAGCGTGGAAGGAATATGGATAATTATTAATTCTTACAAATAAATGCACCACAACAAACATAAATAGATAAATAAGTAAATAAAATGGTCAAGTGGTCACCTTTATTGATTATTTGTAATAATAAAATATAATAGTTTAATTATTAATTTATATACAAAGACATAATTAGTATATCTTATATTTTCCATAGTAATTACATTAACATTGTAGTTTCGCCTTAAGATCAATAAAAAGAAATTATATTTCCATATATTATTTTTGTAGATGATACAACTTATTTTACTAAAATATTTATGTGTAAGTAAGCATGTTGATTCATGTTAAATATTATTTTAGCATGATAAATTAGACTTTGAAAATTACTAAATTAGGACCATACGCTTGAATTTATTTACACTACACAAATAATAATGTCAGGGACTCTCAAATCCTCCTAATTGCTCATCCCAAATTTTTAGAAATATCTAAAAAATAAAGTAGCCACATGGCATCTCAAGTACTCCCAACTGTCCATATCTAATTTTGTGAAAATCTTAAAAATTAAAAAAAAAAATGATTACCAGTTACGTTAGATTAAATGGACATTTATACATATATTTGTATACACACACACACATATATATATATTGTGTGTGTGTGTACTTAATAACAGAGAGAGAACCATTAAACTTTCTTTACTAGACATAAAACTTAAATATATAGATCCAAACACAATTTAAAGTAGTAAAAAGATTTTGAGAATAGTTGATTATATATCCAGTTAAAATGAGTTGAGTGCATGTTAAAAATTTGATGAGATAAGTCGGGTTTCTAAAAATATACGTAAACGAGCATTGTACTCCATAATAATTAAGAATAATTATGCATTTTAAATTTTACCTTAAACTAGAATGACTTGACCTAAGAAGATTTGATATGATATGCTAAATATAATTTGTTTTGGACAAATGTAAACCTCAAAAAATTTGAATTACTGACATAGCATTAAACGATTTACAAAGTCATTATAGCTTTATTAGTTGTTTTTTAAAAGGTTATAATCATAAGAATACTCTATACTTTTTATTTAATAGTTTATATACATGTATCTAATATATCAAAAGAGGCATGTTATGAACAGTCGTGGCTATTCGACACAATTATATACATGTATCTAATATATCAAAAGAGGCATGATATGAACAGTCGTGGCTATCCGACACAGTTATTAGTTGTCCGTCACATCAATTGAGTCCCACCTACTTATGTGGAACTCAATTAATGTGGTGGACGACCACTGGTTGTGTTGGAGAGCGGCGGCTATCCTTAGCAACAGTCTATACCAAAAATATTTTTTTATGCCCTTCATCGCACGTGTTAACTCTAGTTTACCCATAGTTATATGGATATGGATGAACCTTTAAAGTTATTTTTTCAAAAAGTTCTATGCTTAAATGTTTTATTACTATTAATAGTAATATGTACGAATTTAATATAATTTTTTTTAAAAGCAATACAGTAAAAAATTAGGCAGAAAAAATGTAAACGACTACGAATATGTGATTATAGGGTATCATACGAATGTTAGTTAAAAAGTTGGGATAAAAAATATGGTAACATCTATAAGCAATTTCTTCCTGTGCATGTTAGTAGGCAGTATTTTTATTTCTTATATATCAATTTTTTTAAAATAAATAATTGAAATATAGCTAAATTAAAGTGCAAGATAAATAAATATTAATTTTCTTATTTTATTCTTTAACACTTGATATGAGAATAGGTTAATTTATCACTTTTAATGTTCAATTTAATTTTGGACCATTAATAAAAGTTATAAAAAGTATGTTTTTTTAATAATTTAAGGATATCAACTATTAAAAAAACCTCACAAATATATATGACTTGATACTAGTAAAGACACACAAATAGTGATCTATACAAGTTTTTTTTATTTATCATTGATAGAGTCAAATGAGTTTAATGGTCAGTAATTATACTATTAAAATTATATGTTATGTATATAATCAATGATGTACTGAGATTATATAAGATTATACCATAATTTTTAGTTGAGCTTTTTTTAAAAAATGTTATACGTAAAATGTTTAATATGTATATTATACAATCCAACCAAAAAGACAAGTATTTTTTTATTAAGTTTCAAATTTAAAAGGAAAACGAAAGTTTTTCTTTATTTATATATATGTACAAATATTATACGTGAATAATACGAATTTTTAATAATTAGGGTCAGCTTTTGGTGGTGGTCAGTAGTTTTCATAAAAACTAAGAAATTATAGCATTTATTTAAGACTTTGGACTCATTAGTGATTTAGATCTACAAGGTTTTTCCAAAACATTCGTAGAGACGGGTATCTATAAGGGTTTTCGGTTTACAAATTTTTTCATGCAACTTGAGGATATAAGCCTGATTAAATTGCCTCTTAAGTGCCCCACCAATTTCTATGCATTTTAAATTTTCACCATGATTCTCATGAATCTCAGGAGAAATATGAAATGTGTCCTAAGATAGGTATATACTATATAGTGTCACACAAAATAATCATAATAAGAAGAATATCCTCTACAGTGAAAATGTTATGGTGTCATCTTCTTTAGCATAAAAAAGTCAGCCTTTTAACCCCAAGGGGTTGGCATGGGTTTACTCCTTCAAATATATCAGGTTCGAAATTTCTTAGATGTTATCATTTCTTTTGGATCATCTCAGAGGAATTTTGGCCTGGTAATTGTCCGATTTGTATAGAACAAGAGTCTCGCACATACTACACAAACAAAAAAAAAAAAAAACAAAGAAGTTATTCGTTAAGGCACTAACCCACACCCAAGTACGGCATTCTTTGGTTTGGCATGTGCATGATTTTGAATAGCTATTTCTTTATTTGTGTGTCCATCGCTTGAAAAATAGGCAACCAATATCACTTATTTTTATAAGGTGCTATTAGAATATATGTGGTTAGACAAAATTTCAGTAGTAAGATAGTACAACAGAGGTGCTACTCAAAATACCAAAACATTGTGGTAGTGTAGCTTAATAACAACATAAACATTGTGGTAGAGTAGCTTATTAACAACATTGCGCAATTAGTTTTTTTATGCAACAAGTTACCAATCATATTCAATTAGAATATGTATGATTGGTTATTAATGTTGTCACTAAACTTGGCAAAGGAAATGATAAGTTGTTCACTTGGATCGCATAATCTCAGTCTATAACATATAATCTCTCTCTCTCTCTCTCTCTCTCTCTCTGCGCGTTAGTGACTAACCCCTCAAGCTACTCAACGAGCCCAGACAAAAGTAAAAGTCCCACATATTAACATCACATACTACTAGCACATTTTTGGTAACATTTTTAACTAGCCTAGACAAAACTCAAAATGCCAAAACATTGTGAATGGTCTAAGTCACCAAAATATCTTCTTTTTTCCGTATAAATTTGTTTCTTTTACATCTAACCATCTCCTTGTATGAAGGAACTTAATCTAGATTCTCATGAAGTCAATTCATAATATTATACCTATAATGCAAGAAATAGAAAATCAATTTATCGAGGAGCGGGGTTAGCGGCAGTGATAAGTTGCGCCCTCATCAATGCATTAGGTCATGTGATTGAATCCTCACCCCTCTCCTAAGGATTTAACCATTCATTGTATACAAAATAAACAAAGAAAATCAATTCGTAATTAAGAAACTTGTGAATTTTATATTGAAAAAAAAAAACACTCATTTTTGTAGTTAACTTGGGTTTATTGAATATCAAACAATTAAAATGTGTTGCTCTTGTTTTATAAATCTTCATGTATTTATTGCATCATATTGTATTTTTTTTTTCTATCATTGGATATTAGATATCGTGATCTCTAGTGACGTGCCCCAATTTTACCAAAGCTAATGCTCAAAGCTCTTTTAAGGAAGGACTCTCATCCGGGGAAGGGGAAGGGGAAGGAGAATGCGATGGGTTGGATTTCTAGCAAATTGGTTGATACTCCAATATTCATGAAGTTCGGGCAAAAATTGGGAGGTACTAACTTTGTAGCAATGTTGTTCATAGAATTCTCTTGAAAATGGCGTTGGTTTTGGAGACCCGAATGTGTTTAGAACATAGAGAAAATGTCTCAAAAAGTGAGCTTCCTAGACGGCACCCTGGAAGCATGGTTATCATGCTTTTAGGCACTGTTTTGAAATCAAGATCGAACCGGCCGATTGAATCAGTAAAGGAAATTGGGCTAAGCAACGGTCTGATTAATCTTCTAAACCCATTTTGATCAAAACACAGTCAAATCTAGTAAAATCTGCGGTTGAACCGTGACCCAGCCACTATAACCTATAATTGGACCGTCCGATTCAACTTTTAAGGTAAAATTTTAGGTTTTAATTTTAAAATTTTAAATTTTAAGTATTAAAACTAGTGTAAAAAAATAAAATACCTTTTATTACTATTAATAAATAAATTAATGACATAATTATGACATCACGAGTCAATAATGATTAATCCGACGGTTGAATCAGTGATTCATAACCCGATTTCTTTTTTGGTTAGCTCAACGGTTTTCAAAACATTACTTTCAGGTTTTTCAATTTTGGCCGTTATTATCCTATATTCATGGGTCCTGAGCAATGAACTTCAAGAACCAACTACATAGGTTTAAAGTGATAGAGAAACTCCTCGGAATGGTATAGGCCTCATGTCTCGAATCAACTATTTGCTATAGTGACAAGCGTAGGGAATCTAAGAAGAAAACCAGCTTTCGGCAAGCATCGTTCCAGCATTTCTTGGGGCTTTTCGTGACTTATGTCCATTTTTTTAGGCATGGCTTGATTTGTGAGGTCACACGGACTCTAATGTAGTGCTTCGGGAGCTATTGAAGGTTTGTCGGTTGTGCCGATGTGGGTTGTGCTGCTGCTCTAAAGAGCCAATTGGTCCTCGAAAAGCGTGCAATTGGAGGTAAGGATAGAATAGTTATTTTAATCAGTGCCGGCCAAAGTCGCACCTGTGAGTTTGGATGACATTTTGTACATGCCGCACTAGGGTAGGGTAGCTTAGAATGGTCCTTTTGCCCCGAGGATGTATGGCCTCGCAAAGCGTATTAAGACATTAAGACCTTCTACGGGAAAAATGATCATTTTACGGTGGTATTTTTGAAGGTGGGCTTATCTTTGTCTCAGTTGAGTCTTTCAGTGGCAATTTTGAAGGTCGCACGATCTCTATAAACGTGTTAAGTGCGCAGAGGTAAATCAAATAATTTTGACTAATAATTGTTGAAAGGACAAAAATATAATGCTTACATAAAGTATTGGTCAAAGGATAATGCTATATAATTAAAAAAATTATGAGACACAATTTATCACTAAAATTTTATGGTTGAATGAGAGTCATTCATTTTAAAACAAAGCACTGATTATGTAACACTTAATTATAACAATGCACACATTATTCTAAAGTTATTTTTAGACAAATTTCTAGAAGAATAGTACTTATCATGTTCAGATTGAAACTTAAATATTGAAAGATTAAGTGCCAAAAAATCTATTGGTGACTTGAAATGAAAGCTCTAAACTAAATTAGATTGGCTGATAAGTATTATGAGTGAAAGTTCGAAAATTGTCATTTTTAAAATTGTCCCGTACATTCCTAAACGGCATTAAGTTTTAGAATAACTTTCTTCCGAGTCCATAACATATATAATCATATATTTAGATAAAAGTTGTGCTCGTCTCTATATTTTGTTTCTTTTTCATGTAGCACTCTAAATAATATTTTATTTTTAAAATATCACGTCACATAGACAATTGATTAGATAACTATTGAATTTGTTTGGCTACTGAAGATAGACAATTAAGTAATCTTATTTAAATTAATACGATAAGATTGAGATTGGCAACTATGTTGTAATCTTATTTAGATTAGATAACTATTAAATAAGATACTAAAAAGAATAAAAAAGAAATGGAAGAAGGTATATGAAGATATGTGGCTCACAAATTTTTGAGATCAAATTAAAATACTTAAAATTATAGGATTAAGTTCAACAAAAGAACTTACTTAGGTGACTATATTAAATAAATTACCATATATATATATATATATTTACTTCAACTTTTAGAGAGACAGCGGGTTGCTACAAGTTTTTGAATTCTATTAAACTATTTCACAATGTAATATATATAGTAATATATTATTCACATAATAACTTCCTTCACTGACAAAAATAATCTCCATTATTAGTAAGGTCTACTAATATAACTATATTATTGGTAATCTTCATAATCTGTAACCATGTTATCTTGGTTGATTTTCATTTTGTCGAAGAAGTCAATCTAATTCAGGTATGTATTTTATGTTATTAGTATTATATATAATCAATGTCATAACAATACCCCAATGGTTTGCTATAATAATACTTATGTTAATATTTTTTTCTTTCATGTAAAATGTGAAGACTGATACATATGCAAAAATATATTGCGATTAATTTATCAAAATTTTTACAAGTTATTTTATTTTTTAGAGTCTTTGTTTGCCACAAAACAAATTAAGATTGTCAATTTTAGATTGCATAGTTAATTGATATGGATTTTGAACTTATATTTCTATTGTGAACTTGAAGAACCTTACTTTAGTGCATTGCACGGGTTGACACACAACACTATATATATATATACATCTATATGTATGCATTTAGTCAAAATCATACTCAAAGTACAAAATTCTTTGATTTGATTTGGCATGTACATGATTCGAATAACTATTTGTTGATTTCGGTGTCCATTACTTAAAAAAAAAAAGAAAAGAAACACCCAATATCACTTATTTTTACAAGGTGCCATATTGAGTACCTCGAAGGACAAAAGTAAGAAATTACTAGCAACTGTTACTTAAATTTAATATTTATAGTGAGACACTTGTCAAATACACGAATAATAAAATCATTGGGATGGTGCTATAGGCATCTAAAATTTTAGTCAATTATAAATTGCGATGCGTCTCAAAAGCTTCAATTCAAAGATCTCCTTATGGTCAAATCAGGTGTTAGCACATGTCGAAATAATATTTATCTTTTTAAAATTAAATGAGTAAAGGGGCAATTATCAAACAACTCTTCATCAATATTAATTTTGTCTGGTTAGAAAATAAAAGAATAAAAAAACAATAATCAAGTAGTAAAAGTCTTATTCGAACTCTCATTTAACTATAAATAGGGGTGTTTTCCATCAAATCCGAAACAAAGAGGAATTCTATATAGAGAATTCAAGAAGAAAGAATTCTCATTACGGAATTACGTGGAAAAAATGAAGCTCCAAGCATCTAAAGCACAAAAAAACTCTCTCTCCTAAGCCTCCATCTCAAGACACAAATCATGTTAGAAAGCTCTATCATATTGATGCCCTGAAGCTTCGAAGAACTCTCAAACAATTGTTTGTGATAAAGCTCCATTCGGATCAATGGGTTCATGATGAAGTCTCAACAAATCTTTTACCTTTTTCTACGAAATTTAAAGAGATATAAAAATTAATTTGGGAGAAAGCTGTCAAGCAAATCTACTATTTTTTGTATAAAATTGAAGGAGATATCAAGATTGATTTGAAAACAAGCAGTCAAATCCAACAAATTTGCTATTTTCTTCTATTAAATTAAAGAAAACATCAAGATTGATTTGAGAACAGGCCTTCAAGTCCTCAAGTCAAGTTTCAACAAGTGTATTATTTTCTTTTAAAAAATGAAGAATATTTTTAAATTTATTTGAGAACAAGCCGTCAAGCTCTTAAGTTAAGCTTTTACAAGTTGGTTATCTTCTTCTAATAAATTGAAGACTTTATCTATATTGATTTGGAAAAAAGCTCTTAAGCCTCAAACTTAACACAAGTTCCTCATAATTTTTATCAAATTGAAAAAGATACAAGATCTCTACATTTTATTCGACAACAAGCGCGTCTTTTATTCAAACTATTTCAGAGATTGTAACTATTTTTTTTTTAATTAATACATTCAATTGTTGCTCTAGTTTTCTGTGTACTTATTTTTGCGGACATAAAATTTGTTTGTACAACCATCTATCTACAAGATTTTTCTTTTTGGAGCATATGCAACATTACGGAACTAACATCTATCTGCATAAAAAATATATGCAACAAGTTACCCATTATATGTAATTAAAACATTTATAATCTTCACAAACTTAATAAAACTTTACTAAACAATTGAGAAAGTTGACTTTGAAAAAGAATAGGGACACACAGAGGAATACTAATAATAATCACTCTCTCATATCAATGTTGTTATTAAACTTGGCAAGGGCAATGAAAATTGTTTCCTGGATTATGCAGGGTGTCGGTCAACCACATATAATCATGGGCAACTCACTCTCTCTTGCATGTAGGTAGATCAAAGTTTGGAAATAAGAAGGTGATTCAAACTCATGACAACAATCACAAGTGGGAGCGTTACTATTCACTGGACTAATCCCTGTCCTCTGAACTCCTTAACTAGCTAGCCTTGGCAAAAATAAAAGACTCATATTAAAATCACATACTACTATTGAAGACTTGTTAAGAGATCACCTGCAAAATAACCAACAAGAAAACAAAGGATGCCAAGGGATGACGAATAGGATTTGACTGTAGTTGAGATGAGATTTATCCAACAATATGGATTTAATTCTCTCGATAGAATTTGTCAATTCAGTCTAACAGTATGTGTATCATACTTATAGCTGAACTTTCACGTTATCTTCAAGATAGCTGTTAATGCTATGCCTACTTTTTCTCCAACAACCTTATCAGTCCTCAACTCCCCACAGTCAATATCGGTCATATATGTTGTAAGGTTTATCCAAAATCAAGTAGTCGTTGAAGACTTGTTGACTTGGTCTTCCATCCCAACGAATCATTCTAGTCAAGTTTATCATACTAACTAAACATGATATAAAATATAATACATATGGTGCATGATTTTATCCAACGGTTTGAGGCTTTACTAATTTATCCATCAAACTGTGGTTCTTTAGAAAACGATTAGGAGCTTGTAGCCACATGATCCAACAGCTCCCACTTGGCTATAAGTCCAAGATGTTTTCTATGCTTCAAATCTCAAACCCATGGAGGCGACATGTTGTCTAAAATTTTTTGTACCTATGGGTTTTTTTAATGGATCTGCAATCATCTCACTAGTAGGTATATACTTAATTGTTATTTCATTTTTCTTAACAATATCATTTATAAAATGGTATTGTAATTCAATGTGTTTGCCTTTTGGCCCAATTTCACCATTTTTAATGGTTTTTATCGCAGCCTCATTATCATTATAAATATGTATTGGCTTATCACTTGTATTAGTAATATGCAACTCACTTAGAAACCTTTTAATCCATACAACTTCTATGGCAGCCATGCTACATGCCACCTATTCAGCTTTCATGGTATATCTAGCTATGCAGCCTTGTTTCTTACTTACCCATGATATAGCTGCACCACCAAATAAAAATATATAGCCAGTGGTTGACTTTCTATCATCAGGATCACTTGCAAAGTGAGCATCACAAAATCCTACAATATCCAGTTCATCATTTTGAGAAGTCAAAGAAAGCTCAAGAGTGCCCCTTATGTATCTCAAAATACGTTTGATAGCTATCCAATGCTGTAAACCGGGATTACTTTGAAATCTACTAACCAGACCAACAACAAAACTTAAATCCGATCTAGTACATAACATTGCATACATTAGACTACCAAAAACTTGAGCATATGGCTTAAATTTCATTTCTTCACTTTCTTTCTCATTAGCAGGAGCCATTTTCTTTGTCAATTTTGTGCCTTTATAAGTGGGTGAATCTAAAGAGTTGCAAGAATCCATCTTAAATCTTTTTAATATATTCTGTAAGTATGGTTTTTGTGATAGACTCAATCTCTTTACCTTCCGATTTCTAGTGATCTTTATTTCTAATACATAGGAAGCCTCACCCATGTCTTTCATTTCAAATTGAGACTTCAACCATTCTTTAACGTCCATAATTTTAGCTAAATTATTTCCAGCTAATAAAATATCATCTACATAGAGGGATAAGATTATAAAATAACTCCCACTATCCAAATAATATATACAATGATCAAAATTGTTAGCAACAAATCCATAAGATAAAATTGCGTTATGAAATTTATAATACCATTGCCTAGAGGACTGTTTTAGACCATACATGAATCTATTCAACTTATAAACTTTGTCCTCTTTACTTTTAATTTCATAACCTTTAGGTTGCTTCATATAGATTTCTTCTCTAAGTTCACAATTGAGAAAAGCTGTTTTTACGTCCATTTGGTGTAATTCTAAATCAAGATTAGCAACAATAGCCATTAAAATTCGAATGGAAGTAAACTTTGCCATTGGGTAATACGTTTCATCATAGTCTATACCTTCTAGTTGTGTAAATCCTTTTGCTACAAGTCTTGCTTTATATTTGTCTATTGTTCCATCAGACTTGTATTTCTTTTTAAGTATCCATTTGCAACCAATAGGTTTTCTGTCTTTCGGTAAATCAACCAATTCCCACACGTTATTTTTTTCTATGGATTCCAATTCTTCTTTTATTGCAATTTTCCAATTAAATGAGTCTTTAGAGTTCATTGCATCATCAAAATCAGTCGGATCATCAGAAATTTCCTCATTTAATAGTGTGTAATAATCTTTCATATAACTAGGAGGTCTCCTTTCTCTTTGCATACTAGATATGATATCATGGGATGGAGTACTTTTTATAATATGCTCATTATCTTGTACTGTTTCTTTTTCTTTTTCAATTTCAAACAATTTCACAATTTTCTCAGGTTTATCTCTTTCTATATCATCTTCCAAAAAATATGCATCTCTACTTTCAATTATTCCCATTGATCCATTTGAATGAAAAACTAGGAATTTATACCCTATGGAATTTTCACAATAGCCAACAAAAGTGCATTTTATAGTCTTGGAATCTAATTTACTTACATTAGGTCCTAATCTTTTCACATGTGCTAAACTTCCCCAAATTTTCGTGTGTGTTAAATTGGGTTTTCTACCCCACCAAAGTTCATGTGGTGTCAGACCTATAGTTTTTTATGGTACTTTATTTAATATGTATATTGTTGTGGAGATAGCTTCTCCCCAAAAAATAGGACTAACTCTAGCTTGACTAAGCATAGACCGCACCATATCTAAGTGTTCTATTACGTCTTTCAGCTATTCCATTTTGTTAAGGTGTATAAGACATAGTTGTATAATGTAAGATTCTATTATCTTTGCAAAAAACATAAAAAATTTCAGCCATATATTCTCCTCCTCTGTCAGTCTTAAGTGCTTTAATTTTTCTACCTAGTTGATTTTCTACCTCAGTTTTATATACTCTAAATATTTCTAAGGCATCTGATTTATTCTTTATTAAATACATATACCCATATCTAGAAAAATCATCTGTAAAGGTTATAAAATATTTCATACCTTTATGAGTTTTAACATTTAATGGTCCACAAATATCAGAATGTATCAATTCTAATCACTCTTTTGCCCTTTCTAATTTTCCAAAAGGTTTCTTGGTCATTTTTCCACTTAAGCATGATTCACATGGTTTTAAATCTAATTCAAGTCTAGGTGTTAGACCTATATGTGCCATTTGTCGCATTTTGCTATAATTTATATGACCCAATCGCATATGCCATAAAACAGAATCAACATCCACAGAATAAGACATATCAGTATAAGTAGAAGAGGAACTAGCAATAGTATTATTAACTTCAAGAGTATTCAAACGATAAAGACCATCAATTTTGGTCCCCCAAACAAGAATACGTCCATGTTTCCCAATGGACACTTTAGAAGATTGAAAACGCATCTCAAAAGCTTTCTCATCCAACCGTGGTACAGACAGGAGATTGCGTCTCATGCCAGGTGAATAGAGAACATCAGTCAAAATAAGATTTGTTTGTCCAGGCAACACAATCTTTACTGTGCCAACACCAAGTGCATCATAGTAAGTGTTATTGCCCATGTAGAGCTTGTGGTTGCCAGCTTTCACATCTTTCATCTCCGTGAAATTCTCCTTAGACTTTGCCACGTGGTGAGAAGATGCAGAATCCACCCACCATGAACGGGAATCACAGTCAGCTAGAAGTGATTCAGAAACCACACAAATTATGTCTTTAGATCCTCTAGAATTATTATTATTAGGTTTGGTATTATTCTGAGCACAATTTTGCTTATAATGTCCAGGTTTTCTGCAATTATAGCAATTCCCAGTGGGTTTTTGATTAAAATGGTTTCTACCTCTTCGATACTTATTGCCCCTTCATTTGAAAAATGGTCTGTTAGGTTTGAGATATGAAGGTGTGGTAGAGGAAGTAGAGCCAACAACCATATTGGATTGATGTTGGTTGGAGGTGGAGCCAACAACTAGGTTTGACTAATTTCTATTCTTTTTGGCTTTTCTTTCAGCTTCAACTCCAAGCAACATAGGCAAATTTCTCATGGTTATTTCTTGACCGGACATGTTAATAGATATGACAACTGGGTCCCAAGAATCAGGAAAGCTATGCAAAACAGTAGAAACTTGCATTTTGTCTGGAATGGGGTTTCCTAAAGTTGCTAGTTCTTTGGCTACTACCACCATTTTGTTGACATGCTCCATAACACATTCATCCTCTTTCTTTTTAAAACCATTATATTTTTCAATCAAAAGTTGGATATATGTGTTAGAAGCAGTACCATAAGTTTGTGTTATTGCATCAAACATAGACTTAGCAGTCTGGTGTTCTTCAAAAATGATTTCTAAATCTGGTTCCATAAAAGTTAACATGGTAGACGTTGCTTATTTATCATTTTCTAAAAAAACGTTCATATGTATTCCTAGTAGCCTCCCCGACTCTCAGTGGTGGTTCGTTCGGGTACGGTGTATCAAGGACATACTCAACTTTGTCTTGGAATAAATATGATGAATCCTATGTTTCCAAGTTGAAAAATTAGAGCCATTGAGTCTTTCGGTTTTGCTAAGTTCAACACTAGCAGCTTTTGAAGCCATAACTACTCTAAGCAACAAAAATAAACAAAACCAGAGTAGGTGAAACTGACCAGTTTTACTTCAAAATTTTACCCAAAAAATTGTGTTTCTGACTCAACTTCAGTAGCTTTTAGGCGATCCCGTTGGCTGGTATTAATCTTTGTTCAACTTGACGCCTAGGAAACTCGTTGGCTTACCTTATAGGTTCTTCAATCGGCGAAACGCTTGAGAGTTTTTCTTCTTTTCTTTTTATCTACTAGGGAAGTAATGTGGTCTCCAGTTGTGTTGAAGAAGAATGAGACCTGAAGCTCTGATACCAATGAAGACTTGTTAAGAGATCACCTACAAAATAACCAACAAGAAAACAAAGGATGCCAAGGGATGACCAATAGGATTTGACTGTAGTTGAGATGGGATTTATCCAACAATATGGATTTAATTCTCTCGATAGAACTCATCAATTCAGTCTAACAGTATGTGTATCATACTTATAGCTGAACTTTCACGTTATCTTCAAGATAGCTGTTAATGCTATCCTTACTTTTTCTCCAACAACCTTATCAGTCCTCAACTCCCCATAGTCAATATTGGTCATATATGTTGTGAGGTTTATCCAAAATCAAGTAGTCGTTGAAGACTTGTTGACTTGGTCTTCCATCCCAACGAATCATTATAGTCAAGTTTATCATACTAACTAAACATGATATAAAATATAATACATATGGTGCATGATTTTATCCAACGGTTTGAGGCTTTACTAATTTATCCATCAAACTGTGGTTCTTTAGAAAACGATCAGGAGCTTGTAGCCACATGATCCAACAACTATTTCATTTTGGTAACATTTTCCATTGTGTGGTGCTTTTTGGTTGGTGGTATAACAAACGTATAAATTAGAGTTTCATCAAGTGCACTTTATTGAGAGAGAAATAATTTTAATTTACTTTTCATCATAAAAGAAGAATTAGGCCACATTTGGAATCTAATAGAATTTGAATTGTAACATTGAACTACGTTAAATTTCCAAAGAAAATTTCAATCACTGAGGAAGCCATTGAAAATTTTGAACCAATTAAATCAATGTTTTTATTAATCAATTTTTTTAATGATCTCATTTGTGATAATGTTCCTTTAATTTCTAATTTTTATGAGGTAATTACTCTAGAATTCCCTATTGTTTGGGGATTGGATTCTTTCCATTGCATGATTTAGAATGAATATCTCCATTCTATTGATTGAGATGTTAATACGTCAATTAATACAAAAAAGAAGAATTCAAATGAGTTGACTTAAAATTCATTTCAAAATAAATGATTTTATAGTTGTATATAAGGAAATAAATTTTAATATGAAACGATGTAGTTTAATAAGACATGTGATAAGATTACATCTAGTTCATTGATTATGGAATAAAGATCTCCATTCCAAATCATGGAATAGATAGAATCCCAGTCCGCATTCGACAGTTGTAATAGAGATGTCTATTCCTTTAATTAAGAAGTTGACGATAAAAATAAAGGGATATATAGGATGAGCTAACTAAAATTTAGTTGAAAACAAATCAATTTATGAATATATTTAAGGAAATAAATTTTAATGTAAAATTACATAATTTTTGGTAATACATTTAATATGGCCTCATTCAGTCTTTTTTTTTAAATGAATTGAGTTCATCAAATAACAAAGCAACATCCGCAATTACAAGAGGAGGAATGTAATAGGGAACCTCCTTCATCCATATTCTTTCATCATCACATCATCCACTAGCCTAGCTACATCATCTAGTTTATTAATTGATGAAATGAGAATCTTCATTCCAATCGTAAAATGAAAAGAATCTAAATCCGTGGAATGGAGACGATACTAATCTCAAATTTAGCATCACGTGGAGATTTTATGCATTCAATACTAACAATAGTATTAAGTACGCAATATGAATATAAATAACAACCAAGTAGTGGCATTATCACTGAAATCAAGACTTGAAATACCAATTAGCATGGAGTAGCATCTTAAATACATAAAAAAGAAGCAAACGTTAACTAAGGCAACCTGTGTGGGTAGCTTAGTGGAGCAGAAGCGGGCCTTGAGATAAACCATAAATTGAAGCTTGTGGTTTGAGAGGAATTTTTTTTTTTTTTTTTGGCCAGTAATTACAAGTATATAAATTTACTCTGTACGGATGGATCCAATGTACCTTTGCCTCGGGAAGTCCTATTTTTCGACCATTCATATGTATCTAAGTTTTCTTAGATTCTTCTGATTTCTATCCAAATATCAAGTGTGCCTTAATTCTCATAATATTTATATGTTACATGCAGCAACATACATTTTTTGTTTGTATCTCGTCCAAGACTCTGATGCAATCTAGCATGCTAGGATCATTTTACTGTTCAAACATCTTTAGCGGTATCTAGAATTCGCAGAATTGCTATGAACTTTTAGTTACGAGCACAATTTTGTAGCAAAAAGGCATCTTTTTGTAACAAAAAAAATAAGGTCGACAGAAATGCTAATGGGTCAGGCTATGTAGTGACCACATTAATGTCGTTGTGAAAGGTTGGTGGCAGTTACAATGGTAGCCATTATATTTTACTACGGATATTGGTCTCGTCAGTAAAGCTTTGTAGCAAAAACTATGATTTATTGTGACAAATATTCAGGGTCGTCGTAAAATGTAGGATTGTGAACTTCTAGAGAGGAGATATTCTTGTGGCTAAATGATTGCCCTTTAGAGACCACACAAGTGGCGGACATACAAGGGGGTCAGGCAGGGGTCCCGACCCTACCAAGCTATCAAAAATTATCTTATACCATATATAATTTTGAGTGTTGATGATAAATTAGGTGTATTAGCCCCCCTAAAGTTTTGAAAATATTCCTTACACCCGATATATTTTTGAGAATTCACAATAGGAATAGCTATGTTGCCTCTCCAAAACCTAAGTAATCTTCCAAATTGAAGTTATTTTGCCCTATCCTTGTAGTCTAGAAAAAAAAAAAATTCAGTGGGAAAGTAGTGCTTATACTTTTGGGTACTATTGATGGGAATTGCGAAATTTTTCACAGCCTGGCTATAGTACATACGCAGAATATCAAAAAATTATGATTTACTTAGCAAAAACTAATCTATATGATTAGCGTCGTACCTTTGTTGATTTCGGACAACATCATGTATGATCTCTAGAAAAACTTCTGCTTTGATCTTGAACAACAATAAGAACGTATCCGCCGCTCAAACCCAACCTCAGGACTTCTGTTGTATTCCTCGCATACGCTTTACTTCAGAGAGTATGGGCTCGCAGCTGTTAGGATTTATTTTCTATCACAAAAATGTGTATTTGAGAATATGAGTTGTAATCCTAGCTGTTAATAGAGTGCATATATATAGAAGTTACAGTAGGGACCACTAGCTCAGTATGATTAGGCTTCCTACACAAACAATAATTCTTAATCCAACCAGGATTAATTTTTATTTATGTAAATTATAATTAATGCCGCTAAATAATTATAATTGCACTCCCTGTCATACTAGAAATTATACTTCGAGCTTCATAGTATTAAATGTTTATTTATCTCCCTACGTTAAGATCACAGATACCCGTCTATTAAATTAAATTACTGACAATTAAATTTAATAGACTTATTTAATTACTTGAGACATTCTACTTAACTTATTTGATATGTAGAATTCATAAACCACCTACAAAGTTTGACATAATCAAAAGTTATAAGTTTCTTCAAGGGGGTATCATCAATTCCTATATCGGGGCATGAATTTCATCAATAATTAATATTCACCATACACGTAATGTTATCATCCAACTTACTGAGTTTATTGATCCATAAATAATCTCACTCTTATGTGACTCAAAACAATAAACACTACATGTTGTGTCTAATAATTATATTAGAATTAAGAGCATAAGCACTAATAATAATCACGAGGTATTAATTATTTTATATGGTCAGTATAAAAATAATTACCTCAACACGGTCATATTCAATACACACAAAGTGTACTAGTACAAGGAGTTGAAACTATACCGTTCCCCATAGTCAAGACAAACTTATTAAAACCTTGTGCTAAAGTCTTACTGATGGTGTGTCCAGTTCCATCTAAGACTGTGAACGATAAACTTATATTCTTTAAGAACCAATGATCTAGTCTTTCGTGTGTAAGCCGTACTCTACACACCAGATCATCTACTATATAGAATAAGAGATAAACATGTATAATCATTAAATAAATAAATAATGCAATGCAAACATTGCTCACACAGATTCTCATTAAAATAAAATAACTAATTTATTAATAAATACTAAAGTAATTACACAAATCATGTCTTTTAGTATAAATCCCTAACAACTACATCCAATATTATTTTTTTACCTTCTTTATATCTATGTCTTTACTTCCACAAGTGCATGAAGTTGTAGTAGTTTAACCCAACCTTGGGGTTGAGTATCCATTAAGGATTATCACTCAAATTGCTAATCCACAATTAAGGGTAGCAATTCGAAGAATTTGACTTTGATAGTTTAAGAATTCAACTTCAAATGTTATTATATTTATAATTAATTTAAGGATCCTAAGCTAATACCATTGATTTGGTCAATTCCAAGCCACAATTGCTAAATCATAGCTTGAATTGTTTGAGTGTTCTTCACAATTAAACCTAATTTGGAGTCTAGCTACTCATTTCTATGGAAGAGATTGCAATCGCATTGAATTGAAAACAAGTAATTGAAATCTTAACAAGAATTGAAATGGAAATTGTATTGAAAACAACTTTAAACTACTTTTACAATAGAAATCTAAAGTGATTACAATGAAAATTGACTAAAATAATAAAAATTCCTATGTCCCTAAAACAGAAAATTAGTACAAAGCTAAGGGAATATGAGCTAGATCTCCAAAATTCTATTCAAACTTGTATTTATAGGCTAGGAATAAAACATGGATTCTATCGACCGTGTGCACGGCTAAACCAACTGTGTGCACGGTTCCTCATCCTATGGGCTTGGATGGTTTACGGCCTTCTTATGGATAAACACACACTCAGAAGATTGCTGGGTTGCTGCAGGCATGTGCACGGTTAGGCCACCCGTGCGCACGATTGGTTAACTGTAGGCACGGTCACCAAATCGTACGCATGGTTTAAATAACCAAATTGCCCTTTTAACTTAAACTCAGCCCCTTTTAGCCTCCAAACCTATAAATCAAGCATAAAACATCATTAGGGATATTATTAGACTAAAATAAATATTTAACCAACTTACATAGACTAACTAAAACTATTTGGGGTATAGAAATTACACTTTTGGAGTGTAATCACTACTCCCAACCTAGCTTTTGCTAGTTCCTAGCAAAATATATATACAAAAGATAATCTTCACTTTCGTATAAGTCACGGATGCATATAGCTCATGAATCAAGCCTTTGAACCATTAGGTTAACTCTAGTGGACGAGTAGTATCTCGTGAGGGTTTACAGTGATGACACTTACAAACATCAACTTATGATCATCAATCCAAGCTTTAGAACAATATAGAGATGATGCATAGATATACCAAAATACTCATAACAAGGCATCCCCCATCTTAATGCAAGCAAGAATATATGAATAAGGACACAAAAGTGAGGTTTAAGTGAGTGTCTGATAGAGTCATGTAATGTAGCTCAAATGTATCTACTCACATATTCATAACTTTGGAGTCTTAATCCAAATCTTCACTGGTCATACACTCTCAACAACTAAACACCAGGTTCCTCTCAATGGAATGCTCTAAAAAGGAGTAAATGTCATAACATACAAAAGAGCAATCCAAATATCTAAGAACGAAATAATAAAAGTATATAAACTTGGCATGACTTCACAGAAGAATGCTCAAAACTTGAATATCACTAAGCATGATTGGCAAGTAATGACTCACATTCAAGCAAGATATTCAATATAGTGCATGCTTTGAATCATAAAGGACTTGTAAGGGAAAGTCAATAGGTATCAAGGTAAGGTATAGGAGGGAGGAAGAGGTAAAAGTATAAAATACATGTGTGATCAAGGCATATAGTGTTAATGAAGTAATTCTTCCCTTTTTCCCAACTTTAATTTTCTAGCATACTTCTATGCCTCTTTGTGACTTCAACCTTTTTCTTTCTTGTTTCTTTTCTTCTCTCTCTCTCTCTCTGTCTTTTCTTTTGAGTTGCTTTCAAAACCCTTGTTTCTTTCTTTTCTTTCACCTCTCTTTGTTATCTTTTTAGACACTTTCACTTTTCTTTTTGCATTTGCACAATAAAGCTCCTTTTACTTTTCACGAGCTTTCATAAAATGAAGGTTTGTGTCTCTTACCACTAAAACTATCTCAAAAATGGTCGTGCCTCAAACAAGATCATACATTAAAAAGGGTTAACAAGATGTGGTTACAAAGGAAATAGAATCAACAACAATTAGGTGGCTAAAATAGAAGAAAAATAGCCTAAAATCATCTCCAAAGCATACATGAAATAGATCTTGAAAGAATGTGAGTGTCAATATGATAGATAATATAAAGCATATGAGCCAAATACAAATACAATGAAGCTATTGAAAATGATAAGGATAAATAGAAATCTCTTCAAGTAAATGTAAACTCTCCTCAAGGATGCACAAGGCTCTAAAACTCACAAGGTAAAGATCTCTACTCAAGTAAGGCTACAAATGTATAAGCTAGCAAAATGAAGGGACATCACATGACTCGGGCTCGATAGCTATAATCCCCTCATTTAAATGTACTCAAGATGACATACCACAAAACATCAAATTCAATAATAAAATTCTTATTATGCTATGAATATAAACCATGCAACACTCTAACTATTCAATAATTTAAGATCAAATCTCATGAATATGCTATGATCCCTTAATAAAAAGCATCACACATCCACTATAAATAATAGAAGTCATACATGAATTGAAACAAAGGTGGATTTCATTAACCTAATTAAAAAATAGATCTTTTTTGACAAACACCTAGTTATTTTCTTCTCGTTTTCTTAACTCAAGTAAATAAAAGCAAAAATTTAATTTCTTTCACTATATTTTCTTTATCTAATTTTATATTTCCTTTTCTTTTTTCCCCACAAACCCAAGATCCTACAAAATCCGATGTTGAAATTTGACCAGTTTGCATAGATACGTGGTTGAGTAGATAGAATTGCTCAATCTTGCTCGCTTGCCTTCTCGAGTCTCAATTGGACCTCCCCTCTGTTTTGCTCCCAGAAAGTGATGGATTATCAACTCAGTGGATAACTGGGAATAGACATGTGAAATACAAGAGGTTGAATCAAAACAACAGCACTGATATATATAATAAAACTCCCAAAGGTACATGGTATGAACAACAGATTTTTAGATACATCGAAAGCAAAATACAACTCAAAATACATGCCATATAAACTCTGTGTCTAATTGCCATTTACCCTACAGCTCCTCAACAGTCCGCACACTCTATTCTACTTCTTAGACTTGTCTCCTATTGCATCCTTAGGCTCAACCGCAGGAGAGTTCCTAGAAGTATCTAGGAGGTGTGGTGTAACCAAACAAGAAACAACCACAACATCCTTATCCACCAGCTCAGTGCATAGCGAGTGCACCTTTAGAAATGCCTTGTACTCTGGATCAGCTGCATCTATCTCTAAAGGCTTGTCACCAACCTTCTGAGTCTCACTTTTCTTTGATGCCATCAGTACTTAATCAGAATTATCCTTCAGATCCCACTAAGTCAGCTTATTTGTAAAGAATGAGTTGAAACAGTGATTTAGATGGTCTTCTATAAAAATCTGATCACCGTGTGCATGGTCTGTAATACCCCGAACCTTTTTTTTTAGAATTCGGGTGAAGTTTTAATGCCTGTATTATCTTATTTCATTTTAGAGTCAAAGTTGACCAATTGAGACTCGTGTTGTGATTTATGCCTTGTGTGTGAGACATTTGAGATTAATTCCCATGGTTGTCTCTTACTTTCACACTCACACACCCACACACACTTTCTGGGAATGAAGAAAAGAAAAGAGAAAGAACAAAGAGGGAGAAGAAGAAGGGAAGGAGGAAGAAAGAGAAATGCATTAAGAGAGAAGATGCCAAGTAGAAGCTTGAAAATCCCAACCTAAGCTAGAAACCACCATTGATGAAGCTTGAGGGAGCTTGAAAGAAGGTAAGATTTCACCAACCCTTGTATGAGCATGTATATATTTGTGTTGTAATTGTGTTGGGTGACTCCTTTGAGTCCTAATTAGTTGGATTTTGAGAGTTTGTAAGCTTCCATAGATGGATAGGGGGTTGGGGTTGAAAACCGCAACATTTGTGTATGATGGGTTTGAAGATTCAAACCTTAGATCCCTTTGATTTACTTGTTAGTTTAGCTTCATTTTGAGATATTGTAGTCTTTTTGGATCAATCTTTGAACCCTAGAAGCATTGGTAGAGTTTGGGGTGGTTTGAATTTGAAAATCTAGGGCTTAGAGAACCTATTTTTGAACCAAAATATATAGAGTTTGGGGATGGCCACGGGTTATTCGGATGGGTGTTCAGACGGGTTGCTGATAGGTCATTTGGACTGGTTGTTAACGGGTTGTTTGGACTGGTGTTTGAATAGGTTGTTGACAATAGAGTTTGAGGTGGCTGCAGGTCGTTCGAACGGGTCATTGTTCAGCTTCAACACTGTTTAGTAAAACAGGTATAACTTGCTCTAGAAAACTTGGATTGATGCATTGTTTGAAGCATTAGAAAGAATACTCATAGAACTTTCTACCCATATAATGTTTTTACTCTAATTGCTTACAGATTGTGAGATATTGAGGTTTAAATTTGACCCAAAATTTCTGTTAGCGACATTATCTTCTAAAATTTTAGTTCCTTTTCCATTGGACATAACTTCTTCATTCGGAATGTGTTTTTGACCCATAACCTATCAAATTAAAGGTCTTTAAGCCTATTTTCAAATGAAATTGACTTATAATATAGGTTCATTATCCTGATATGAATGAGTTGCAATGAATTAATCGGTGTTTAGGGATTCTTGTTTCAAACTTCAACTTTTATGCTCTTGCTTTGCATTGGAGTTTTGTGTTTGATGCTTCTATGTACTCTATATGTAGGAATATGCTTGTTTAGTACCAATCCCCAAGGATAAAGGTTAGTAACAATATGTCATGAGTCAAACCCTATTACGTTCCAAATCTTTTAATTCCAGTTACATTTTATGCAATGTTTTCATATGATTTCGATGCATTAATGGTTATGATTAATTATAAATGTCATACTTTTAAATGCATGCAAGATATACTTATGTTATGCAATGAAAACCCATGGACTAGAATGCTTTAAATGAAAAAGAGGCAAGGTTTTTCAATGTACGATGCCAACTCGAGGTCTTTCGTGGCAAGACCCTAAACTAGCAACGATGGTCCTACGGTAGGGGAGGTGAAATAATCTATCTCCATGTTGGGAGACGTCCCTTGACTTACAGAGCCTATGTGTGACCTTTATGGTTACTATAACTAATCCTAGCTCTTATGATTAGCTTAAAGAGCCTATGTGTGACCTTTATAGTTGCTAATGAACTGAGTGTAGCTCTTAGTGACTGAGCCTAGTTCTCATGCTTGAGCCATGCACTTATGATTGGCCTAAAGCACTTTATGTTGCTAATGAATCGAGCGTTGCTCTCATGATTGAGCCTTGCTCTCATAATTGGCCCAGAGCACTTTATGGTTGCTAATGAACTGGGTGTAGCTCTTAATAGCTGAACCTAGCTCTTATGACTGGCCTAAAGAGCCCTATACATGACCTTTGTGGTCACTATGTAGGCCTAAAGAGCCTCATGCGTGACCGTTTGTTTGTATTACGCGTTTAAAGCCGTGAGGGCGGCTGTGCGTGTGCGGGGAATTAGATCTTGACACTTTACGATAGTTATCCCAAAGCGGACAGTATTGCCTATATGTAGACCATGAGTTCAAAGTGCCCATGGGGTAGGCATGACCATGTCTCTACTATGAATGACGTGTTTTAAACCTGTGAGGGCAGCTGTACGTGTGCGGGGAGTTGGATCTTAACAGTTTATGACCGTTAGCCCAAAGTGGACAGTATTATCCATGTGTAAACCATTAGTTCAAAGCACCCATGGGGTAGGCATGACCATGCCTCTACTATGAATGATGCGTTTTAAACCCTTGAGCGCGGCAGTACGTGTGCGGGGAGTTAAGATCTTAACAGTCTACGACAGTTAGCCCAATAACGGATAATATCTATGTTGGCCTAAAGAGCCCTATACGTGACCTTCACGGTTACTATATTGGCCTAAAGGCCCCTATGTTAACCTTTAAGGTTACTAATGTGGAGCCTAGCTCTGAAGTTGGTTTAAAGAGCCCTATGTGTGACTTTTAAGGTTACTAATACGGAGCCTTGCTCTGATGTTGGCCTAAAGAGCTCTATATGTGACCTTTAGAGTATTAGATGTTTATACTAAAAGACATGCTTTGTGTAATGGTTTTAGTATTTATTAATAAATAGTTATTCCATTTTAATGAGAATATCTATGAGCAATGTTTGTATTGCGTTATTTATTTAATGATTATGCATGTGTGTCTCTTATTCCATATAATAGATGATTTGGTGTGTAGAGTACGACTTACACACGGAAGATTAGATCATCCGTTCTTATGGAATATAAGCTTATCATTCAGTTTTAGATGGAACTGGGTACACCATCAGTAGGACTGTAGCACAAAGTTTTAATAGGTCTGTCTTGACTATGGATAATGGTATAGTTTTAATTCCTTGCACTAGTTTTTGTGTATTGAATAGGACCGTGTTGAGGTAATTGTTTTTATACTGACTGTATAAAACAATTAATATCTCATGAATATTATGAGTGCTTATGCTCTTAATTTTAATATAATAAATAGACACGTGTATGTGGTGTTTGTTATTTTGATTCATAAAAAAGTGAGATTCTTTGTGGGTCAATAAACTCAGTGAGTTGGACAATAACATTACGTGTATGGTGAATATTAATTATTGATGGAATTCACGTCCCGGTATACGGATTGATGATACCCCCTTAAGGAAGTTTATAAAATCTAATTATATCAAACCCTGCAGGTGGATTATGAATCCTACATATCAAATAAGTTAAGTAGAAGGTTTTAAGGAATTAAATAAGTTTATTAAATTTAATAGTCAATAATTTAATTTAATAGATGAGTATCTGTAATCTTAATGCGGGAAGATAAATAAGCATTTAATAATATGAAGCTCGAAATATAATTCCTAGTATGACAGGAAGTGCAATTATAATTCATTAGTGGTATAAATTATACTTTACGTAAATAGGGATTAATCTTGGTTAGATTAGGAATCTTTATTTGCATAGGAAGCCCTAGTTATACTAATCCTATGGTCCTTATTGTAGCCTCTATATATACACACTATAAGAGTTGTTAGGGTTACAATTGCTTATAATTGAGAAATACACGTTTTGTGAGAAAGAGAAACTCTAGTAGCTATGAACCCACTCTCTTTGGAGGAAGGCGTATACAAGGGATACAATAGAAGTTCGAAGGTTGAGTTCGAGCAGTTGATTCGTGCTTATCGCTGTTGTTTGCTATTCGAGATCAAAGTAGAAGGATTTCGAAGTTTACACATACTGCTATTCGGGATCAAACCAGAGAGATCTCGAAGCTATGATTCTAATCACGTAGATTAGTCTCTGCTAATCAAATCAATTTTTTTTCTTCATATTATGCGTATGCACTATAGTCGGGTCGTGGAAAATTTCGAAGTCCCCAACATAAGGTTACTAATGCGGAGCCTAGCTCTGATGTAAACACATGACACACTTATGTTCTAGAATGAGAAATATGATTTGTTCAAATATTTCACGTCAAGTTACATATGTTTCCACAAGTATTAATGTCATGATACATCTTTCTTTTTTACGATATTATGATATGCCTTACGGTACCATGCCAAAATATGCCTATGACAAGTTACATTATGACTTACTTGATCACGTTACAATTTAAGCTTCACTCATATGATATTATGTTTAAAATATTATAACATTTTATTATGAAAGCTTACGATACAAAATTCTGTTATATCTCTCTCTTTTATGACACCATAATTTGATACGATATAATGTTTAAATATGATGCTTATGCTACTTATGTTTCGAGAACAACGATATTTGATGTGTCTAATGTTATATGACAAGCTAAGATATACTCTTACAAGTCTATGATATGTTATGCTCTTGACAAGCTATGTCATGCTCTACGAGATCATGCTACGACATGCCTTTCTATCTTTTACGATATTATGTTTTAGAAACATTTTAAAACGAAAGCTTATGCCACATATGTTTTCAAGCTTACGCTTATATGTTTCTAAGATCATGCTATATATGTATAAATGTTCATCTATTGTCATACACATTAAATAGAAATGATAGTCCATGGTATTATATGCTCATGCATCATTGTTATTCACTAAGCATTAGCTTACGTTTTCTAAAAATATTTTTAGGTAACCAAATGGGGAGGCCTTAGAGGGAAGTCCATTACATGTATATTTGGAATGCGGCCCATGGGCCTTTATAATATGTAATGTGTATATGGGCTGGACACTAATATTTTGTAATATTATAATATTATAATATTGTAACTGTGGTGGCCTTCACTAGGCCCATTTTATGGTATGTTTATATTTTGGGAATTAGGCACGACTCTATTATGTATGGCACATTTTATTTTAAGTTCACAAAATCCTATTTCCGCTATTATATATATTTTAAATGATAAATGCATAGGTATTCAACCGGTTTATGTAATGCGGCCTGGGGTAGCCTTGCTACTGGTTAGTCATGTACCCTAAATTCGGATAGGCCGGGTTACGGGGTGTGACATGGTCCTTATGACCATAAGAAGGCACCCGTATCCGTAAGCACAGACTTATCGTCCGTGAGCAGGCAACCCGTAATCGTATGCACGGATAGGACACCCGTAGGCATGGATATGTGGCCGTGCAAACTTTCACTTGAAACATTCAAAGTTCCCCAAACGCTAGCCAATCATTGTGGGCCACATCACCGTACGCACGATCTACCCACCGTGCCTATGGTCAACAAGCTGTGTGCATGGTTTAGCAGAAATCCTACTCTAAACCACACAAATAGGGCACAAAACTCTGCACAAAGCAAAAAAATAAAGCTAAAAAATAGTAGAGATAGAGATTAAGCCTCTGAACTGCCCCCACCCCCTACCTACGAGCTTGCATTGTCCTCAATGTACAAGAACAAGTAAGAACAAAGAAGAACAAGGGGAAAAACAAAGGAAAAACAACAAAGGAACTAACCCATTACTCTTAAACTAATTACACTACTCCTAAGTTGACATTAGTTGCGCCTTAATCATTCAATCAGTGGTGGATTAATAAGATCCACACAATCAATCACCTCCGGGTAGGGCTCAAAGTAAGGCTTGAGTCATTACCTATTAACTTTAAAACTTGCCCTAATATCCATCCTTTCCACTTCAATTGCCCCATAAGGAGCGACCTCCTTCACCAAATATAGCCCCTCCCATTGCTATTTAACTTGCCTAGAAACAAATGTAACCGAGAGTTGTAAAGCAATACCCTTTGTCTGACATAAAAGGACTTTCTTCAAATGTGTTGGTCATGGTGGGCCTTCATCTTTGCTTTAGAGACCTTTGCATTCTCATAAGCACCATTGCGTAACTCCTTGAGTTCATTGAGTGGTAACTTTGTAAGGGTTCCCACCTCCTCTACACCCTAATTGAATTGTCTAATGGCCCAATAGGCTTTGTGCTTAAGCTTCACCGGGAGGGGGCAAGCCTTCCCATACACAAAACAGTGGGGAGAAGCATCGAGAATGGTCTTGTAGGCGGTTCTATATGCGCACAAAGCATCAATCAACCTTAAAGACTAATCTTTCCAAGAAGGATTGACCATCTTCTCTAAGATGGTCTTAATATCCCGGTTGACCCATTCTACTTGCCCTTGGGTTTGAGGATAGTACGGAAGACTAACTTTATGAACAATGCCATATTTTCTCATGACCCCTCCTATCGGCCGATTGTAAAAGTGGGATTGCAAAAGTGGGACCTACCATCACTAATGATGGCTTGAGGCATGCCAAACCGGGAAAAGATATATTCTTTAAGGAACTTGACCACTACTTAGTGATCATTGGTCTAGGTAGCAATGGCATCTACCCACTTAGAAACATAATCAATGGCCATAAGGATGTAAAGGTAGCCTAAGGAACTAGGAAATGGCCCCATGAAATCGATGCCACAATAATCAAAGATCTACAAGATGATAATCGGGTTAAGAGGCATCATGTGTGTCCTAGCAAGGCTCCCTAATCTTTGGCAATGGTCATAAGACAAACAAAAGGTATGGACATCTTTGAACATTATAGGCTAATATAGACCACTTTGCAAGATTTTTGCAATGGTCTTCCTAGAAGAGAAATGTCCACCACATGCTTGAGTATGATAAAAGGTTATTGTAAGCACCCTATTTTTGACCGCTCGCCAGTCTACACTCCGTCCAGACTTGTGTTCAAGTCATTGTGGGCGTATTCCAATCGAAACCAACTCCCTAAGTCCAAATCCCGTTTGTCCATTGCTTCACAGGCCCACCAAGCTCAAATAGAGGCAAAATGACCAAAATGCCCTTAGGGGCATTGTTCTTTCCAATTCCCAACTCCAACCCTTCTCTCAAGACAGTTGATTCCTCGAGACGGTAAATCTACTCCAAATCAGGCACGTCTTTTCGAAGACGGTAAGACCCTTTTCCAATCCCTCTCTCGAGATAGTTTATTCCTCGAGACGGTTCCAAATCAGATGCGTCTTTTCGAAGACGGTAAGACCCCTTTCCAATCCTTCTCTCGAGACAGTTTATTCCTCGAGACGGTTTCAACTTAGGCACGTCTTTTCGAAGACGGTAAGTCCCCTTTCCAATCCCTCTCTTGAGACAGTTTATTCCTCGAGATGGTTCCAACTTAGGCACATCTTTTCGAAGACGGTAAGACCCCTTTCCAATCCCTTTTTCGAGACAGTTTATTCCTCGAGACGGTTCCAAATCAGGCACGTCTTTTCAAAGACGATAAGACCCCTTTCCAATCCCTCTCTCGAGACAGTTTATTCCTCGAGACGGCTCTAAATCAGGCATGTCTTTTCGGAGACGATGAGTCCCCTTTCCAATCCCTCTCTCGAGACAGTTTATTCCTCGAGACGGTCCGGTCAATATGACCATTTTGCCCCTAGGCATCCAAACGCCCCGGGAACCACACCGGCTCTGGGTATCAAACCGGTAACCTCCCGATAATGTTTCTTATAGTATTCTCAACCTTTCCTTATCTTTTCGGATCATTCCGAGTCAGTTCCGGCCAACCTGGTACAAAATGACCGTTTTGCCCCTAGAGGGCCAGTCTCCTTTTCTGACCACACCGGCTCAGGGTATCAAACCGGTAACCTTCTGAGACTGCTTTTTGTAGTGTTCTCAACCTCCCTTTATCTTTCCGGATCATTCCGAGTTAGTTCCGGCTAACCTGGTACAAAATGATCGTTTTGGCCCTGGTGGGCCGGTCTCTTTTTTTGACCACGCTGGCTCTGGGTATCAAACCGATAATCCTCTGAGATTAATACTTATAGTATTCTCAACATTCTTCTATCCTTCTGGATCATTCCGAGTCAGTTCCGGCAAACCTGGTGTGAAATGACCATTTTGCCCCTGGTGGGCTGGTCACCTCTTCTGACCACACCAGCTCTGGGAATCAAACCGACAACCTTTGGAAACATTCTGAATAATGTTTTCAAATTCCAAGTCTTCTTCTGGGACAGTCTGAGTCTGTCCTGGTAGCTTCTCGACCCGATTGACCGTTTTGCCCCTAAAGGCCCAATCAACTCTTCTGACACATCTTGTCCTCATTTTTCATGTCAAATACCTCTGGGACACTATTTTAAGTGTTCCTGCTCTTTTCCAGCCTTCCGGGTCATTCCCAGCCGCTTCAAATCGTTCTCGGACTTTCCGGAGTCACTCCTAGTGAAGCCAGGCTAAAAATTGCATGGTAGCCACTAGTACAGGCGCCTAAATCTAGTCAAAGATACGTTGCTTGCCGACCTAAATACTTTCCTAACTGGCTGGCACCACTAGTAGTGGCGCCAAGCCAAGAATTGGCCTGGCGCCATTCCTAGTGGTGCTAAGAGCAATTTTGCCCTGGCGCCACTGCAACAGGCACCAGGTTTGTCCAACCTCTATAAATACAGAGCCCTTTCCAACGTGAAAGGGGTCCGTGAACTCAGTCTAAAAATCATATATTTCGATATACAGAGCTCGAACACTCCCTAAACCCTAGCTTCCTTAGGTTTTCCAAACCCTAGCCACCATATACTAAACTCTAGCCTCCTATACACTCATACACTCCCCCATACACTCATACACTAGCCTCTAATCCTCCTTTGAAGACTTGAAGAGTTGCAATTTAAAGCTTGAAGACAACTCTTAAAGATTGAAGATGAAGATCAAGACGAAGACCGAAGACCAAAGACAAGTAAGGCGCGCAAAATAAATAAGACATACGGTAAGCTCCCTATTTAAATTTCCGCACTTCCCCCTCTCTCTTCTCTCTCCTAACCCACTTGGGTTTTCTCTATGTTAATCTCCCATCTCTTTCCCCCCCTTTCTTTGCATGCTTGAAACAAGGGGATTCCCGGTCCATGTGTAGGATTGGGCTATTGGAGAGTCACCGTGTCGGGGGCTTTCTTCTAGTCTAACCAGAGACCACGTGGGTTCAGCCCCCTTGATTATGTGGTGAAGCCTTAGCCTTGTATGTTCACGACCCCAAAATTGCATTGTGCATATCATGATCTTGCAACTTCGAAAAATCGTTTTCAAAATTGTTTTCAAACTTGTTTCCAAAATTGCATCAAAATCCTCTTTTTCAAAACTTGTTTTCAAAATCACAATCCTAGGGCGATTCTAGCTTTTCCATGGCTAGGATTGCTTTAGGAAAGTGTTACATTTAAAGGGACCAACACGGTCCATATTTTCAACCTTTGTTGTTTTCGAAACCACTTTCTTAAAGTGGTTCTAGCCTTCCTATGGCTAGAATCGCTTTAGGAAAGTGAGATGTTTTTATACCTTTTAAAAACTCTCTTTCCAAATTTCCCCTCCTAAAAATCTCTTTTCCAACATGTTTTCCAAAAAGCTCATCTTTCCAAAATTGTTTTCTAAAAACTCTTTCCAAAAATCTATTTTTCAAAACCTCATTTTTCAACTCCTTTCCAAAATGCTCTCCCTAAAATCCACTTTCCAAAAATGCTCCCTAAAAATCTTTCTAAAAACTCTCTTCCCAAAATCTTCGTTCTAGAAATTCCCCTCTAGGATTTTCCTTCTAAAATCTTCGCTTCCAAAAATGCACTTTCCAAAAATCCTCTTTCCTTAGAGCCCAAGTCAAGCCCTAGAACTCACAATTAGGAAACCCTAATTTTCTTTCCAAAAACATGATTTTCAAACTTTGCCCCAAACTTAGGTTTCCAAAATCTCTCGTTTTCTACATCCAAACTATACATATTTCCAAAACCTCTTTTCTACGTTAAAATTCTACACTTTCAAATATAGGGTTTCTAGAATCTCCCTTTCCAAATCCTTGCCAAATCCTATCTTCCCCTTAGGAAACCAAATCAAATCTTCCCGTTTAGGAAACCAAATCCAATCCTCCTTTTTCGGAAATGAAATCAAACTTTCTCTTTTAGAAACAAAATCCAATCCCTTCCTAATCCAAATCTTTCCTAATTCAACTCCTTCCTAATCTTCTACTTTCCTAAGTCTTAAGTTTCCAAAACTTAAACATAACAATCTTTCCTAAATTTTAAAACTCAAAATCTAAATCTTTCCTAATTCAAATCTTTTCTAATTTCCTACATTCCTAAACCATAAGTTTCCTAAAACTTTCAACTTCCACCTCTTTCCTAATTCAACCCCCTTTCCAAATCTTAACTTTCCAAATTCAAGTTTTCAAATCTTTCCTAAACTCAACCTTTCCTAATCTCAAGATTTTCTAAAATTTAAACTCTAAAACTTTCTAAATCTTAAACTTTCCAAATTTCAAATCCTTCCAAATTTCAAAACTTTCTAAACTCAAAACTTTCTTAATTTCAAAACTTTCCTAATTTAAAATCTTTCTAAAATTCTAAACTTTCCAAATTCAAAACTTTCTTAACTTGAAACTTTTCAAATTTTAAACCTTTCTTAATCTAAACTTTTTCTAATTCAAAACATTTCTAAATTCAACACTTTCCTATTTCAGAACCTTTCTTAAAACGAAACTTTCCAATTTTCAAAACTTCCCTATTTTAAAACATTCCAAATTCAAAACTTTCCTAAGTCAAAACTTTCCTAATTTCGAAACTTTCCTAATTCGAAACTTTCCAAAAATGAAACTTTCTTAATTTGAAACTCCTCTAAATCGGACCTTTCCTAATTCGAACCTTTCCTAAATCTAATCTTTCTTGAACTCTCGAGTCTTTCCTAAGTCTCATCTTTCTTAAGTCTAGATTTCCCTAAACCTCCATATTTCCAAAACAAGTCTAAATCTTTCCAAGTTCTACTTTTCCAAATTCAAATCCAATCTTTTCAATTCCAAAATTCTATTTTCAAATCTTCCAATCAAAGTTCAATCTCTCAATCTTCCAATCCAATTTTCAATTCAATCTCTTTCTTCCAATCAACTCTTCTATTTTCAATTGGACTCCGGTCCGAACTACGACTGACCTGATTCCTCCAAAAGGATACGTAGGCAACCCTCATGGGTACGGTCACAACATTTTTCAAATCTCAAATTCCACACCATTCTTCAAATTTCTATTTCTACAATTTCCTTCCAATCTCCAATCCTACAATTTTCTTCAAGTTTCCAATTCCATGATTTATTTCTATTTTCAATCTTCAATTTCAATTTCCAAAACATTTTTTCCAAATTCAAACTTCTATCTCTTCCATTTCAAATCAAATCAAATCTCTTTTCAAATTTATTTCTAAATCGACTCTCTTCTATTGCACTTGCATATCATGCATCATGTTTTTCTAAACATTGTTTTCAAAAGTGGATAGGATTGAACTATAGTTAGTTGAAGGCTCTCGTAGGTGAATCTAGGGTAGATTGACATGTAGGTACCGAAAGGGCGGGGTAGGGTGATGGCTTAGTGCGTCTTTCCTACACGTAACCAACCTCCGAACCTAGGATCACTGATTTCGAAAGACCAAAAAGGAGTTATTTTTCAAAAAGGGCTAAATGTTTTCCAAAGGTTGCCAAGCAACCCGTTTTTCTTAAAAACCCTCTCTTGAGGTGCTATTTTCAAAATCGTTTTTCAAAACCCTAAGTGTAGTTTTCGGATTATTCTTAGTTTTTAGGTGACCTAACTCACCTTAATCAAGTTAGCTGGCGACTCCGAATCTTTTTCAAAAGCCTTTTATTCAAACCAATTTTTCAATTCAAACCTAGTCGCACTCATTCTTCTAGGAGGGTGAGTTCTAACGAGAGAGTACAACATTTTTTTCGCTTGTGTGAGTATTCCTCAAGTGCGAATAATCTGGGCACGACAGTTATCACACTCATGAACTCATCATTGGGCCTGCAATATCGAATCACTTGATCTAGACAATATTTGAAAAGATAGGGCTCATCCCAAAAGAAATTTCGCATAAGTTGAAAGAACTTCCTTTTATCAAAACAGGACCAATTTGTAGGAATAGCCCCAGTGGCTAAGAAATTAATCACATCAGCATACCATGGGTGATAGTGTGTTATGATTTGGCAAAGTATGAGTTATTCATCGGGAAAGGTTTCTTTGGTGGGAAAGTCATCTTTGGTGGGTTTCTTAAGAAAGAGTCTAGAGAGGTGGTTTGCAACCACATTCTATACCCCTTTCTTATCCCTAATTTCAATATTAAACTCTTGAAGTAGGAGAGTCCATCGGATTAGCCGTGGCTTAGCATCTTACTTAGAGAGTAGGTATTTGAGGGTGGTATGGTCAGTGTAAACAATCACTAATGGGCCCACCAAGTATGTTCTAAATTTGTCCAAAGCAAACACTATGGCCAATAACTCCTTTTCCGTGGTGGTGTAGTTAAATTGGGCTTCATTCAAAGTCTTGCTAGCATAGTGAAGCACATGAGGCTTTTTATCCTTCCTTTAGCCTAAAACAGCTCTAATGGCATACTCAATAGCATCACACATAAACTTAAACAGTAGGCTCCAATCTGGGTGTTGGATTATAAGGGCCGTAGTCAAGTGAGTCTTGAGCTTATTGAATCCTAGTTGGCAAGATTGTGTCCACTCAAATGGAGCATTGATCGCCAACAGGGAACATAAGGGCCTAGAGATTGCACTAAAAGATTGAATAAAGAGCTGGTAGAAACCGGCATGCCCAAGGAAAGAATGCACATCTTTAACGGTCCTAGGGATAGGTAGTTTTTGAATTAACTCAACCTTTACCCCTCTCGGAAATGATGTGGCCTAAGACTATGCCTTGTGTCACCATGAAGTGACACTTCTCCCAATTCAAGAGTAGATGACTCTCCTCACAACTTTCCAGCACATACTCTAGGTTGGTCGAGCATTGGCCGTACGTGTCCCCATAAACCGAGAAGCCATCCATGAAGACCTTCAAGATCCTCTCCACCATATCACTAAAGCTACTCATCATGAATCTTTGAAAAGTGGCGGAAGCATTACATAACCTAAAGGGCATTCGCTTGTAAGCGAATGTCCTAAAAGTGCATGTGAATGTGGTTTTGTCTTGGTCTTCCCTAGCGATCTCCAATTGATTATATCTGGAGTAGCCATCAAGGAAACAATAGTATGCCCTCCCCGCTATACGTTCTAACACTTGGTCAAGAAAGGGGAGGGGGAAATGATCTTTGCTTATGACAGCATTGAGACAGTAGTAGTTAATGCATATACGTCACCCGGTTTGAATGTGAGTGGGTATCAATTCTTGTTTTCATTTCGTACCATCATTACTCTGGATTTCTTAAGGTTAGACTAACCCACATAGAGTCGAATATGGGGTAAATTATCCCCGCATTAAGTAATTTTTGAACATACTCTTTGACTAGTTCTTTCATGGTTGGGTTCAATTGCCGTTGCATTTGACGCACTGGTTTAGGCCCCTTCCTTAAAATATATCCTATGAGTGCACACAAGGGGGTTAATCCCATAAAGGTCGGCGATTGTCCAATCAATGGCTTTGTGATGCCTCATAAGTACTTCTAAAAGACTCTACTCTTGAGTCTTTCGATAGACATGAAGATATGACTATCGAATATGACTCACCCTCTACTAGAAATGAATATTTATGAGTAGAGGGCAATGGCTTCTTATTAGGTGTCGTGGCTTTGAGCTTCGATGGTTGAGGTTTGGTAGGACTAAGGGTTAAGGGTTTGAAAGTGGGAGTCTATTGACCCACCACCATGATAGATACAACCTCTTAACCACTAGATTCCTCTATATACTCATTCACCTCTTTCTTTAAATAATCAAGACCCTCACTAAACATTAACATCCTAGCAAGGGGGTCCTCAACAGTATACCTCTCAAAATGCTCTTGCACAATTGAGTCGATGAGGTATACCTCCCAGATATCCTCACACTCCCCTGGTTGCCTTCTTACGTTGAACATGTTCAATTCAACGGTCATATTACCAAAAGATAACTTCAATATACCTCCTCTCACATCTATAATCGCATCACAAGTGGCTAAGAAGGGTCGACCTAGAATGACCAGAATATGGTTTTGAACATTGGGGTCCGCTATTGGTTGGGTGTCTAAAACTATAAAATCTGCTGGATTGTAGAACTTCTCAACTTGCACCAAGACATCCTCCACCATTTCTAGAGGCCTTAATGGATCTATCCACGAGTTAAAGTGTGATTCTTGTTGGTTTAAGCTCTCCTAATCCTAGTTGGTCATACACCGAATATCGCAACAAGTTCACACTCGACCTTAAGCCAATAAGGTAACCTTTTGTTCTTTGGTTTGCTATAAGATAAGTGACCGTGGGACATCCTGGGTCCTTGTATTTGGGAGGTATCTTGATTTGAACAACGGAGTTCACGTCTTGAGCAATAAAAGCATTTTCTTTTATGTTCAACTTCCTCTTAATGGTCCATAGTTCTTTCAAGAACTTAGCATACGAGGGGATTTGATTTATGGCTTCTAAGAGAGGTAGATTGATCTTGACTTGTTTAAAAGTCTCATAAATCTCGGAACTCAAAGGATAGTTCTTTGGCTTGGCTAGGCAGTGAGGGAAAGGAGCGTGGACCAATGCCTCACGTTCTTCCCTCAGGGCATCTTCATTTTTACCCGTAGACTCTCTCTTCTCTTTGTCACTCTTCTTTTCTTTCCTTGGTTCTTCCTTACTCTTCTTTTTTGGAGATTCACTTTCTTTCATACTACAGGTCACCTCCCCCGCTAATCTTAAGTGGCTCACCAAATACCTCAGGAATGTCTTCCTTAGCCTCAGGCTCCTTAGGAGGAATGGTTTTATCTATTGATTTTTCACTCCTTAGGGTAGTTATGGCTTGCACCTGTTCATGACTAGATAATGGTTGGTTAATGGTTTCGGTTGAGTGCACACGCCTAGATGGGTTAGGTTTAGGTTAAGGTTGAGCAGGTAGTTTACCTTCTTGGTAATGGACAAAGTTTGGGTCAAAAGAGTCAATTGACCCTTTATGTCATTAAGTGTTTGGCCTTGTTGATCAAGTTTTTTTTATCTACCCTAGAGTTTACTCCCCCTTGACTTTGCATGAATTGTTGAAGAGTATCCTCTGATGACCACTTATGCGGGGGTTGATAAGTGTTGGTGGGAGCTTGTGGTGGAGGTTGAGGTGCATGGTATTGTTGTTGTGGTGGTTAAAATTGTTATAGAGGTTGATATTGTGATGGTGGTGTGCTTGGTTTTGATAAGGGTTAGGGGGTGGTTGATATTATGGCGATGATCCCTCAATCCTCTAATTAAAGTTGCGGTGATTTCGCTACCCCGGGTTGTAGGTAGAAGAATAAAGGTTGCCATGACCTTGCCCCACTTGGGCATTGAAAGGTTTAGAATATTGACCAATCACATTGACTTGGCCTGGAGTGCTTTCCTAAAAATCGAAATTGTGAGACAATCATTTGTCCCATGATCCATGTGCTCACACACCGCACACAACATCTCACAACTTGATTTATTTGGCACACTCGGCCCACTAACAACAGCATTGGCCTTAACCAATTCATAAGACTTAACTTTCCTAGTTAATAATACCAACTTGGTATTGACAGCCTCAAGCTCTCTCAATATTAACTTACCTCCTCCTTGTGGGTTCAATCTAGAGTTAGGATTTTGAGTTCCCGTGGTATCCTAATCCCGAGCATTCTTGGCTAAGAAACCAAAGAATTTATAAGCCTTATCTGGGGTTTTCTCATAGAGTTCCTCGTTACACATAATCTCAACAAAGCGTTTAAGTTCAAGTGATAAGGAAGTGAAGAAATTGGCTATCACTGTCCAAATTTATAGACCATGATGAGGACAAGAGTTTAATAATTCCTTATACTGCTCCCAACTTTGATAAAATGTCTCATAAGAAATGGAAGTGAATTGGGATATTTGGCGACAAATTTCTTCGGTTATATGCTGTGGAAAATACTTTCTTAAGAATTCACTTTGCAAGTGCTCCCAAGATTTTATCAACCTAGGTCGAAGAGAATTGATCCAAGGTTTCGCTTTAACCTTAAGTGAAAAGGAAAAGAGTTTAAGACTAATAGTTTCAATTGGGCATTGGTTGTGGTCATCAAGGAAGGACACACACACATCCAGAAACTCCTTGAGATGGTCACAAGGCCGCTCGGTGTCAAGACCACTAAACTTAGGAATGAGTTGCATCATCCCCGATTTAAGGTTCAAGGCATGATGATCGGGAGGTAGGACAATGCAAAATTTGTTGGCTATGATGAGTGGAATTAAGATAATCCCTTAATCGATATTGGGGCACATGTGCCTCCTCATGAGTATGTACACTCTCATTGCCTTGCAAACTCATGTTGTCCTCTCTCTCTCACCTTGTGGTTGGAAATTAGGAGGATTGGGTGGAAAATTAAGTGGAAGATTCTCATTTGGGGGAAGAGCCATATCACCTAAATCAATGTAAAAGCGTGAAGTGTGAAATGATGAAGTTCTAGGTGTAGGATTGAGAATAAGTCTACCACTAGAATCTCTACCCTACAGAGGCATGCACTATGAATGCAAATGGATGCACAAACCATAGTGCACCGCGCTCAACACATCATACACAAATAATTCAATATATTTCTTCCTTCTGAATCTTCAATCTCCACATATGAATAACCACCGATTAATTCTCAATTTCTTCCTTACAAGCCTCCAATCTCCTCATACAAAGCAAGACCACTGATTAAAAAATAATTAAATAACCTAACACCTCTATCAAATCCACCCAAGTATGAATGCAATGCAACAATCGATAAACTACAAAAGCTAATTCTACTAAGCTAACTAAACACTTTAAGGATGAAATGTCGTTAGCCAAGACACTAGGCCAAAGGTAGCAACACATTGTAAAAGATGGAGAAGCAATTCCTTCGTCGCAAGCAATCCAAGTTTGTCCAAGCAACGCCTTAGCCTTCGATCCCCGCCAACGGTACCATAAACTTGTCTCTACTTCTGCAAGCGCATGAAGTTGTAGTAGTTTAACCTAACCTTGGGGTTGAGTATCTTTTTACCCTCGGGTTCGAGATCCAATATAGATCAATGGCTTAGATTCACTTGAACTTAAACACTTAAAATCAATAGAAAATGCGTCTATAAAAAAAAAAATTTGATTTGGGGTTTTTGTTGATTTAGAACTAGAAAATTGAAATGCTAAGGGGTTTAATCAAATTAAAGAGGAATTGAGCTTAGTTGATCAAAATACCTAAACAATTCTAAGTCTCCATTAAAGGATTATCACTCGGATTGCTAATCCACAATCAAGGGTAGCAATTTGGAGAATTTGGCTTTGACAGTTTGAGAATTCAACTTCAAATGTTGTTAGATTTATATCAATCTAAGGATCCTAAGCTAATACTATTGATTTGGTCAGGTACAAGCCACAATTGCTAAATCATAGCTTCGAACTAACAAATATAGTAAATAGCATAGGCTATTTAATAGATCCAACAATCAATGAAAGAGAATTGTAAATCCATATAGATAAATCTTACAAATCATGGGATACTTGCGTTGAATTAAAAACAAGTAATTGAAATCTTAACAAGAATTGAAATGAAAATTGTATTGAAAACAACTTTAAAGTGCTTTTACAATAGAAATCTAAAGGGATTACAATGAAAATTGACTAAAACAATTGAAATTCCTAAGTCCCTAGAATAGGAAATTCGTACAAAGCTAATAAGAAAACCGAGGGTATTGCCTTGGACTTAACCGGTTCACGTGATTCGCGGGGTATTATGTGGGCCCGGGGTGGTTTACCTCTGGACTAAACCGAGGGTTGACTCTAGTGATAAATCAGGAGAGTTCCACCACGTCATCCAAAAAAAAAAAAAAAAAAATCCCATTCAAACTTGTATTTATAGGCTGGGAATAAAACATGAATTCCGTCGACCATGCGCACGGTTCCTCATCTTGTGGGCATGGATGGCTTGCAGCCTTCTTGCGAATAAACACCCTCTCAGAAGATTGCTGGGCTATTGTAGGCGTGCGCATGGTTAGGCCATCCATGCGCACAGTTGTTTAACCATAGGCACAATCATCAGATTGTGCACATGGTTCAAATGACCAAATCGCCCTTTTAGTTGAAACTCAGCTCCTTTTAAGCTCTAAACCTATAAATCAACATAAAACATCATTAGGGATATTATTAGACTAAAATAAGTATTTAACCAACATACATGGATTAACTAAAACTATTCAGGGTCCACATATTATTCTGGTATAATATATATATTAATATATTAAACTAGAATAATATATTAACAAAATATTATTTATTATTATAATAGTGTTAATATGTTATATATTAAATCATATTTCATTCATTTTACTGATGGGCAACATAGTCATTTCTTATTTTATTCTAGTCCAATAGAAACAAAGAAACTTGGAATAAGGTTAGTCCCTAGTTTTGTCCGATGCAAAACAAACATAAGATCAAATGGATTATATAGGACTATATGAAACTATTATTTCAGGGACAAAGAGTTCCAGGAATCTTAGTCTGTGGACTCCTTATTCTGCCCACGAAGCGAAGGAGGGACTACTCTAGCTAGTGTGACGCATTGTTTTGGCCATATTCTTTTCAACCCGATGTTTCTTGGTATTGACTAGCCTTTAATGTACAGATCTAGAATCAATGACACATTCATGCATATAACTTGAACCCCGCGCGTTCGGGAATTGTGGTAAGTATTTGTTATAAATTGTATGAAGAGTCGTCCCCTTAAGGGCTGGAACTCGAGTTTGCAGCATCTATGTCTTTGTGATAATGGGGATCACTTCTTTGCAAATAATATTCAATTATTCAGATGGGGACAGTCCTATATGGGCATCCTTTAGCGCAGGCTTCAATCGATTTTCATAAATGCTTGCTGCAAAAACTATAATGCGTGCCCATGTTGTCTAGGTTCTTATGTCTGTAATAGTAATAAATGCGTGCACACGATGTAACCATTTCTCGTGTTCTGTAAATGTTTCTGATACTATGACATGGTCACACACACTGTTGCAATCATTTTCTCATTAAACGAATCTATCTTTACGGTTAAGCATTTATTACAAAATGATGTAATTTCTATGCCTTATTGTGTATTACGATTTCTTGTTTACAGTTCGATATTGATGTCCATATATGTAGGACTTTTGGTTATGGCTCCAGGACGTCAATGTCGAAGCCGACCTAGTGCACTACCTTCTCCAGCTGAATCCCCCACCAGATCCACCATCATCATCAGTTATTGCAAGTCCCAATGAAACTTCTAATTAATGCAGGGATGGGCTGGAGCAATATAGGTAAAATGTCTATTTGCTTCTAGCCATGTGGACATAATCTATTTTGACACAAAAATGTTTGTATAAGAAACTGACAAATTAGCTACTCTACTTTCGTTTTAGAGAACGAACTATGAAGTAAATAGAAGATTCTAACAATAAGATTTATCCAATGGGAATGAGGTTTACCATTTTGACTGTTTGGAGTTATCCAACTATGGACCTGCCCTTTTGGGAGGATTTTTAATATGCTGGTTCAACCGTTACATCTTATGTTGGAAATCATCAATACCACTACTGATAGATACAATCCTTTGAAGAGTGACCGAAGCTATTGGATGTAAAGTCTGCGTCAAATCCCTTTCAAACTATTGGATGTCAACTAATGACATGGCATTCCAGTAAACTGTTGGATCTATTTCCTTCTTTCGATTACTTTAGTTTGGTCATTCTTTACATTCAATTCTACATGGCTTCTTTACATACAATACTTTAGCTATTAAGTATTGTAGATGGGAAAGAAGGAAAAGATAAACAAAAGCCTTCCCATGAGCAAGGAGTCAAGTATGTCTCTCTCTCTCTCTCTCTCAATGGCTTCAATTTAACTTCTCTATGTATAGGAGATCCCAAATATGGTGCATCACTTACTTAATAAAATTTACCCATAATTATCTTCATACAAATCTACAAGAAATTGCTGAATTCATAACAGTGGGTGGTAGCTCTTAAAACAATTCAGCCGAGAGTCGGTTGGATAAGAGGCTTGCTTAATTTGCTATATTTTTGTGGAGTCAAGTTAAGCGGAGGCTTACATAAGGCACACACTTAACAACACACTTAACAACACTTTCCATACAAAAGAGTTGAGGAGTATTAGTAAATGTTGGGTACAACGGTTGTACCACGTTATCGTATTAATATAATACAATAGCCAATGACTTCATATAAATTTGAATCATCAGGAGTATTGAGTTTTAAAATTTTTTTGCTTAAAACAAGATGATATTTTTTATGATTAAGATTTAAAATATTCATATGGCTTTGTATCATTGGCCTATTGTGCCATATAAACATGATGATATGGTACAATGGTTATAAACCTATACTTTCTCCTATTCTAGGTCCTTAAGACATCGTGTCAATGCATTTTCATTTAAATAGAAATATTGAAAATAAGAAATTAAAAATTTTTACCTGTGAACTAAACACATTTAGATTAGTTTTAGGTTTTTAGGTGAAAAGATGATTATTCAGAAACCAGTAATTTAATTAGCAGTAGCGTGCAAACCACCCAAATTATTTGATTTCAGTTGCCTCAAATCGGACTCCACAATTTTTGTGTCCCAAATGAAAGAGACTTTATTAGGAACAAGATAAGTTGGAGTTATTTGAAAATTACATAATTAGCCTTTGTGGGACCAACAAAAAAAAATTGGTTTTGGGGGGGGTGGGTGGTGGGTGGTGGGGTTGCGGGGTTTTTGGTGCTTGTTTGTTTAGAAGATACATGCAAATTAAAAGAGTGAAAAAAAATAAAACGTACCCCAATTTAGGCTGAAGATATCCTAATGGTTCTCCTAGCTAGAAGGCCTAGAGTATGCCTTCGCCCCAAGTTTCGTCGTTAAATGCCTCACGACCACACTCTAGGTGGAACCTAGAATTGGAACCCTCCCATTCAATAGCAGCACGGTCATCAATATCTAAAAGTCCACCACAGCGTTTACAAGGGGATGAGTTGTCCTTTGGGTGTCGAATGAAAGTGAGTTTCTGCTGGTCCTCTTCAGAATTTGGTCCCAAACTTGATGTTTGAGTATTTATCAACGGGACGGATGCAATTTGTAGGAAGAGATTGGTCGCAATGGACACAATGATAGAACCAGACCTTTGTGCTCATTTCTTCCTCACAGATTTCACAGTAATACTCATGGATGCCTTCAATCGGGGAATAGGTTAGGGTGAAGGGATGTTCATCATATCTGTACCTAACTGTACCTGGCAACAGAGCACATCGAGTGTCTAGGTTGAATTTGCGGTCGTTAGATATAAATGCTAGCCCAGAAAAGGTAGATTTACACGCTGTGCACTCAATGTCGTAAGATGTTTTCCTTAAGTCGAGGGCCTGGGGGTAAGCTTCATGCGTGATAACACCCGGCAAGGAAGCACACTTGACGTCAAAGAAGAAGTAGCAGTCAATACAGCCCAACATAAACCCATTGCAATCCCTATGGCAGCCTTGGCAATAGAATAGTTCAACGTTGTAGCGATAGAGACTGTGCTCCGGGTGACATGGGTAATACACTCTATCGGATTTATGTATCTCCATCGCACACCATTCATGGAGAAAGAAGTTGCATTCAGTGCAACCGTAAAAAAATGGTGCCAAAATGGGTTGTATACACGCATTGCATATCTTATCATCGTAAATCATCATCAGTTTGCTCCCGGACGTCCTTGTTTCATCGTTAATTTGAATGTCAAAAAATGTTAATGAATGGCGATGACTAAAATGTTCGATCTTTTCCGCTCTCTCGTTTGTCCCCTGCCGGCTGATCATGATCTCCTTGGTAAAATAGGTTATCATATCAACAGATTCATGCGGCACTGGCAAGCTGATCGGAGTGGGCTCAGCATCTTCGCACGGCGTTTCACGATCCCTGAAACCACAAAGTCAAAGAAAAGAAATAATCAAATGACCTGGAATGCATTGACATGCTGCATGTGTAAGTAGTAAAACAATAAAGAACCAAGTGTTGTAAGATGAAATTAAACAGTCAACCTGGGCGGTTCCATCTTCGACTTTGCACAATATGTGAGACAAGTCTCCTTAGAGTAGCCCACTTGTCACATGTATAAGGTATATACATGTATATATGATATATATTGTATATTTATTTATTTGTTTTTATTTGTTATTTAGTTACGAGTGATGATAAGGATAGTTGCCCACTCCATGTGAAATACTAGTGGTGGTTGGCTAAAGCCTATCAAGTCCCCACTATCAGATAATGGTTCCTTGATGGAAGGAACCAATAAGAATAAAGATAAGGTCCCTAGCCTAGTAGTTATATATTGCCTGTAATATCCATCATTCAGGGTATGAAGTCCTGCATAGGTTAGAAGATTATGTCTACAGAGAGTTCAATACACAGAGGGTGTGAGAGGAAACAACTTACGTTTGTTGAAGTACAAAAACAAGTTTACTTGAACAACAATGGCTGGAGGTTAGTATTCATATAAATATTAATATATGATTAATATTTTCGCTGCGTATACATACATATATATTATAGTTATTATATATGTGTATGTATAATTTATCTTACATTGTGGTATCAGAGCCTATCCTTCAATTCATTTTGTTCAATATTCAGAATATAAATATAGTTCATACGTATATTTGTTTGAATTATATATATACGACAAGATTTCATTAGATTTTATTCGTATACTATTCGGATTAAAATTCGTTGATATATATCTACATGGGTATATATTGGTTGATTTGACGAGCATATACACTGTTTACGATGCATGTATTAAAATAATTATAAAATATTGTCGGGCATCATTGGATGTGTTTTCTGTTTGATTCAACAAGCATGCAATGATTGACATTTATATTTTATATAATATATGCGAAGTGTTGTCATCATTTAATCAAAACCGTATGTCATATTTGCCCGATTGTATGGTTTGTGCTTTTAAGTTCAGAAGCTAATTTGATAAAAGTTCAGACGTGCGTTATGATTGCTTTGACTAGTTTTAGATTTAATTGGATTGATAATTGATTGAATTGATATGTCCGAACTGTCAACTTCGATGTTGTAATTATTTTTGGATAATTTTATTGATTGTTAGTTTCTGTAATTATATATATTTTGCTGTGTTGTTTTCTGTAAGTCTTCATAGATTTAGGATTTTTTTTTGTGAATACATGGTTTTTTTGTGATTACATTTGAAAATTGCATAAAGATTTTCTATAAAAAAAAAAAAAAAAATTTTGGACAGAAAGGGTCATTCTGTAAATAGTTCTGAAGATATTTTTAAAGCAATTTATTGACAGCATGCATTTTGTAAATATTTTTATTTGTAAATTTTTTAACAAAATAAAGGAGGACTATTTATAGAAATGTTACCAAAGTATTTTGGGGACAATAATTCATGTTTTTCAATTATCAAATTGTGTTTTGTCCCATTAAAGATTATTTTATGCCATCTTAATAAACTTGAGCATTATATTAATTTAAGAATAGCCACAACATCTTGAATTATTGTAATGTGTGATATTAAGTTCTTGTTATCACATTCAGAAAGGGTCATTTGACTATATATTTAATGGCATATATTTATTACAATTAAATTAATAAAAATAATTATTTGGGCTCACAGGAAAATAATTATTTGTTATTAATTTAATTGGGATGGGATAGTAAATTTAACATTAAGATAAGATTTTCCTATGTCCACAGATAAAGGGATGTTTTATTTTAGTGTATGTTATTTACTAGTCTTATCAATACAGTTTAAGTAAATTCAATGCATGTTGCTACCTTTGCCCACAGGGAGGTTTGAGTTTACTTTGCTTTAATTACTATTTCATAGCATAATATGTTCTTGGTTGTTGCAGTTATTCCTACTACATTTTTGAGTACTGAATCATCTCGTATTCCATTCTTGAGTGGTGATAATTTTTCTGACTGGAAAGATAAGGTACTTTTGACATTGGGGTGCATGGAACTTGATTTAGCGCTCCGTGTGGATGAACCACCCGCCCCCACGGAATCAAGTACGCTAACTGAGAGGGCTGCATATGAGCGGTGGGAGCAATCCAATCGCCTAAGTTTGATGCTCATTAAGTCCCACATCAGTAAGGGCATTAAGGGTTCAATTCCCGAATGCGATAAGGCAAGAGGTTTCATGAAGGCTATTGAAGAGCAATTTGTGAGCTCTGATAAGGCACTAGCTAGCACTCTAATGAAAAAGTTGTCAGGCATGAAACATAATAATACTAGAAGTGTGCGTGAACATATCATGGAAATGAGGGATATTGCAGCTCAACTGAAAGCACTGGAGATAGAGATTTCTGAGTCATTCTTGGTGCATTTTGTCCTTAATTCTCTTCCTATGGAGTATGGTCCTTTCAAAATTTCCTATAACACACATAAGGAAAAATGGTCAGTGAATGAACTTCTGACCATGTGTGTTCAAGAGGAAGAAAGGCTAAAGCATGAAAAGTTAGAAACTGCTAATTTAGCATTTCATGCAAAAGGGAAGAGTCATAAGGGTAATGGTGTTCCTCAAGAGAAGAATGAAAAAGTGCCAATGAAGCGTCATGGCAATAAGGGTGCATGCTTCTTTTGCAATAAAAAGGGACACATGAAGAAGGATTGTGCTAAGTATAAGAAATGGCTCGTAAAGAAAGGTAATATCTTATCCTTTGTGTGTTATGAATCTAATTTTGTTAATGTTCCTAATAACACATGGTGGATTGATTCTGGTTCTACAATTCACATTGCCAATACCATGCAGGGCTTTCTCAGCCTAAGGAAACCAACAATAAGTGAACAAAGCATTTATTCAGGAAATGGAATGCGTTCACATGTGGAGGTTGTTGGGACTTTCAGACTGGTTTTAAAATCTGGTTTTATTTTGGATCTTGAAAACACTTTATATGTTCCATCATTTTCTAGAAATTTGGTTTCTATTTCTAAATTAGTACCTTTTGGATTTAGTTTCAATTTTAGTGGTACAAATTTTGATTTATTGCAAAATAAAGCCATTATTGGCAACGGTTTTTTAGATGATGGATTATTTAGATTTGATTTAGATCCTAATTTTGAAAATAACCTTTCGACCTTGCATGATGGGATTGGCATAAAGCGGAACATTATCAATGAGAATTCCTCTATGTTATGGCATAGGAGATTGGGACATATCTCCAAGGAAAGAATTAAAAGATTGGTGAATGAAGGAGTTTTAAATGCTCTTGATTTTTCTGATTTTGGTACTTGTGTGGATTGCATTAAGGGGAAGCAAACCAACAAGTCTACTAAAGGTGCCAAGAGGAGTTCTGATACTCTTGAGATCATACACACAGACCTCTGTGGACCATTTACTCCACCTTGTTTGAATGGTCAGAGATATTTTATCTCATTCATTGATGACCATACACGATATATGTATCTCTACCTCTTATTTGATAAGGTTGAAGCACTAGATGCTTTTAAAGCCTATAAGGTAGAGGTAGAGAGACAAATAGAAAAGAAAATTAAAATCGTAAGGTCAGATAGGGGTGGAGAATATTATGGGAGGTACACAGAATCGGGACAACTACTAGGTCCATTTGCTAGGTTCCTTAAAGAAGAGGGCATAATTGCTCAATATTCAATGCCTGGAACACCACAACAAAATGGTGTGGCTGAAAGAAGGAACCGCACACTTATGGACATGGTAAGGAGCATGCTAAGTCATTGTAATATTCCTATAAATCTATGGAGTGAAGCCTTGAAAACTGCTGTGTATGTATTAAACAGGGTTCCATCTAAAGTTGTTCCTAAAACACCTTTTGAATTATGGAAAGGATGGAAACTAAGTTTAAAACATCTACACATATGGGGTTGTCCAGTTGAGGTGAGGGTTTATAACCCACAGATGAAGAAACTAGACCCAAGAACAGTTAGCGGGTTTTTCATTGGGTATGCAGAAAACTCCAAAGGATTTAGGTTTTATTGTCCTTCACACACACCTAGAATTGTTGAAGCTAGAAATGCTAAATTTCTTGAGGATCTTGAAACTAGTGGGATTGGTTCTCCTCGAACCATTGAGTTTGAGGAAATAAGGGACCCCATTGAGAATTCAATTGGGGAAGTGGTTACTCTTCCATCCCAAATTTCAGATATTATTGGAGAGCAACCAACTCAAGAACAACCACTCCATGAGGAACAAATTTAAGTAGAACCTCCCATTCAAAATTTACAAGAACCAACGGGAGTAAGGAGATCCTCAAGAGAAAAGAGATCAGCAATTTCTAGTGATTACCTTGCATACCTACAAGAGTCTGACTTTGATGTTGGACCTAAAGATGATCCTAGTTCGTTTTCACATGCCATGAATGGGGATAATTCCACCTTATGGCATGATGCCATGAAAGAAGAGATGGAATCGATGGCCAAAAACCAAGTTTGGGATCTCGTTCAATTGCCAAAAGGGTCTACAACTGTTGGTTGTAAATGGGTCTATAAGACCAAAAGAGACTCTTCTGGTAACATCGAACGATATAAGGCCAGACTTGTAGCCAAAGGTTTCACTCAAAAGGAAAGGATTGATTACCATGAAACCTTCTCTCCAGTTTCTAAGAAGGATTCATTCAGGATTATCATGGCATTAGTAGCTCATTTTGATTTAGAGTTACAACAGATGGATGTGAAAACGGCTTTCCTGAATGGAGATCTTGAGGAAGAGGTATACATGGTTCAGCCTGAGGGGTTTGCTTCTAAAGATAATCATTTGGTTTGTAAGTTAAAAAAATCTATATATGGACTAAAACAGGCCTCCCGCCAATGGTATTTAAAGTTTCACAACATTGTTACTTCATATGGCTTTACGGAGAACATTGTTGATCAATGTATATACCTTAAAGTCAGTGGGAGTACATACATCTTTTTAGTCTTATATGTGGATGATATTTTACTTGCAAGCAGTGATTTAGGTTTGCTAAGTGATACAAAAGTTTTTCTTTCTCAAAACTTTGAAATGAAGGATATGGGTGAAGCCTCTTATGTCATTGGCATTGAGATTCACAGAGATAAATCCCAAAGGATATTGGGACTCTCTCAAAGGGCCTACATTGAAAAGGTTTTGGAAAGATTTAATATGAAATCTTGCTCACCTAGTGTAGCACCCATTGTCAAAGGAGACAAGTTCAGTCTAATTCAGTCACCACAAAATAATTTGGAACAAGAGCAGATGAAGAGCATACCTTATGCATCAGCAGTTGGCAGCTTGATGTATGCTCAAGTCTGTACGAGACCTGATATTGCGTTTGTAGTAGGAATGTTGGGCAGATACCAAAGTAATCCAGGACTTGAACATTGGAAAGCTGCCAAGAAAGTCATTCGGTATTTGCAAGGAACCAAGAACTACAAGTTGACATACAGACATGTGGATTCATTAGAGGTGATTGGATATTCAGATTCAGATTTTGCTGGATGTTCAGACACTAGAAGGTCTACTTCAGGATATATCTTTCTTCTTGCTGGAAGAGCTATATCTTGGAGAAGTATCAAGCAGTCTATAACTGCTTCATCCACTATGGAAGCAAAATTTGTTGCATGCTGTGAAGCTACTTCACAGGCTCTATGGTTAAGAAATTTTATCGCAGGATTAAGGGTCATTGATTCTATATTAAGACCATTAAGACTTTACTGTGATAATTTGGCTGCAGTTTATTTCTCTAAAAATAACAAAAGTGGCAGCCGAAATAAGCATATTGACATAAAGTATCTTGTTGTCAAAGAGAAAGTAAAGATGTAGGATGTAGCTATTGAGCACATTAGCACCGAGTTGATGATTGCAGATCCCATGACTAAAGCTTTGCCGGCTAAAGTATATCAAGGTCATGTGGAGCATATGAGACTTATTAGCTCGTTTACTGTTTAATTTGACTTTCTTATTTTGGTAATTCACAATTTGTGAACAAATTTTAAATGTTTTTTAGAGAATAAAGACATGACTTTAATTGTGCACATAAAGTAATTGTCATGTATGATATCCATTGGGATAAATAAAGTAGGACCTCAAATGACTTGTTTGTAGTCATTGATAAAAGGTACCTCGTTAAGTGCTTATTAGGAACTGCCATCCATTGTAATACATGGAAGGGAATACCTATTAAAGGTACAACTGCCATGATTCATGATTGGTGGTCACTAATAGCGTAAAAGGTTTAAGGATTGAGCATTTTGTGGCCATAATACAGTATCTATCACTCATATGGTTTTCATGTGTCTAGTGGACCAAGTGGGAGAATGTGAGACAAGTCTCCTTAGGGTGGCCCACTTGTCACATGTATAAGGTATATACATATATATATGATATATATTGTATATTTATCTATTTGTTAGTTAATTACGAGTGATGATAAGGATAGTTGCCCACTCCATGTGAAATACTAGTGGTGGTTGGCTAAAGCCTATCAAGTCCCCACTATCAGATAATGGTTCCTTAATGAAAGAAACCAATAAGAATAAAGATAAGGTCCCTAGCCTAGCAGTTATATATTGCCTGTGATATCCATCATTCAGGGTATGAAGTCCTGCATAGGTTAGAAGATCCTGTCTACAGAGAGTTCAATACACAGATGGTGTGAGAAGAAACAACTTACGTTTGCTAAAGCACAAAAACAAGTTTACTTGAACAACAATGGCTGGAGGTTAGTATTCATATAAATATTAATATATGATTAATATTTTTGCTGCGTATACATACATATATACTATAGTTATTATATATGTGTATGTATAATTTATCTTACACAATACACATGGGCAAAATATCTGCATTTGGCACAGCAATAAACCCAGTATGACAAATCCACTTTATGATTACAGATTTGGCAGTCCGTCTTCAAAGAGGTATATCTAGATGGATGAGAAACGTTGAGGGTGAGAGAGTGAGCATGATCACTACATCGGATGGATCTGGGTAATGAAGCACATGCCTAGCTGACCCAGAATCCGCAGGTGTTACAGAGAAAGGAGGCATCTGATCTATTTTCTCTGCCGCAAGCATCACAGTGAAAAAAGGCTGGCTTCTGCATGGGGGTCAGTGGGTGCTCGTGATGTCTATTGTCCTCAATCCGCTGTTGAATCCAGCATTCAACCGAAGCAGAAGCTGCGCTGACATTAAAATTGCAGGATATCGAGCGACAAGAGTAGTGGAGTGTTTGAAGCTTTCCACTGCAGGCAGAACATTTGTTGGATTCAGAGACCTCCTCTGAACACCGATCAAAATCAAGAAGGTGATCAGAGTGCAAGTAGTGTTTGACCTTCGGAGGTAGATCTGCACAAATTTTGTGCAAGAAAAACTGGCACAGGCTGCAACTGTAGGAAGGACCAGTTATTGGTTGCTCACACCAACTGCAGAGATTCTCCACACCCTCGCTCCTGTTTTCTTCATTGAGGCTCAATGTATGCTCATGGCTAAAATGATGTAGTGCCATCTCTCTCTCTCTCTCTCTCTCACGCGCGCGCCGGCGCACGGGAGGAGGTCTTGAATGAAAAGCAGCTGTACTGGTTGTATGCGGTACATCTTTTTAAGACTAGGCCAGTAAGGCCATCCGCTGTTAGGCCCCTAATTTTTTTAAGACTCTACTCCAATAGTATTAAAATTTACCTGCAATAGTAAAAGTGGTGCAAAATTTCTACATCTTTTTTTTTTCTTCCCCTTAGATGTTTCAAGTTTTTTAAGACTCCAAAATTTTTAAAACTTTATATGCTACAGTGGAAGTGTCACATAATTTTTAGATCTACGTACCTTTTTTTTTAAAAATAAGGTCTTGATCTAGATGAGAAAAAAAAACTCGTTAAAAAAAGATGGTCCAAAATTAACTACAATAGTTTAAAAAGAAAACACTCAATTTAACTAACAAAATTAAAAAAGTTAAATTGTGAAATAACTGTTTTTAAGGCCCCAAATTGTTTAAAACCTTACATTCTATAATTAATGCTTCATATAAGTTCTAAAAATTTTTTTTTTAGACGAAAAAGGCACTAGTCCATATGAGAAAAAAATGCCCTATAAAAAGAAGACTCAATATCAAGTAAACTAATCAACTTCAAATAAAAAAAAACGCTGCATTAGCGCTACTAAAAGATTGTAAATAAATAAATGGAATATTGAATGACGGAAAAAAATATTTTAATTTAGTATATATGTGTTGTAATATTGAAGTAGAGGGTTGGGATTTGGAACCTTGAACAAGGGGTTAATGTTACTTGGCTCTAGTTTTGATGTGGATTTTTTTAACAAAAATAATATCTTAGTACATCATAAAAAAAGAATTATTTCCTCTTAAATTAAGTGAACGGTACAATGCGTCTCGCATTTGCTATCCTAAGAGAATTCGAGCCATTACCTCTGCAATTGATTTTTTTGTTTTTGTTTTTGTTTGTTACGTCGGAATCGGAACCTCTACAACCGACAAACACATATACACAAACTAGAGGACTAGCTCCTCACTTAGGCTATCCCAACCTCTACAGTTGAGTTAATCGTCAATGCTGCTATTGAATCACAGGGATTTTAGCTTTTATTGTCAACTAAGGTATTATTTAATAGTCATATTTGTTGGGTGATTCACTTTTATTTTCAATGTATATCTATGGGTAACCCATAGGTCCCATACTCGCCTTTTTGAGTTGTGCCTCTTCCAAGTTCCCGCCTCTTCGAACTAGACTGGAAGGGCTACAGGCAATAGCCTCTTTGGGTTAGAAAGACAGATTTTTAGGGGTTAGTTGGCTGGTCAAATGCTTTCTTGAGGTTTTTATAATCCCTCAATTTTTATTTTCTCTATATAAGCGTTTCAACTTTTAAAACTAAAGCAATGTAGTCCAACACTAAAATAAAAGGTCAAAAAAAGTTAAACGTTAATTATACTTTAAACCCCTTGGTTATGACTTAATATTATTTTATCTCATAGGACAAAGTTATTACATTTTCACCCCTAAACTATTGGAATTTATGTAGATACTATTAACAAAATAAAATAAAAACAAATTAACCAAATAAATAACCATTTAATATTTTAGTTTTAAATTTTGAAACGAAACTGCCTATTGTCATATTTGATAGAACTAAAAAAATTTCAAAAGTATTTTCTATGATAACATATAAAAAAGAGATTAACAATGTGAATAAGATACAAAGATCTTGTGAGAAATAAGAGACAAGTAGGCATATATTTTTTTTACTTTTCTCAAGATTTATATAAATTTCTCTCTCTCTCTCTCTCTCTCTCTCTCTCTCTCTCTCTCTCTCTCTCTCTCTCTCTCTCTCTCTCTCTCCACATATATATATATATATATATAAAGTCACAAGCAAAACTACCCTCACGATCTAATAGTTGTAGAAGGAGAATGATGATAAGGGTTGTAAGTACATATTTTTCCAAAGGTAATTAGTTCAGGTGTTGATATGCCAAACCTTATCAAGTTTAGATAAAATTTTCATTTTTTATTATTTATTTTTAGAATTAATTATATTTAACACCCCTACATTTTTACCATAATCTCACTTTAATCGCTATATCTTTTCCTTGTACATCAACAGCTATTGGTTTTGTCAAGAAGCAATGGTAACTCTTCGCCACCTGTAGTGTTCTACACAAACGCAAGTTGGTCACACAACAATCACCTCACTTTCAAAGGATAAAATAGGCATTTCACGTGTCAATTTCTCTCTCTTCTATTTTCTTTCCCCCTTCGGCTGTCCCCCTTTTTGCATCCAACATTTAACCCAAGGAAATAATTTGTCTAATTGGAACTGTAAAAAAAAATAGATCCTCCCATCTCTGGAGGAGTATCCTAAAAACCAAGAACACTCTCTTAAAAGGTACTAAATGGATAGTTGGTAATGGTAAAAACATTTCTTTTTGGTATGACTGGTGGTTTGGAGATAAGCTCCTTAATCTGTGCCATGTTACTCAAATTAGTGCTGTCATTAAAGTTAGTGAGGTCTTGAGGGAAGATGGAGATTGGGATTTTAACAAACTCAGCCAAATCCTCCCCCAACCAATTGTGAGGAAAATTCAGAGCATGCACATTCCCTGGTATGCATCTTATCCTGATTTTCCTTCTTGGAAAGGTACTCAAAATGGCTCTTTTAATGTCTCTTCTGCCTAAAAGCTGATAAATGATAAAGAAACTGAATCTTTTGATTGGATTTGATTATGGAAACTGGATATTCCCCAAAAAATCATCCCTGGAGAATTGTTTTTGCTGTTGCCTTATGAAAAATCTGGAAAAGCAGAAACTTGATGGTTTTTGAAAAAACTTCTTTGAATACTCAAGAGAATATCAAAAAAATCCTTGAGTTTGCCGAGGAAATACAAGGGGCTTTCCTACCCTTAGAACCCAGTTATAATAAAGAAACCAGGCTAATCAAATGGTATTTTCCCTCTGTAGGTAAGATAAAGTTGAACACTGACGGATGCTTGAAGGGGAATCCGGGGACAACTGGATTCAGAGGCCTATTTAGAGATGAAAAGGGAAGCTGGATCAGTGGTTATTTTGGAAAGCTTGTGGATTATACTAGCTTAGAAGCTGAGTTTTGGGGAATCTACAGAGGAATCATTACAATATTTCAGAAAGGGCTAAGTGAAATTGAGATTGAATAAGATTCCTAGGCTGCTATCAACTTTATCAAGGAAGGAGCTACTCTTACCTCTCCCTACAGAGCACTTGTTGAGGATGCTAGATTTTTGTTACAAAGATGCAAGTGTAGTAACAAGCACACCCTTTGTAAAGGAAATCAGTGTGCTGATGCATTAGCAAATATGGGAGTAGATCAACAGGAAGATTTGGTGGTCCTTGATGACCCCCCAACTCAACTCTTAAGTCTGCTTATCGCAAATATGATTGTCTCTTTTGTAAGGGTTTAATCCCTTCTCTTTTGTTTCTTTTTTTTGTTATGTTTCTAGTCGTTGTGTTTAATTTCGATGTACCAAAAAAAAAAAAAAGCTGCGTAGACACCAAAAATGCAGGAACCCGAGAAACAACCGTACTAGTATACTTGAAGTTTTCCACTGCAGGCACAACATTTAATGAATCCAGAAAACTCCTTTGGACAGGGACAGAACTAAGAATTTTATTGACGGGTGACCTAATTAAAGTTTTTTTGAATTCTTGAAGGTTGAGGTAAGATTTTTTAAATTTTGAGAGGGCCAATGTACAATTATGTTGTCATAAATACCTAAAATTTATGGAATCTAAATAGGATTTTGTCAATGTAGGGGGGCCATGGCCCCCATTATCTGCTCCTTGTTCCGTCACTGCCTCTGGACACCGATAGAAATCAAGAAGGTGATCAGGGTGCAAGTGGTGTTTGATCTTCAGAGTTAGATCTGCACAAATTTTGTGCAAGATTTTCTGGATGTATGCGGTATATCTTTTTTTTATTACTAGGCCAAGTAAGGCACTCCCCTTAGGCTCTTATATATATATATATATATATTTTAGAGTAATGTTATGCAAATAAAAAATTCAAACAAAATTTCTATACAAAATGATATTTCTAAATGATAGACTTTCACTTGAAAACAAAGACCTATCATAATGGCTTTTACGTACAAAACAGCCATTGTCACATTATTTTGTATGCAAATTTTGTATGAATTAACATTTTTTTTTGTCTTTAAGATTCCAATATATTAAAATTTAGGTTAATTACATGTAGACCTTATCGACTATGACTCAATATTACTTTACTCCCTTAAACTAAAAAAGTGGACATGTTAAACCTCTTAAACTATGGCAATTCAAATTTTTGTAAATACAGCAAAGAAAAATTCTTTTCTTTCTTTCCTGAATAGAAGGGCATTTTTTTTAAGTCTATCATTTTTTTCATCCTGCGCAAATCACGTGATGATTTTCTATTAGCATTTCAAACATTGTCTAACGGAAGGGTCTAAATTGATACAATTTCATACTTAAAAGGGTTAACTCATTGGGTTTTTTAATGAAGGGGAGTGAAGTGATACTAACTTATAGTTGAGGGGTCTCTATGTAATTAACCCTAAAAATTTTACATGTTATAGTAAAAGTTTTACCAAATTTGTACATCTTTGTTTTCCCCTTCCCCTTAGGCTCTCAAGTTTTTTAAGGCCCCAAATTTTTGAGACTTTACATGCTACAGTGAAAGTTTTACATGTATTTTTTTAAAATATGGTCCTGATCTAGATGGGAAAAAAAAGTTCGTTAAAAAAAGAAGATCTAAGTTAACTACATTAATTAAAAAAACACTCAGTTTAACTAACAAATAAAAATTTAAATTGTGAAATAAATTTTTTTTGAATGCCTCAAATTGTTTAAAACTTTACATTTTATAATTAATGCGCTATATAAGTTCTACAATTTTTTTTTGGACAAAAAAAAAAAAATGCACTAGTCCATTGAGAAAAAATTTCCTATAAAAAGAAGACCCAATATCAACTAGACTAGTCAACTAAACAAAAAAAGCTGCTTAACACTAATAAATTGAACAAAAAATATTTGTGGGATCCAAAATTTTTTAAAAACTTATATACTATTGTGAATGCTGTATGTAATTTCTACATCTTTCTTTTAAAAAAAGAACGTTGTGCCAATGGAGGAAAAAAAAGGTTCAAAATCAACACACAAATCAATTTGAGAAGAAGGGAAAACGGGTGTAACCAAAAAATCTAAATTTTTTTGTAATAAACTAAAAATGTAAAAGTTTCATTTAAAACGCACTTTAGGCATCAAATATTCTTGATTGGGCCATGATTGGATGAGCAATATCGACAATCACATTATTTTTTATTGTTGTTTTTTGATACGAACCCATCAAATTATTGGAACCTGTTATATAAGTAAATAAGACAGAAAAATAAATAAACACAAAATATGTATCGTGGATAGTTCTTCAGGAACTATCAAATATTTATCATAGTTATTCTTCAGGAATATTTAGGGTTGATCTTCTGGACCACCCAAAATATTATTGCCAATAATAATACAACATAATATTTACAACTCACCTAGACAGCTCTTTCTTCTCCTTCCTCTCTCTTCTTCCTCTCTTCTCCTCTCTTTTTTTCTCTCTGCTGAGAGGCTCTCTAAGCCTCTCTATTTATAGATACAAGAAGAAGAGAGAGAATAAGGGGGGAGGGGGCTACGGAAGGGATGGCGGCTTATAGCCGCCGTCATCCCATACGTCACACTCCCCCTGGGATGACCTATTGAGTATGTTAAAACTGCCTCATTAAAACCTTGCTAGGAAAAACCCAGTGGGAAAAAAACCATAGCGAAGGAAAAAGAGTACAGTACTTAACTCCCCCTGAAGAATAAGAAAATTATCTATTTCATAAAAGATTTCTGAGACGGCGCATACCAATACCATGCACAAGCTTTTCAAATGTTGCAGTTGGTAATGCCTTAGTAAATAAGTCGGCCAAATTATCACTAGACCGTATTTGCTGAACATCAAGATCACCACTTTTCTGGAGCTCATGTGTATGGAAGAACTTTGGAGAAATATGCTTCGTTCTGTCACCTTTAATGTAGCCTCCCTTAATCTGTGCAATACAAGCTGCATTATCCTCGTATAATATCGTCGATGTATCTTTGATTGTAGATAATCCGCAACTTTCTTGAATATGTTGAATCATAGATCTTAGCCAGATACACTCTCGGCTTGCTTCATGAATTGCAATTATCTCAGAATGATTTGAAGAAGTTGCAGTTAATGTTTGCTTCACTGATCGCCAGGATATAGCAGTGTTACCATAAGTAAACACATACCTAGTTTGAGATCTAGCTTTATGAGGATCAGAAAGGTAGCCAGCATCTGCATAGCCAATCAATTCATGTTGTGACTCTTTGGAATAAAATAATCCCATATCAGTTGTCCCTCGTAGGTAACGCAGTATATGTTTCACTCCTTTCCAATGTCTTTGTGTTGGTGCAGAACTGTATCGTGCCAATAAGTTGACGGAGAATGCTATATCAGGTCTTGTACAATTGGCAAGATACATAAGGGCACCAATTGCACTAAGATATGGTACTTCAGGACCAAGAAGTTCTTCACCGTCATCTTGAGGACGGAAAATATCTTTATGTACGTCGAGTGAACGGACAACCATTGGAGAACTTAATGGATGAGCTTTGTCCATGTAAAACCGCGTTAAAACCTTTTCAGTATATGCTGATTGATGGACAAGAATTCCATTGGATGAGTGCTCAATCTGTAATCCAAGACAATACTTGGTTTTTCCAAGATCTTTCATTTCAAACTCCTTCTTTAAATCACGAGCAGATGTTGTCAGTTCTTCAGAAGTTCCAACAAGAGTCAAATCATCGACATAGACTGCAATAATAGCAAATCCAGATTCTGATTTCTTAATAAAAACGCATGGACAAATTGTATTATTCACATATCCATTTTGCAATAGATATTCACTAAGACGATTGTACCACATGCGTCCAGATTGTTTTAACCCATACAGCGATCGTTGAAGCTTGATAGAATATAAGCTTCTAGATGAAATATGTGCTTCAGGCATTTTAAATCCTTCAGGAATTTTCATATATATATCATTATCTAATTCACCATACAAGTAGGCTGTCACGACGTCCATCAGACGCATATCCAGTCCTTCTGAGACTGATAAACTAATTAAGAATCTAAACGTAATGGCATCCATTACAGGAGAGTATGTCTCATCATAATCAATACCAGGTCTCTGCGAGAAACCTTGTGCTACGAGTCGGGCTTTATATCGTACTATTTCATTTTTCTCATTTCGTTTTCGTACGAATACCCATTTATATCCAACAGGTTTCACATCTTCAGGTGTGTGGACTACAGGTCCAAATACTTTACGTTGTGCTAATGAGTGTAATTCTGCCTCAATAGCTTCTTTCCATTTTGGCCAATCAATTCTACGTCGACATTCGTCGACTGTCTGTGGTTCAGTCTCTTCATTACTTCTGGTAATGCCAAGAGCTACTTTAAATGAAAATATGTTGTCGACAACAATCTTATTTCTTTTCTAGCTTTCTCCTGTATTCATATAACTTAATGAGATCTCATTATTTTCAGGTACCATATCATTTACAGGAGATATCTCTTCAGGAGGTTTCTCTTCTGGGAATTCTTCTTCAGGATTCTCTTCTTCAGGAAGTTTAGATATTGTGTTCTCTTCAGGAGCACCAACTTGCTTATGCATTGTTTCTTGTGTCTTCCTTTTTCTAGGAACCGTGTCTTTTGCACCGACAGGCCTCCTACGCTTCAAGCGTGTTTTAGATTCATTTGCTGCTGTACTAATAGATTGTCCTACAGGGACATCAATACGTGCTGGAGTATTAGCAGCTGGTATATGTGATTTTGTCACATTCTTTGTGTCGGTGAAGGCATCAGGCAATTGATTTGCAATTGTCTGTAAATGAATAATTCTGTGAATTTCTGATTCACATTGACTTGTTCGAGGATCAAGGTGAGACATTGTTGCAATATTCCAACTGATCTCTCGTTGTTTTTCTAATTGCGTCCTTTCTCCCCCTAATGGTGGGAAGACTAACTCATCAAAATGACAATCCGCGAAACGTGCCTTGAAGACATCACCTGTTAAGGGTTCCAAATATCTAATAATAGATGGAGAATCAAAACCAACATAAATTCCAAGTCTACGTTGGGGACCCATTTTAGTACGCTGTGGGGGTGAGATAGGGACATATACAGCACAACCAAAAACTCGTAAGTGAGAAATATTTGGTTGCTGACCAATAACAAGTTGTAATGGTGAGTACTGATGGTAAGCAGTTGGTCGGACTCTAACCAAAGATGCAGCATGCAATATGGCATGTCCCCAAGCAGAAACAGGTAATTTTGTTTTCATAAGTAAAGGTCGAGCAATTAATTGGAGCCGTTTTATAAACGCTTAAGCAAGACCATTTTGTGTATGTGTGTGGGCAACTGGGTGTTCAACATCAATCCCTATTGACATACAATAATCATCAAAGGTTTGAGATGTAAATTCTCCAGCATTATCTAGTCGTATCGACTTGATTGGGTAATCTGAAAATTGTGCCCGTAAGCGAATAATTTGAGTAAGCAGTCTAGCAAAAGCAATATTACGGGTTTAGAAAGCAAACAAACATGTGACCACCGTGTAGATGCATCTATTAAAACCATGAAATAACGAAATGGTCCACATGGAGGATGTATTGGCCCACAGATATCCCCGTGAATTCTGTGTAAGAATGATGGGGACTCAAGAATTACCTTGGAAGGAGATGGTTTGACAATTAATTTCCCCTGTGAACAGGCAGCACATGTATAATCATGTGACAACAGAATCTTCAGGTTCTTTAACGGATGTCCATGTGAATTGTCAATAATTCGACGCATCATGGTTGACCCTGGATGACCCAAACGATCATGCCATAGTATAAAATTCTTTGGGTCAAAGCACTTCTGGTGCATCACTACAGGTGATTCTTCTGCTCTTATAGAAGTATAATATAATCCAGAAGACAATGCAGCAAGTTTTTCTGATATATATTTCTTTCCTGAAATATAAGCAATAATGTAGAGTTGTTCTACATTATCTGCATTCGTCGTCTCAATATGATATCCATTATGACGTATATCTTTAAAACTAATCAAATTTCGTGTAGATTTTGTAGAATACAATGCATCATCAATGCATAACTTTGTTCCTCTTGGCAATATTATATTGGCCCTTCCGGAGCCTTCAATTAATTTTGTTGTGCCAGAGATTGTCTTGACATTAGCTTCAAGTAATGTCAAGTGTGAGAAATATTTTTTCTCGCGAAGAATTGTGTGTGTTGTTCCACTGTCTACCAGACATATGGCTTCACCATTCATTTTAGATATATTCAACGCGTTGATATGATCCATGTATCTATATAACATATTAAATGTGCTTAATTAAAACATGATCATTTATTACAAAGACAAGCAGATAAATGAAACATTACACAAGCTGATAAGAAACAACATAAACTAGAACAAATAGACAAGAAAATTAAGTAGTGTGGACATCTCCATCACCAATTAAATGGTCTATTCTTCCACTTGCATCTTCAAAGAAATCTGAAACATTAAGATGAGAAATATCAACTTGGCCATCAAAATCTGTAAAATGCAATTCTGCATTTTTTTCTTTATCTTTAATTGAGGCTTGGTAAAGCTCTCTCAAATGTTTGGGCGTACGACAGGTACGTGACCAATGGCCTCTCATCCCACACCTATAACAAGTATCTTCAGATTTCTTAGGAGGAGGTTGATTCTGTAACCCTTTCCCCTTTTCATATTTATTCCACTGCTGGTGGTATGGTGTGGTATTTTTAAATCTCATATGATAACCTCCACGATAATGTCCACGATTGCGACTATTATTTCTGCCATTATCACGACCACGTCCGCGACCACGTCTGTTAATTGAGCTTGCATTCACTTCAGGGAATGGAGCTGAACCAGTAGGTCGGGACTGATGGTTTTTTAGTAACAACTCATTATTTTGCTTAGCCACAAGAAGACAGGATATTAATTCAGAATATTTCTTAAATCTACGCTCTCGATATTGCTGCTGCAGGAGCACATTCGAGGCATGGAATGTAGAAAATGTTTTTTTCTAACATGTCTTCATCCGTAATCTTGTCTCCACATAATTTTAATCGTGAGCTGATTTTAAATAATGCAGAGTTGTACTCACTGACAGTTTTATAATCTTGCAACCTCAGGTGCATCCATTCAGATCTGGCTCTTGGGAGGATTACGGTCTTCTGGTGCTCGTATCTCTCCTTTAAATTTTGCCACAAGAGCAATGGATCTTTTATCGTGAGGTATTCTGATTTCAGTTCCTCATGAAGATGATGGCGAAGGAAAATCATAGCTTTTGCGCGATCCTGCTGGGATGCGTCATTTTCCTCCACTATTGTTTGTTCAAGTGCTTTTACAGCAAGATGGATCTCGGCATCAAGGATCCACGATAAATAATTATCGCCAGAAATATCAAGGGCGGCAAATTCCAATTTGGCAAGATTTGACATTTTACAATGCTAGACCATACAAAACAATAAGCTTAAATCAGGTATAGTGACAATATGATGTATAATAATAATTAAACGAAAATCAATGCACTATTCATTGCATTACTATTTCAATACTATTCATCACTATTCATGAATAGTAACATGCATCGATATATATATTATTTTATTATTTTTGTCTTTATTCTAACTTTCAATCCATACATCAAAAAATAGTCAAGTCACATGTCTATGGAAAGGTATCGAAATATGGATTCCAGATCTCTAACTATCATAGGCAAATAATGCAAAATATGAGAGAAATAAAGCAACAAAGTTTTAAAAGAAATACTATTCATTGCAATAGTGAATTACTGTTCATACTATTCACGCGAATTGAGTGTACAGGAAAGAATTCAAAATGAAGATAAATTACACAGAAAAAGTAGTATCATGATGTAAAGAAAACCATAAAGTAGTTAGAGCATCGTGCTGATAACGTGTTATATAAGTAAATAAGACAGAAAAATAAATAAACACAAAATATGTATCGTGGATAGTTCTTCAGGAACTATCAAATATTTATCATAGTTATTCTTCAGGAATATTTAGGGTTGATCTTCTGGACCACCCAAAATATTATTGCCAATAATAATACAACATAATATTTACAACTCACCTAGACAGCTCTTTCTTCTCCTTCCTCTCTCTTCTTCCTCTCTTCTCCTCTCTTTTTTTCTCTCTGCTGAGAGGCTCTCTAAGCCTCTCTATTTATAGATACAAGAAGAAGAGAGAGAATAAGGGGGGAGGGGGCTGCGGAAGGGATGGCGGCTTATAGCCGCCGTCATCCCATACGTCACAGAACCGTTAATATAGGTACAATATTGTGTGATGATTATTCCCTGTGAAGCTAATTACAACTTAGTTACAGCCATGTGCATATATTCCTTTCGTTCATGGCACAAATATGATAAAAGTGCTGACCACGAAGCGGCAATAAGTTCCTAACAAATTCAACGTGAATTATTTGTTTTTGTTTTTTTGAAATCAGATAAACAAGTAGAAATAGTTAGCTAATCTGATGTGAACTGTTTTACTTATTTATTGGAAGATAAATAAATAGAAGCAACTATTGCCAGAGCTATGTGGATTTTGCTAAGTAGTAGCTGATTAAATGTTTGGGCGAAGGCCACATTTGGGAAAAGAGAAGTTGTGGTTGCTTGGGCAAAGGTGAGTGAGATTCAGTGGAGGTAATATAGTACGTTTGCAACTTAATGTCAAACAATACAGAAAAATAAAGTTAAAAAAAAAATAGTGCAGGTCACAAGTTCAGTTGGACAGCTGCACCACTCGCCCCTTTTTAGATCCGCCCTCACCCCTTTTTAGATCCGCCCTTGATGATTGTATAAATTTAATTAAATTATGTGACATGTTAAACTATGCACGTTACAACCACCAGATCACGTTACGTGGCTCTAGTTTTGATTGTGGATTTTTTTAACAAAAATAATATTTAGTACATCATAAAAAAGAAATTATTTTTTTTTGTAATGCGAACCTTAACCAACACGCATTAAGACCCAACAATAATATCGGAATACTTTTCCAAAAAAGTTAAAAGTCAAATTTTGAAAGAAAATCCCGATCCAACTGTTATAATTGAAATGCAAACCGAAGATATAGAGTAACTAACCTCGACTCAACAATTATATCGAATCACGAATCGAAACGATAAAAGTTGAACGCCACAAGGAAGAATTCTTGATAAGTTCACGAGTTCTCTGAAGAACCAATAGAAGAAACAATTGTCGCGTTTTTTTTTTTTTTTTTTGTTATCTCCATTCAATCTTCCTTCATTACAAAGAGTGTATGCTATTTATAGAACATGGTTAAGAAAAAAGAACTACAAATCAGCTCCTAATTGATGGGCAATCAGCCAATCAATTAGTTAAGTCAAAAGACTACAAATCAACCCCTAATTGATGGGCAACCAGCCAATCAATTAACAATGAATTAGATAAGTCAAAAGACTACTCAAAAGACTATAAATCTACCCCTAATTGATGGGCAATCAGCCAATTAATTAGCCAAGTCAAAAGACTACTAATCAACCCCATCAATAGCTTGAATTAATTTTATTATGCTTTCATCTCTTTTTGGGCCAAGCTTGGAATGCCCCATTTCAGAATCAATCAAGATCTCATGAATCAACCCATTAATTGCTTCTTTGATCTTCTTGGATCTTAATCTTGTAATAGGCCTAACTAGAACATGAAATGGATCTTTTAATGGTGCTTATTGATTCTCATCATTCCCCATTTCTTCAACAGGGTTCATTCTTGAATCGTTACCTACATCAAAAAAGAAAGATCAAAAACATTAAATGTGACATTAATGTTATACTCACCTAGAAGATCCAACTTGTAGGTATTATTGTTGAGCCACTCAAGAACTTGAAACAGACCATTCTCTCTAGGATGTAGTTTGGACGTCCTACGAGTTGAAAAATTTTCCTTTCTTATATGCACCCAAACCCAATCACTCGGTTCAAATATGACTCGTCTACAGCCCTTGTTGGCTTTGGTCGCATATTGATTATTTTTCTTCTCTATGTGTTGCATTACACTTTTATTGAGTTTTTTTCACCATTTCAGCCTTCTTTTGACCGTCCAAACTAGTTCTTTCATTAAGTGAGAAAGGCAACAAATCCAAAGGAGTTAGTGGATTAAAACCATAAACAATCTCAAATGTTGAAAAATCACTAGTAGAATAAACACTCCAATTATATGAAAACTCAATGAATGGCAACCAATCCTCCTAATTTTTCAAGTTCTTTTGAACTATAGTACGCAACAAAGTAGATAAAGTTCTATTCACTACATTGGTTTGTACATCTGTTTAGGGGTGACAAGTAGTCAAAAACAACAATTTAGTGCCCAACTTTTTCCACAAGACTTTCCAAAAATAGCTAAGGAACTTAACATCACAATCAAACACAATACTCATAGGACCACCATGGAGTCATACTATCTCTTAAAAGAACAAATCAACGACGTGGGTTGCATCATCGATTTTATGACAAGAGATGAAATGTGCCATCTTAAAAAACTTATCAACAAACACAAAAATTGAATCCCTTTCTTTCCTTGACTCAGGCAAGCTTAAAACAAAGTCCATAGAAATATCTATCCAAGGCGCATTAGGTACATGTGAATGAGTGTATAATCCATGTGGTAAGACTCTAGATTTGGTCTGTCTACATTTAACGCAGCTAGTACAAATTCTCTCTACATCACGTTTCATCTTTGGCCAAAAAAATTATTCATTCAACACATCTAAAGTCTTCTTTACACCAAAATGACCCATCAAACCACCCCTATGTGGCTCATGCACGAGAAACTTTTGCACGGAACTATTAGGCACACAAAGTCTATTATCTCTAAACAAATACCCATCTAGTCTATAGAACTTACCAAACGCTACCTTTTCACATGCTCCATACATACTAGCAAAGTCATCATTCTTAGCATACAATTCCTTAAAATATTCAAATCCCAATAACTTTGTATTTAAAGTAGAGACAAGGGCATACCTTCTTGATAATGCATCAGCTATAATATTTTCCTTACCTTGTTTGCATTTGATTCCATAAGGGAAGGTCTCAATGAATTTCATCTACTTGGCATGCCTTCTATTTAACTTATCTTGTCCTTTCAAGTGCTTCAAGGACTCATGATCGGTATGTATGACAAATTCTTTCAGCCAAAGGTAATGTTGTCAAGTTTCCAATGCTGTCACTAATGCATAAAGCTCCTTGTCATATGTCGGGTAGTTCAAAGCTACTCCATTTAGCTTTTCACTAAAATAGGCTATTAACCACTTCTCCTGCATCAGAACAGCTCCAATACCTATTCTTGAGGCATCATACTCTATCTCAAAATTTTTAGAAAAATTAGGTAATGCTAATAAAGGAGCATCACAAAACATTTCTTTAATCTCATGAAATGCACAATCTTGCTCACTACACCATTTAAAACCCACAAATTTTTTAACAATTTCAGTGGGTGGTGCGGCTAGTGTACTGCAATCTTTGACGAATCGCTGTTAAAAACTAGTCAAACCATGAAAACTTCTTACCTCTGTGATTGACTTAGGTGTGGGCTATTCCTTGATAACCTTTACCTTTTCCTCATCTAACTTAATTCCTTTCGTGCTAACAACATAACCAAGAAACACAACTTTGTCCATGCAAAATGAACATTTCTTTAAATTGGCATATAGTTTTTCTTTTCTCAAAACATCAAACACACAATGCAAATAATCAATATGCTCATCCAAGCTATTGTTATACACCAAAATAGACCACAACAAATCTGTCTATAAACACACCCAATGAATGATTCATTAACCTCATGAATGTACTAGGTACATTAGTTAGACCAAAAAGCATAACTAACCACTCATACAATCCATATTTAGTTTTAAAGACAATTTTTGATTCATCACCCTCTTTTATCCTAATTTGATGATACCCAATTTTCAAATCAATTTTTGTAAAAATACATGACTATGCAACTCATCCAACATGTCATCTAGCCTAGGAATGAGATGTCTATACTTTACCGTAATGTTGTTAATGGCCCTGCAATCAACACACATTCTCCAAATTCCATCCTTCTTGGGTATAAGGAGCACCGGTACCACGCATGAATTCATACTCTCTCTCACGTATCCTTCGGCCAACAACTCTTCCACTTGCCTTTGAAGTTCCTTTGTCTTCTCTGGATTACTCCCATAGGCTGATCGGTTAGGAATTGTCGCACCTGACACAAAATTAATTTGATATTTTATTCCTCTAATAGGTGACAAATCACTAGGCATATCAATAGGAAACACATCCTCATATTCCTGCAACAAAGAGACAACAATACTTGGCAAAGATTCGTCAAGTTCGTTAGTATTAAAACATGCCTCTTTCTACAATAGTACAAATATAGGCTGGTTTGTATAAAAAGCACTCTTAACATCACTTGCCTCAGCATAAAAACTTATTTTTTTGTTTCTCTCTCATTTTTTTCACGCTCCCTTTTCTTTTCACTCTCATTTTTCTGTTCACTCCTTTTTTTCTTTTCACTCTATTTTTCATCATCTTTGTTTTGAATTTTCGATGTCACAATTTTTTTTGCAACTCATTCTCTTTTTTCAATTTCATTTGATCTTCATACATTTGTCTTGGGAGTCAATTGGACACGATTAATGGTTTTGTTGTTCTTTGTAAAAGAATGCCTATTCTTGAACCCGTCATGAGTGACCTTCCTGTCAAATTGCCATGCCCTGCCCAATAATATGTGACCCATTGGCATTGTAACAACATCACAAAGTACTTCATCCTTATACTTTCCAATTGGAAAAAGAAACTAGCACTTGTTTATTCACCTTAACCTCCTACAATCATTCAACCACTGCAAGTTATATTGTCTAGGGTGTTTCAAGGTAGATAAATTCAATTTTTCAACTAGGGTAGTGCTAGCCACATTAGTACAACTTCCCTCATCAATGATCATGCTACATACCTTGTTGTTGACGTGACACCTAGTATGAAAAATATTCTCCCTTTATTGTTTCGCGTCATCCTCTTTGACTTGGGCACTTAAAGCACACCTAGCCATTAATGGCTGGCCCTCCACCGGATACTCCACATCATCGTCACAAGCGTCCGCAAGTGTGTCATGTGGTCATCATTGCTATCGCTTTTGGTTTCCACTTCTCAATCAACACGTGCTATAATGGTCCTCTTATTTGGTCATTGTGAAGCAATGTGACCTACTATCGAACAACGAAAACACTTAAAATCCTGATTAAGAGTTTGGGATTCGGTTTTACCTTTGTTGACACTGGGAACTTCATCTCTCCTTTTCGGTGGTTTGGTTTTGAACTTAGAAATAGCCCCTTCGTTAAAAACAACCCGTTCATCTTTTCTCCAATTCAACCTCAATGAAGTAGAGGAGCCCGGGTTTTGAGATAGCCAAGTTTCTTTCCTTTTAAGCTGCCTTCCACCTTTATTGCCATGTGCACCATGTCCTCCAACTCTACGTAGTGTTGCAACTCCACTGCATTGGTAATGTCCTGGTTCAGTCCATTCAAAAATCTTGCCATGGTAGCTTCTCTATCCTCCTTTATATTAGCCTGAATCATAGCGATATCCATCTCCTTGTTGTAGTCATCCATGCTCCTATAGCCTTGAGTAAGAGTTTGTAATTTCTGATACAAGTCCCTATAGTAGTGACTAGGGACAAACTGCCTCCTCATGATGGCCTTCATCTTCTCCTACGTCTCAATAGACCTCTAATGGTTTTTCCTTCTGTTCATCACAAGTTGATTCCACCATATAATAGCATAGTCAGCAAACTCAATGACAACGAGTTTTACCTTTTTCTCCTCAGAGTAGTTGTGGCACTAAAAAAAGTTAATTTCACTTTCTTCTCCCATTCCAAGTATGCTTCAAGATCATATTTTCCTCGGAACGACAGTATCTTCATTTTGATCTTTCCTAGGTCTCTGTCGGTTCCATCTCGCTATCTCAGATCACTTCGGAAACCTTTATCATGCCTTTCTCTCCTAGGTATGAACCTACCATTGCTGTTCAACGAGGCTTGGTCCTCTTCATCTTCGAACTCATTCTCATGGTTACCATCAACTCTATCCATGGGCACACACGCCTTTCTTGCTTCCTAGCAATAGGAACTCTTTGGGGACACCCCTCGCGTCAAGTAGCAATAACAGCGTCTGGCCAATCCATCCAATCCTGAATTTCATTAAATACCACGTTCATGTGTTTAAATTGTTGTTGCATAGCTTGCAACACGAAAAACGACTCTTCCCGTCTTTCTTTCTATGATGTGTTGTCTTTGGAAGACATATGTTTTTTTTGAAGCTATAAAGAAATGTTATAAACAATCCCTCACAGTACTCCTTCACGTGTTTGGGCTCAAATTATGTCACTCGCTCTCGTATTTCACTCCAAAATTGACTTTTATTTTTATTTTTATATTAGTCTCACACTCTCTTGCCTTTCTTTCACTCCTAGCCTCTCCCTTTTTAGTTCTTCATTAAACTAATAAACTTGTTCAAGAAATTCAACTTGTAGTATTTAAACCAATACCAACGGCAAGAAAAATATTATAGAAACAACGATTTAAAGGAAAAGGACAGAAGGCAGATGTATATATTTTTTTTCAAGAACAAATAATTTTGATAAGTATAGTGAATGATAGTATCTGTTGCCTCTGTATCACCTTCTTTTTTCTTTTTTTTTTTTTGAACCTGGTGTATGACACAAGGCAATAACAAGGAGTAATGAATACAAATGGAACATGATAGATGGATGTAAGAAATAAAAGATAAAAATGATAGTAAACCTGATTTTAGAACTTGGCTTTGATGCTAAATGATAAGAACCTCAACCAACACGCGTTGAGACCCAACAACAATATTAGAATCCTTGCCCTAGAAAGCTAAAAGTCAGATTTTAAAAGAAATTTCCAACCTAACACTTATAACTAAAATACGAACCAAAGGTATAGAGTAACTAATCTCGACCCAATGATTATATAGAATCACAAACCGAAGGTATAAAATTTGAACGCCACAGAAAGAATCCTTGATAAGTTTACAAGTTTTTTGAAGAACCAATAAAAGAAACAATACTCATGTGTTTTTTTTTTATTTATCTCCATTCAATCTCCATTCATTACAAAGAGTGCATGCTATTTATAGAACATGGTTGAGAAAAAAAAGACTACAAATCAGCCCCTAATTGATAGGCAACCAGCCAATCAATTAGATAAGTCAAAAGATTATAAATTAGCCCCTAATTGATGGACAACCTGCCAATCAATTGGCCAAGTCAAAAAACTACTAATCAGCCCCATCAATTGCTTGAATTAAATTTATTATGCTTTCATTTTCCTTTAGGCCAAGCTTGGAATACGCAGTTTTAGAATCAACCTAGATCTCATGAATTAGCCCATTAATTGCTTCTTTGATATTCTTGGATCTTGCTATTTTAATAGGTCTAACTAAAATATGTAATGGATACTTTAATGGTGCTTGTTCATTCTTATCATTATAAATTAAGGTAACGACACAATGAGTCATAGCATGTGCCATCATAAGAGAATTCGAAGCATCACCTCTACAATTGAGTTTCTTTTTTTTTTTTTTTTGGTACATCATACTCGGAAGATAAAAACAACATAGGGAAACATAAATACACAAACTAGAGGACTAGCTCCTCACATAGGCTATCCCAACCTCTACAATTGAGTTACTTACATCGTCTTAATGATGCTACTGAATCACATGGATTTAAGCTTTTATTGTCAAATAAGGTATTATTTAATAGTCATATTTGTTGGGTTGAATCCATAATAAACTTCAAATTGGAATGTATATTTATGGGAAACCCATAGGTCCCCATACTCATTTTTATCATCTCTCAATTTTCATTTTCTCTATCTAAGCGTTTTAACTTTTAAAAAACAACGTAGTCCAACACTAAAATAAAAAGTAAGAAAAGTTAAAGGTTAATTATAACTATTGTAGAAGAAGAATGATGGTAAAAGGTGTAAGTGCATATTTTTAAAAAAATAATGAGTTTAGGTACCAATTTGTCAAACCTTATCGGGATTAGATAAATTTTACTCTTTTTTCTTATCTATTTTTAATATTAATATATTTAACACCCCTACACTTTTATCATAGTCTCACTTTGATCTCTGTATTTTTTTCCTTGTAACATATTTTTGGTTAAGAAGCAAAATCAACTCTTCGCCACCTATTGTGTTATGCACAAACACAAGTTGGTCACGCAATGATCACGTCACTTTTGAAGGATAAAGTAGGTATTTTACATGTCAATTTCTCTCTCTTTTATTTTCTTTCCCTCTTTGGCTGTCCCTCAGTTTGCCTCTCTCTTCATCTTTGCCACTCCATTTCTCTCTTACTCCCTATCACACACAAAAGCACACATCTCTCTCTCTCTCTCTCTCTCTCTCTAAACTCTTCCCTCACCCCTGCTCCCTCCCCTAGCCCACTTGCCAAGCTGCCCCACCTAGCCCACTCCACACGTTAACTTTGGCCATAACCATTGTCGAAACAAATTGCTAATAAAATATCCAAAAACTGGGGGTGTTGACTAAAAATACTGTTATTCATATAACCAATAGGGATTCAACAAATGCTTATTTAACTATTTATTATTGTGTTTTGCTAACATGTGCCTTTAGGACACATGTTAAGGACTAATTAATGTAGTGTTTTTCATATAAACTACAAATTACAAGAAAGACATTCACTTAAGAGTTATAAATGAGATTAAACATAAAATAATGCATTTCTTTTTCAATACAACTATCGCATGGATCAAACTGTTGTAATTTGTCTAGAGTACCATTGAGACATCATTAATATTAATGAATAAAATATTTTAAAATCAAGCTTTGTATGACAACAAACTTAATAACTACTATCCTAATATGTGCCCCCTCTAGTCAGTTGACTCATTTGTTCTTACTGGATGATATTTTTGTTTCTTTTTACTTTATTTACTTTTTTGACCCCCTCAGGTTTGATTTACTGGTAGATGAATCTACTGCTGTTAGATCCATTAGCTGACTTCGCCTAAGAAATGATCTTCTCACCCCAAGTGTAGGGTTGGCAAAATAGTATACTCTTGATAAGTCCAAGGTTAATTTTGCATGTAGATTGAAATGTGAGTGTCGACAAACAAAACTTCCCTTGAATTTGAATACAACTAATGGACTACTTCTACCAAAATAGTAAACTAAAAAAATCGTTTGTGTAAGAGAGTGGTTTGTCTAAATCTAAATCAAAATAATTAAAATAATAGAAAAAAGTTTGGATCTAATTGATTCAACTATCCAATTTACTCATGAATTCAATGGAGATTTGATAATTCAAACCAAAGACTATGTCAAGAGTCTTTGATTCAGAGAATTTTGCCCATCCAAACATGAATTCATTAACAATTAAACTTAGAATTGAAATCCAATTTAGAATCATAAGTTCATAACATCAATTAGTGCAATCTCAATACCAAACCAATCTCAATACCAAACTAGGGTTTGTGCATTGAGATTACCAAACTTAGTTATGAACTCAAGTTTCTTATGAATCTAAACTTCAATTGTCAAGAATTAAGAGATTTTTAAATTATAGCAATGAAAACCTAATTACCTCCATTGAACCACTTGAGATCCTTGAATGATCTTCTCAATTGAATCCAACCATTAACATTGAATTACACTAACGAAAATAAAAGGCAATGCAAATCAAGACCAAAATAGAAATTATAATAGAATTCAAGAGTCTCCTATTTTAAGTACAAATGGTATCCAACTAACTGGATCTCCAAAGTGGGTACAAAATTGCCTTTAAAAACTGAAACAAAACAGGGGTTGCGCAGACTGTTTGAACTGTCTGCTAATAGATAGCTAATAGTTTTTCATGCTCTCTGAATCTTCATTCTAGCTTCTTACTTTAGTCGAACGGGAAAATGAAACCTCTGAATCTCCTCAACCGTTTGAACAATACACTGGCTCTGTCCCTGTCCCTTTTAGCTCTAAAACCTACATAACACAAAACAAAGATAATTAATACTAACTTCTAGCTAAAGTGAAAGATATGATCCTAAATCAAAGGAAACAAAACATAAGTTAAGGTGTTGTAGTTACACTTTTGGAGCACAATCTGTGGCCTAGTTCTGTTTGTTCACCAGGCTGACTAACTAAAATAACAAAAAAGCCCTCCAAATGCCATAAAAAGAGATACAAATACATGTTGTAACATTATGTAATTGCCTAAGTTTCGTAACATATTGTTTTCCTTGTAATTGGGGATGGTAGGATGTCTATCACAAGCATTTGGAATGTTCTTAATGTTTATTCATTCGAGCTCATGCTAAGAGAGTCTTGGAAGATACATAAAGTAATTGATTTTTGATTTTGATGGATGTTGATAGATCTCACTGGACATCGATAGTGGTCGATGGAAGAAACGATGAAGGTGTAAATTTGCTAAAGACTTGGCCAGACCTTGCAGGATGTCGCTTGAAGCGAGATGCACGAGAATTTGATTTAGGCATGTGCACCGTAATCTCTTTTTAACCATTATGGAAGCTCAAAAACCCTAGTTTGCCTCTTCTATAAATATGAGGCTATGGGAAGGTCAAAATACAAGTCCAAGTAGGCCAAAACACCTTTGAAAGAATTGATTACACAATTACTTTAGATTCCAAGGATTTTTATGAGAGCAGAGCTGATGAGAAAATTATTTTAAAGGTTTCTACATACCTTGGAGAGGCTTTCAACTAGATTCTTAGCAACAAATCATCTTCATCTTCATCGTTGAAGAGGATTGAAGTCTTGAAGGATTTCGAGACAGGAATCATGGATCGTGGAGTCGAGCAAGTTCGAAGCAACCAAGAGAATTATGGATTTGATTGGGGATTGGGTTGTAAGTGATCTTGTAACTATTTGACATTGGTTGAAGTGTTTGATCTATTGGATTGGAGTTCAGCTCTTGGAGGATTCTAGAGGTGTCGTGGAGCTTGACACTCAATGAAGTATTGAAGAATTGTATCAAGGGACAGATATGTGATCGTAGGATTCGATCGATACAAAAAAAGCACACTTGCAAGCGCGTGGATTCGGCACCCATGGATTGGGAGTGTCTAAGGTTAGGTTGTAAGTTGACTCTTTTGTATTTATTCTTCACAGTGCTTGGTTGACTGGACTAGGTCCCATGGTTGTTTTTACCCAACTTGGGGTTTCTATGCTAAAATATCATGTGTCTTGTTTGTGTGTGATTGCTTTCATATTTACTTTTGACTCGCGTATATTGCTTGCACTGGATTAAAGGATTAGGGTTAAAATTGAATAGTTAAATTGCGACCAATCCAAACAACCCTCCAAAAGGTATTTTGGAAAATCCAGATATTTGGTTTATATTTTTTCAATTGGTATTAGAGTGGGACACTTAAAAACTAAATATTAAAATTTTGTTTTTTAAGAGTGAGATCTTTAATTTCTAAATGCATGGATTTACCAAAAGAGGGTTTGTCTATCATGAGTCTTCCTTTGTTAGATGGTTCTAACTACTCTAGTTGGAAAACACAGATGAGACCTTTCATAAAATCTATTGATGAGCATGCTTGGATATCTATTGGGAATGGTTGGTATCCCCCTATGACAACTGTAGGTAGTTAGACTATGCCTAAACCTTAAGAACAATAGAATGACAATGATTTAGAAAAGTATGTTTGGAATAGTAAGGCTACCAATATCATCTTTAACAGTGTCACACGCGAGAATTTAATTCATATATTTATGTGTGAGACTACTAAAGAAGCATGTGATATTCTTAAAGTTGTTCATGAGAAGTCTCTTAATATCATAGCTTGTATTGCATCTACATCTGAGAAGGATACCCACTATTGAATGTAATGAAGACCCTAAATATTTTGCTGCATTCAATCTATCCCTTCATGAGAATTTAGGTACATTTGCATATGCACTTGAGCTTGATGGTGTTAAAAGCCCTAGTGAGCCTCATGAGTTGAGTCAAAGTGACTCAAATAGTGATGATGGCCATAAAAGTTACGAGGAAGAGGACATTTGTCAGACCTATGACAAATTATATAAGGTATGCCTCAAATTGACTAAAAAAATAAGTCAATTGAAAAGGAAAGAGACACTCTTAAACAAGAGGCTGTTGAATTTGCTACTCTTATTGGAAAATTAAAGTATGATAGGGCCAGTTTATTTGATAAAGTCACTGCATTACAAAAAGAGTTACATGCTTGTGTAGAGACCAATAAGGGCTTAGAGGGAAATGCATCAAAATTAGAGTCTGACTTGTCAAAATCAAATGATACTTTCAAGAAGATGAATACAGGTTCCAAAAAAATTGATGAAATTTGGAACGGTCAAAGAAGAGCTTATGATATGACTAGAATTGGATATACTGAGAAGGCTTTTCATCTTCCCAACCGGCAAACAGGCCTAATTTTGCAAAGGCTCAAGGTAAGTCTTCAATACCTTCTATGGCTAAGCATGTTAAGGGTGTACCCTCTTGCCACCATTGTGAAACTAAAGGTCACATTGGGCTTGATTGTCCTAATTTGAAGGCCAAGTGTCACTCTTGGTTTTTTGCACTCGAGATAATATAAGGAAAACACGCGGTACTCTCTCGTTAGAACTCATCCTCCTAGAAGGATGAGTGCGGTTAGGTTTAAGTTAGAAATTGACTTGAATAAGGGCTTTTGGAAAAGGGTTTGGAGGTTCCACCTAACTTTGTTAAGGTGAGTTAGGTCACCTAAAACTAAGTAAAGTTTGAAGAAATAAACTTAAAGATTTTTTAAAAAACTTTGGAAAACTTCATAAAGAGAGGGGTTTTTTTTTGTGTGTGTGTGTGTGTGTGTGTGTGTGGCGAAAACAGGTTGTTTGACAACCTTTGAAAAGATTTAAGCCCTTTTTGAAAATAACTCTGTTTTAGTCTTTCGAAAATAGTGATTTTGGGTTCAGAGGTTGGTTGCGTATAGGAAAGATGCACTAGGTTATCACCCTATCCTGCCCTTGCGGTACCTACATGCCTTTTCACTCTAAGTTTACTCATTTAGAATCTCTAGTTATCCAATGCTCAATTATATCCACTTGAAAATGTTTTGAGAAAAGGGAAATGTGGTCTTCACTTTAGAGATGATGTCATGCATGATATGCAAGTGTAAGAAAGAATTCGAGAAGAGATTTTGAAAAAGAAAATCAAAATTTTGAAAACGGTTGTGACCGTATTCACTCAAGAATTCAACTATCCAATTCACTCAAGAATTCAATGGAGATTTGATAATTCAAACCAAAGACTACGTCAAGAGTATTTGATTCAGAGAATTTTGTCTATCCAAACATAAATTCATTAACAATTGAACTTAGAATTGAAATCCAATTTAGAATCATAAGTTCATACCATCGACTAGTGCAATCTCAATACCAAACTAAGGTTTGTGCATTGAGATTACCAAACTTAGTCAAGAACCCAAGTTTCTTATGAATCTAAACTTCAATTGTCAAGAATTAAGAGATTTTTAAATTATAGCAATGAAAACCTAATTACTTCCATTAAACGATTTGAGACCCTTGAATGGTCTTCTCAATTGAATCCAACCATTAACATTGAATTACACTAACAAAATAAAAGACAATACAATTCAAGACCAAAATAGTAATTACAATAGAATTCAAGAGTCTACTATTTTAAGTACAAATGGTATCCAACTAACTAGATCCCCAAAGTGGGTACAAAATTGCCTTTAAAAATTGAAACAAAACAGGGGATGTGCAGACCGTAAAAACTGTTTGCTAACAACTAGCTAATAGTTTTTCATGCTCTATGAATCTTCATTCTGGCTTCTTACTTGATTTGAATGGGAAAATAAAGCCTCTTAATCTCCTCAACCTTTCGAACGATGCTCTGGCTCTATCCTTTTTAGCTTCAAAACCCGCATAACACAAAACAAAGATAATTAATATTAACTTCTAGCTAAATTGAAAGATATGATCCTAAATTAAAGGTAACAAAACATAAGATAAGGTGTTGTAGTTGCACTTTTGAAGCACAATCTCTAGCCTAGTTCTGTTTGTTGACGAGGTTGACCAACTAAAATAACTAAAAAAAGCCCTCCAAATGCCATAAAAATGACATACAAATACATGTTGTAACATTATGTATTGCCTAAATTTCGTGACATATTGTTTTCCTTGTAATTGGGGATATGGGGATGCCTAACACAAGTATTTGGAATGTTCTTAATGTTTATTCATTCGAGCTCATGATAAGAGAGTCTTAGATGATATATAAAGTAATTGATTTTGGATTTTGATGGATGTCAATGGATCTCGCTGGACATCAATAGCAGTCGATGGAAGAAACGGTGAAGGTGTAAATTTGCTGAAGACTTCGCTAGACCTTGCGGGATGACATTAGAAGCGAGATGCGCAAGAATCTAACCTAGGGACGTGTGTTGCAAGCTCTTTTTAACCATTATCGAAGCTTAGAAACCCTAGTTTGCCTCCTCTATAAATATGAGGCTATGGGAAGACCTTTGAAAGAATTTATTGCACAATTACTTTAGATTCAAAGGATTTTTATAAGAGCGGAGCTGCTGAGAAAATTATTCTAAAGGTTTCTACATACCTTAGAGAGGCTCTCAACTAGATTCTTAGCAAGAAATAATCTTCATCTTCATCGTTGAAGAGGATTGAAGTCTTGAAGGATTTTGAGACAGAAATCGTGGATCGTGGAGTTGAGTAAGTTCGAAGCAACCAAGAGAATTATAGGTTTGATTGGGGATTGAGTTGTAAGTGATCTTGTAACTGTTTGACGTTGGTTTAAGTGTTTGATTTTTTGGATTGGAGTTTAGCTCTTGGAGGATTCTAGAGGTGTCGTGGAGTGTCGCACCTCGGTTTTTGGGTGTCCAAGGTCCTTTCAGCTCGGACACCAAAAGCATGGAACTCTGTCACTAGAACTCATCCTCCTAGAAGGATAAGTGTGACTAGGTTTGAATTGAAGATTGGTTTGATTAAGGGCATCATAGAAAAATAGGAGTCGCCACCTAACTTGATTAAGGTGAGTTAGGGCACCTAAAACTAAGTGCTAATCCGAAGATTAAACTTAGGGTTTTGAAAAAGACTTTGAAAACTCCCTCAAGAGAGGGTTTTTTAAGAAAATAGGTTATTTGGCAACCTTTGGAAAGATTTAAGCTCTTTTTGGAAAATAACTCTATTTTGCTTTTTCGAAAATAGAAATCTATGGTCCGGGAGTTGGTTACATATAGGGAAGATATCCTAAGATCATCACCTTACCCCACCCTTTTGGTACCTACATGTCTAATCACTCTTTGTTCACTCACTAGAATAACCGGTAACCATTGTCCACTTAATACCTATTTTAGAATTTTGAAAACGGGGTTTAGTCATCACCTTTCGGATGAATGATGCATGATGCAAGTTTTGGAAGAAGTTTGAAAATGTGGGAGTTTTGAAGGAGTTTGAAATGAGAACTTTGAATTGATTGAAAGTTTTTGAAAAGGGGATTGGAGTTGAAATAGAAGTTATGACCGCACCATTTTAGGTTGCTTATGTATCTCATTTGGCGAGAATCAAGTCAATCGTAGTTCGAGCAAGAGCCCGATGGAAAATAGATGCATTAAGGCCTTTGGAAGGTTTGAAGACGTCTTGAGGTCTTTGAAAAATTTTAAGACACTTTGATGTCTTTGGAAAAGTTTAAGACATTTTGATGTCTTTGGAAAAGTTGAAGACATTTTGAGGTCTTTGGAGTTGAAGACTTTTTGTGGTCTTGGAAGTTTTGACTTGAAATTGGATGGTGGAGTGTTTTAAAAATATTTTTGGATCAACTTAAGGGAGTTTTGGAAAAAGGTTTTGGCGTGACTCAAGAAAACTTGAAAGTGTTTTTGAAGTCTTGTTTTGAAAACTTTGGAGGCATGACTTTAGAATGCTTTGATGAATTAGTTTTTGAAAGTGGTTTTTAGAAATGGCTAAGGGTTTGGAATCCTAATATGGACAACCTTAGGGGTTGTTTTTGATATGTCACCTTCCTTTAGGGTCCCTAACCATGAGAGGGCTAGGAATACCTTAGGTTTGTGATCTTTTGAAAATATTTTTGAAAATATTTTGGAGTTGGTCTTTGAAATCTCAAGAGGGTCGAAGGTTTTGGAAAGAGTGGGTAATGAGCATGATTTAAAATTGGAGGATCATTCAAAAAGGGTTCATGAGTTGGAACTTTGAAGCATACTACCTTAGATTGGGTTAGCCTATGGTTAGGGATGACCTAAAGTTAAGTTGGACTAGGGTTGACTAACTAAAGTAGGGGTAACCTAAGATTAAGATGACTTAGGGTTAACTAATTAGGGTTAAGTTAACCTAAGCTGAGTGAACTAGGGTCAAGTTAACCTAGGGTTTGGTCAAGTTAACCTAGGGTTGGTCAACTAGGGTCAAGTTAACCTAGGGTTACATTGGAAGATGATTTTTGAAAGGTTGTTTGATGCACTTTTGGGAAAAACAAAACATGTAATGTAATGGACTTGGGTTGGCAATCTTTTAAAGATCATTTCCATAAAAATTTTGACTCTAGCTAAGAATATGGTTTACATGGTGTGAGCACTCCATTTTTGACCGCTCGGCAGTCTACGCTCCGTCCAGACTTGTACCCAAGTCAATAGGGACGTATTCCAATCGAAACCAACTCTCTAAGTCCTAATCCTATCTATCTATCGCTTCGCGGGCCCACCAGGCCCAAATAGAGGCAAAATGACCAAAATGCCCTTAGGGGCATTGTCCTTTCTAATTCCAATCCCTCTCTCGAGACAGTTGATTCCTCGAGACGGTAAATCTATTCTAAATTAAGCATGTCTTTTCGAAGACGGTAAGTCCCTTTTCCAAATTCCAAATCAGGCACGTCTTCTCGAAGACGGTAAGTACCCTTTCCAATTCCAAATTAGGCACATTTTCTCGAAGACGGTAAGTCCCCTTTCCAAATTCCAAATCAGGCACGTCTTTCCGAAAACGATAAGACCCCTTTCCAATTCCAACCCCTCTCTCGAGACAGTTGATTCCTCGAGATGGTAAGTCTACTCCAATTAGGCACGTCTTTCCGAAGACGATAAGACCCCTTTTCAATTCCAATCCCTCTCTTGAGACATTTGATTCCTCAAGACAATCCGGCATGTTTTTCAAAGAAAATCTCTTCGAGATGGTAAGTCCCTTCAAACCTGTCGAGAATGGTTTGGAAGGTCAAAAATGGATAGAAACCCTTGAAATAGTGTTTTGAGGGTAACAGACTTGAAAAATAATGTCAAGATGGTCGACCGAGCTGTTAGGGGCAAAACGGTCAACTAGATCAAAAAATCACTGGAATGGACTCAGAATGACTCATGAGAGGATGTAAAAGTTGGAAACACTATCTAGAGTGTTCCAAAGGAGTTTCGGCTTGATACGTAGAGCTGGTGTGGTTAGAAAAGCCAACCGGCCCACCAGGGGTAAAATAGTCATTTTGCACCAGGTTTGCCAGAATAGACTCGGAATGATCTGAATAGGTTTTGAAAGGTTGAGAATACTATTAGAAGCATTCTTGGGAGGCTACCGGTTTGATATCTAGAGCCGGTGTGGTTTTTGGAGGTGTTCAGATGCCTAGGGGCAAAATGGTAATGTTAATCGGACGGTCTCGAAATTGGTCCAGAACCGACTAGAAGGCACATGAACATGTCGGATCGTCTTTGGGACGATCTTGGAAGGGTGGACTTATCGCTCTGAGGACTTAGGTACTTTCTAGAGAAGCGTGTCAAAAAATGCCCAAGGGGCAGTTTGGTTATTTTTTATCGGAGTGGGCTAGCAAGCACTGGTGTTGACCTAGGTTTTGAGTGTTTTCGTCACTTTGACGGTCTATGTCTATGATGAGTTGGTTTCCAAAAGTATCTTGTCCTTTGGTAAACGTGTCACAATTAAGAGGCGAGTTCGGTTCTGTGACAAAGGGGTTTTGTTGGCAATTCCCAATGTCGACTTATTTGCGAGTGTTTCCACCACTTTGATGGTTATGATGTTTGTAAGTGTTTTCACCAGTTTGACGGTTTGCATTCATTCTAGAGACTGCCTGATCTTGGAAAACTGTTAGGTGTACTTATCGTCTAAGGAACCAACTTTCTCAAAAGACGCACCGAATAATGGACATTCTTTATTGGCAGGCTAGCAGGCGCCAAAGGTGGACTGTTCTACCATCTCAGGGACTCTATCCTGGTCGACGAGTTTGAAGGGACTCACTGTTCCGAAGAGTTTTCTTAGAAAACATGCTGGATTGGATGGTCTTATTGCTTGAGGGATTAACTTTCTCAAAAAGCGTGCCGAATTTGATTTGAATTGGACTTAGATTTGAAATTGAATTCGAGATTGAAATGGGGACTTACCATCTCTAGGAAAACGTGCCAACTAGAATTGGACCAAGTAATGCCCTAAGGGTATTTTAATCATTTTGCCTCTGTTAGGTCTGGCTAGCCTGCAAAGCAATTGACTAATTGGATTGAGTCTGGAAATTGATTTGGACTTGAATATGCATGCGTTGGTTTGAATATAAGTTAGAACGGATGGGAGGTCACTGAGAGGGCAAAAATGGGGTGTTTATAGTTGCCCCTCTTTTTCTGTCTTTGCTTGTTCAAGACAGAAAAAGATAAAGTAAGAGTCCCATGTTGACCGCAAGGTGATCAGAGGGACGTCCTTTGAATTTTTTTGAAGACTGGAAGTTTAAAAATGGATATCTAGCCCAAGAGGGCGTTTGAAATTGAGTTTTGGCGGGAAAAAGGCAAAGCTACCTAGAATTGGACACTGGAGCCACTAGGAGTGGCACCTACTTCAAAATCACCTTGGCACCATTGCTAGTGGCGGCAAGTTCTAGAAATAAAACCTGCAAACTTCAGATATGAAGCTTGTGGTTTGTAAGGTTTTGAGAGAGAAATTATGAGGGATTTCGAGTATTAGCCGTGTGTATTTGAGGGAGTGACTTTTGGGGATCTCAGAGAGTTGCCGTAAGTAGTCACCGACACAGAGATAGTTGTTGGAGAAGGAGATTTTACTGGAGAATTTCAAGAGGTGAATGTTTTGTTTGGTGTTGATTTTGATGCATAAAACTCCATTTGAGTGGTGTAAATTGTCGAAATTGATGCTTTGTCGTGTTTTGAATGCTTTGATGGAGTTATTTTTGCGTTTTGGTGCTTATTTGATTGAATTTAGGTAGTTTTACATGTTTTTTGTGAGGAGGATTTTTGCAAGAATTGGGGATTTACTCCTATAGCTATGGGTAAGTTTTTCGTCTAGATTTCGAGAAAAATCTTTCTTGAGAATTCCCCTTAAAGAGCTACCCAAGAATGAATGGACAAAGGCCTTGATGTATTGAACCATGTCTTAGCGTTGTCCTGGAGACAAAAAGGAAAGAGCTTCATCAAAAACACTTCCTTTGGACATGAGTTATCCATTGGAAGAGAGCAAGCATCCTCAAACTCTTTGATGAATGTGTATGGTTGCTCGAAATCCATAGTATGAAATTAGGGTAACGTTTGCATCATTGCCGACCAAATATTCAACGTGTTATGGTGCGGCGAGAAGACAATGCAAGAAGTTGGTGGTTGCCTAGGTAGGTTTATATAATCACGAAGGGTCCTATGGTGAGAGCTGCCATGTTGCAATGGTTGCTTCCTCTATCAAGGTCATCACCTCCAACTACATTAGGAGGATTTGGTGCAAGGTTGGTCTTAAAATTAGCATTGGGATTAGGGATGCCATTGGGATTGTGAGGAAATAGATTGGGTAAACTACCCAAGTTGATGTTTACATTGGGAAAAGATCCTAAGTCAACAACTAGGGGTAAACTGGGAAATGGATCTCTAACCAGAGAAAGGGTACGATTATGTTCAACTCTCACCAAGCGGTTATGTGTATCTCTAATGTAAGATGACATGCAAATGCAAATGCACACAAATTAGACCGTCCGAGTCTCAAGCAACATAACATACACAATCCCTTCCACCAATTATCAATTTCCATCGGAACCCTCCAATCTCTGCATAAAGATATCTACCAATTCAATTCACAATCCAAACGACACTTCCAATCTCCTTATGTAATAACGAAATCACTAATAAGCAAATAAGCAATTTAGCCTATCCACCAATCTCTAGGCCACCAATTTGGTTCTAAGCAATTAAAAAATACAATGCAAATAAACTATTCTATCAAACAAAGCAAAACTAGAAAAAAAAATGACAAAAAATCTAATATGTATTCACATAAAGCGATCAACGAAGTAACCCATGGCCTAAGCTATAGACTCTTCTATCATGGTGGATAAAGGAGATCCAATCCACCAATCCACTCTTCAACCAATGTCCGTTCAATACTTGCTTTGTGCCTTCGATCCCCAGCAACGGTGCTAAAACTTGAACCATTCTTTATGATGTTGCATGTTAAGGCCCCACAAGAGAATGGGTGTTGCAATTGAAGTATAATTCGGTGAGTCCAGATATTGTATTTCCTCAAAGATCAAGCCAAGTATAGGCTATAGCATTTTACTCACACTAAACTATCCTAGATTGAATTGTAAATGGAATGAAATTGAACCAAAAGAAAACTGAAACTCTTTAAGTGTTTGGAAAGAGTTTGTTAAGCTACTTTGACTAATTTAAAGTAATTGAAAGCAATTACAACTAAAGTATCAATTAAGGCAAAGCAATTGAGATTTGAAGACAATTTACAAAGGATTTGAATGCAACTGTTCCAATTCACCAAGTTCCACAAGACTTACAATGGAGATTTTGCTAACTCAAATCAATGATCACTCCATGGATCCTTGATTCAGAGGATTTTGACTATAAAACCTTGAATTCCCTTTTAATTGGGATTAGATTTGCAATCAATTTATAGAGCCTTAGAGACAAACCTTAGATTTGTGCAATCCCTATGCTAATTGAAGCATAGAAATTGCCAAATTGTGATGAATCTAAGAGTTCTTATGAAATTAAACCTAATTAAGAAGAGAAATAGAAATCATAGGATAATTTAATGAAATTCATATATCTCCATAGTAATCCTTGAAGATCCTTGGTAGATCTTCACAATTGCATACAAATAGAAGTTTAGCTACTTGAATTTATCATGTAAAGCATGTAGAAATGTAGAGAAGACATACGAATCTATAGATCTTGTATTAACTTGAAAGAAAAGTAATGTTTGTTTGCTAGAAAAATAACAGAAAGTGCCAGAAAGTAAAGGAAAATACAACTTTCTTTCTCTACAATTCTCTTAAAATCTATGCTATATCTAACAATTCAAAGTACAAAATGTAGAGAACCCCCTCAAAATTTGCCACCCAACACAGCCTTTCATACACGGAGTAAAACAGAGACTTCGTCAGTCGTGCACACACCTTAGCAGCTGTGCATGGGAAGCATACGCTTTTCGCATGATTAAAGTGGCCTAATGTATCTTTTGAACCTGATTCACATGATGGCCTAGGCTTTTAGCATTTTCAACGTCTGTGTGCACTCGTTGACTAACATGCATACACTTTGACCATTTGCATAATCGTGCACACTGGTGGTTCTTTCGTTTACACATTTGTGCCATTTTTGCTTCTTTTTAACTCTTTTTGACTCCAATCCCTGAAATAAGAATACAAAAGCAGGTTTAGGGAAATTAGAGGATAAAATACTATACTACACCTAAATTGAAGCTAACAATCTACTAATTAGGAGATTGAGATTATACTTTTAGAGTGTAATCACTTAGATACATACAGTTGAGGAATGGGAAGCCATTTGCAATTGGAGCAATACTAGAGACGTTATAAATTAGTAGCAAAAATAAATGGCTACTGCTCGCAATGCGATAGGAAATCAGAACCAAAAGTTGATTCAGCTAAGATATCTCCCCAAATATCATCACTGGTTTGAGTGGAACGCTTAAATAAATCTTTGAACTCTCTCCATTCAATGAATTTACCGTCATTGGTGATTTACTCATAGAAGGCTGTCGAATTTTTAGCCATTTGGATATTTGGATGATATGAGGAGGTTGTGGACTCCATATCCCATCTCTTTTTGTTGGTAATGGAGATTGCTCGCTCAAATTGAAGAAGACAATGGAGAAGGGGTGTGCCATCACTGTGAAACTCTTTAGCATCTCATATATATGTTAGATTGGAATATAATGATTTGAGTTTATCTAAAACAAACTGACCTAAGAGACGGCAACGGGAATATGTAAAAAATATTGCTTTAGCAATAATTCTGAATGAATTTGGCTCGCGGGGCATTGTGGTAAAGGCAAATGAGAATGGAAATACGAGCAAGTCACGTGCACACTCTCGAGGCACCTTTTTGAAAGTCTTTCTCCTAAGGTGCATTGGGCATTGAGTGTTTACTGTTATATATACTATATTACTTTACAAGCCCCCCGTTGGATTGAAATATATGTTTTGCGATCCATCGGGTGGTACGAAAAGTGAAATATTTTCAAATGGGCCATCAATAGTAGGGTGGGCACTAATACTATTACAAGTCTAACTAGGCTAATGCCAATGGGCTCCACTGTATCTCCCTTGTTTGGTGGAGTTCCGTAGCGGGGGACAGTACTTGGCGTACGTCCATCAGAGGAGCCTCTATTAATAGGCTCAAGAGGGCCACACCGCTACATCTGTAAATCAAAAGGGGTAACAGTGAATATATCTATTTGCGGGTTGTCATTCATTGAGATTATTAGAATCTCTTGAAAAAAATAATGAGGAAGATGACTATTGGATTTCAGAACACGAAGAAGAGGTATGATGAATTTGGAGATATATCAAGAAAGCAAAGGTTTAGGCCTAGTGTGTACAATGGTATTACAAGCTTGCCGTATGAAAGGAGTATGCTGTAGGAGAAACGATGTTTGACCATAGGAGAAAGCATCATATGTGGTCATGGAGGCAGTATTTGGCACGTAGATATTATTTTAGCTAGGGCAGCAGCTAATCATAGGCAAGGCGATGCCTGCTACCTTAAGAATGTGTCCGTTAAAGGAAAAATATGGCCCAGAGAAATGATGGCAAATCAATGCAATCATTTAGTGCTATTTATACTCCAACATAATTGGCCTGGTGGTACCATGCCATTATGGGAAAAATATTCGGTCAACAAGGTGACGAGTTGTCTATGGCCATAATCAAGAGGTGTAATTTAACACGTTTTAGTGTTTTAGCCTGTAAGATGTACCGACCGAAGGTAGGACAAACTTTAAATGAAGGGGAAGCACACGAAGCCTTTATTAGCATTAGACATGGTAAACAAAGGGTCAAGTATAAGGAAACAAACTTGAGGGAATACTCAAATAAGACGTATAATGCTATATTATTAGCATGTGCAATGATACAACCGGCTTCATTGATAAATCTTTTTTTAAACCATAGTTGTTAATCCTATACCGAACAACGCACCGTTTTTGCTATTGGTATGGTACGTACTGGTACCAGTGCATACATGTGTACCATTTTGGATTTACCCCTATAAGTATTATATATTTATTAAAAAATATGTACATTTAGTTATAAAAGTTGTTCTGCATAATATAACATCAAATACTAATGAATAATAGTATTATAATTAGAAAAACAAAAAAACCCCATTAATTATTCAACATATGTAAATTCAAAATTTCAAAATTATTAAAAAGTAAATTTAAAAAATGTAATAACATTAGACAGAAGTCTAGAATGATTAATCACCTATAGGAAATATATACGAGAGAGAGAGAGAGAGAGAGAGAGTGTGTGTGTGTGTGTGTGCGTGTCACTTGACCAGAAAAAAAGAATTAGAGGCATGAATGGGTGTGTTTCTAACAATTTGAATGATATGAAAGTTTTAACTTATACAGGGGGGTTTGAAAGTCATTATATTTATAGAACTAATTTTTGTATGTATCGCTGGTACTCTTCGAATTGTGCAAAATTGGAACGACACCCCAAAACATACCAAAAATTATCGGGAAATGATGAAACACTAATCGAAATGAAATTGATGTCATCATGTATCGTTTTACTGTCGGATCGGTACATTTCGGACCGTACCAGCTAGTACAATACGATATTAACAACAATGGTTTAAACTGGAGGATTAACTTCAAAACTTAATGTACTATATATTAAATTGCCAAGGTTACACCAATTGCGCTATTGAAATATTTAAAAGAAAGATTCATTGATGATTACATATATTGCATTACATTGAAACCACTGTTCAAACATCACAGAGAATTCATATTTCCATAACATATCTAGGTTGCAAAGCATAATACACGAAATATCATCATTTACATGTACCAGCAAGCCATATTTCATGTTAGTCTTAAAATCCATTTGGGCATCGAGTAGCTCCTTTAGAGGCTTACAATTGCGAAACTCTGTATCGTCGATGATGTTATACTTTGCGTCGTTAGAGTAACCTTTGAAGTCCATCAATCCACTAAAATAGTTGTGTGGGGCTATAGACCTTACCCACTTTCCAGTCCTGCTGAGACCCTTTATAACTAGACTCGAATATATCTAAAGTGTTTTTTCCCTTCTTGATTAATGTTTTATGAGTTGCACTCACGGAATTTGTATATTCTTGGCAATATTTATGTGTTTATGCCATTTAAATATTTATGGAATTATTTTTAATGTTATCACAGGGTTTCAGATGGATTCAGATGAAGAATCTTTTTTCTGATGAAGAATTTGAAGAGATGCTAATGGTTGCATTAGTTGGTTTTGCTTGTAATACAGTCATCAATTATTATGAGAAATATATGGTGAAAGAATCGTGCAAGGATTTAATTTAAAGAGGGCATCACTTTGTCAAGGATATACTAGAAGGACATCCAATACGATGTCACGAATTATTTCGTATGAATAAACATGTGATTTTATGACTTGTGAAAGAGCTCAGAGATAGAAAATTGTTAGAAGCTAGTCGTGGAATAACTATGGAAGAGAAATTGGCTATACGTTTTATGACCATCAGTCATAATATAAGAAATCGCAAGTTACAAGAGTGTTACCAACATTTTGGAAAAACTATTAGTAGGCACTTCAACATAGTGCTAAGAGCTTTGGCAGCCTTTTCAATGTCAGTTATAGTTTCTCCTTCATTTGAGCCAGTGTCAAACCATATTCGCAGTAACACGAAGTATTGGCCCTATTTTAAGGTAATGAAAATTTATTGTTTTGTCATAAATTTTACTTAAAGAATAATTTTTTTGTCAATAGAAGCTTAGCTAAAATTATTTTTATAGGGCTACATTGGTGCAATTGAAGGAACACACGTACATGCAAGGATCCCAACACGTGAGCAACTTGCGTATCGTGGGTGAAAAAGTGATTGCACGCAAAATGTGATGGCTACTTGTTTATTCGACATACAGTTTACTTTTGTTTGGGCAGGGTGGGAAGGGACAACTTATAATTCTCGCATCTTTGTTGAAGCCATTCATAACACTAATTTGAACTTCCAAAACCTCCTAACGGTATGTATTAGTATTTTTGATTAATACACTTATATACAATGATTAATTAAATTTATTTTTTTATAGGTAAATATTATGTTGTCGATGTTGGGTATCCTAATATGCTAGGATTTTTAGCACCATACAAAGGGACACAGTATCATTTACAAGAATTTCAATGAGGTCGTCAACCACGTGGAGCTAAAGAATTATTCCATTGTACACATTCTTCATTAAGGAATGTGATTAAACTTTGTTTTGGTGTCTGGCATTGCATACTTTTATAAGGCAAAGGGCAACATTTGATGAAGAATTCAAGCACTATGATGAAGATGAAGATTATGTAAGTGACAGTGAAGATATGGCAGTTAATGATGACCCACTTGATTTGAATGGAATGGCGAACTACCACCAACAAGAGGAGATGAGTCTCATACGTGAAGGGATTGTGAATTCAATACTAAATTTTAGAAGAAATTGATTAAAGTGACTAATGCTTTTCACATGAATGTCATAGACCTTACAAGATGAAAACAAATAAATACTAGTATTTTTATCTTATTAGGAATATGATTTTGTTTATTTTACTAAGAATATGTCTTGTTTATTTATTTTATAAGAGTTGATTTGCTACATTATTGATCTGTATTTTTTGGAATAATTTCTATGCTACTGGGAATGATGAATGAATTGGACAAGACGGAAACAATAGTGATGGCTTGAAAAAAACTACATGTTTTCGGCCCTCATTTTGTTAACAATGCACTGAAATGTTGTAATGGTGAGGCATGGAAGCAAATTGCTTTGAGTTATGATCCCATTCAATTTTCTCCACTTGCGAAGCTATTCATTTATTTCTAGCATATAGCTTTTCAATTAAATACACCTATATTTTGGTCCTTACAAATGAATGAGGATTTGAGATGGCGAGTTTTCCCTTTCTGATACAATAATTCAGTTAGGTGCACTTGTCGCTTGTTTTAAAAATTTCTACACTAATTGGGTATTACAATTAAACTTTATTTATAAATAGCTGAGATTGTATTGACTAAGATGAATGTAAGTATGCATGCATTTATGTGTAAATATAATTCGCATGCATTTTTGTATATATTTGGTCAAGAACAATCCTGCAAATTCAACAAAGGCTTCGTCCTTAGTGGTTATATGTGAATAAGCATTCACTTATATTTAAATATAAATGATTTTGGTGAAAAAAAAATGTCAATGGGCAATATTTCAATTGCAAGCTAGTTGGTATTAGATTATTAGATATTTTGTATTAGCCTTGAGGGTAGATTAGTCTTTTAATATTTTGCCTTTTATGTGTTTTCTATTTCGGCTATATAAGCCTTCTATTGTTTCATGCTTAATATCAAGAAACCCAAGCCCTCTTTCTCTTAACATGATATCAGAGCCAAAATAATGATCTGCTTTGGTCTATATGTCCCATCCATTCGTGACACGTCTTTTCCTTGAGGGTAGCGGCTTCGATTGTTGATTTCGCATCCAGTATTCACAGTTCGCAAGTTTTTTTTTTTTTTGCAAAGTATCATTTGTAGTGATTTTGCAATATTTTGGTATTTGTATTTGTTATTATGTGTCTTCTTGCAATGGCTAGTGACAGAGATGACCCACTTCAATCGATAAGTGTTCGATTGAATGGGAATAATTATTCGTATTGGAGTTATGTCATGAGGAATTTTTTGATAGGGAAGAAGATGTGGGGTTATGTTAGTGGTGTTGTGTGCAAACCGATTGATACTGCAGTTGAGGGCTATACAAATCTGTTAGATACTTGGGAAGCAAACAATTTGAAAATTTTTACTTGGGCTAATAATTTTGTTGAACACTCCACAGGTACGCAATTGGCAAAGTATGAAATAGCAAAGCAGGTTTGGGGTCACTTGGGTAGATTGTATATGCAATCTAACTTTGTCAAACAGTATCAATTGAAAGCTGATATTTGTGTATTGCAACAAAAGGATATGAGTATTCAGGAGTTTTACTCCACCATGTCTATTCTTTGGGATCAACTTGCTCTTATGGAGCCAGTGTCTTTACAGAGCCACGTCGAATACCTTGCTTGTCAGGAGCATTAGCATCTTGTTCAATTTTTAATGGCTCTTCGGGATGACTTTGAGGGATGTCGCGCCTCGATTTTTGGGGGTGTCTAAGGTCCTTTCGGCTCGAAGACCCAAAAGCACGGAACTCTGTCACTAGAACTTATCTTCTTAAAAGAACAAGTGTGACTAGGTTTGAATTGAAATTTGACTTGATTAAGGACTTTTTAGAAAAATAGGAGTCGCCACCTAACTTGATTAAGGTGTGTTAGGACACCTAAAACTAAGTGTTAATCCAAAGATTAAACATAGGGTTTTGAAAAAAGTTTTTGAGAATACCTCCTTGAGAGAGGGATTTTAAGAAAAATAGGTTGTTTGGCAACCTTTGAAAAGTTCTAAGCCCTTTTTTGAAAAATAACTCTATTTGGTCGTTTGAAAATATAAATCTATGGTCCGGGGGTTGGTTACGTGTAGGGAAGATATCCTAAGATCATCACTCTACCCCGCCCTTTCGGTACCTACATGTCTAATCACCCTTTGTTCACTCACTAGAATAACCGGTTACCATTGTCCACTATGTATCCACTTTAGAGTTTTGAAAACGGGGTTTAGTCATCACTTTTTGAATGAATGATGCATGATGCAAGTTTGGAGAAAAATATATGAAAACATGGAAGTTTTGAAGGAGTTTGAAATGGAAATCTTGAATTGATAGAAAGTTTTTAAAAAAGGAGATTGGAGTTGAAATAGAAGTTATGACCGCACCATTTTAGGTTGCTTACGTATCTTATTTGGCAAGAATCAGGTCATTCGTAGTTCAAGCAAGAGCTCGATGGAAAGTAGGCGTATGAGGGCCTTTGGAAAGTTTTGATGACACTTTGAGGTCTTTGAAAAAGTTGGAAGATACTTTGTGGTCTTGGAAAAGTTGAAGACACTTTGTGGTCTTGGAAGTTTTGACTTGAAATTGGATGGTGGAGTGTTTTGAAGATGTTTTTGGATCAATCAAAGGAGTTTTGGGCAATGCTTTGGAATGACTCAAGAGAGTTTGAAAGTGTTTTTGAAGTCTTGTTTTGAAAACCTTAGAGGTATGACTTTGGAATGTTTTGTTAAATTAGTTTTTGAAAGTGGTTTTTTTTTAAAAATAGCTAAGGGTTTGGAATTCTAATATGGCCAACCTTGAGGGTTGTTCTTGATATGTCACTTTCCTTTGGGGTCCCTAACCATAATAAGGCTAGGGATATCTTAGGTTTGTGATCTTTTGAAAATATTTTTGGAAACACCTTGGAGTCGGTTTTTAAAATCTCAAGAAGGTTGAAGGCTTTTGGAAAAATGGATAATGAGGATAGTTTTATAGAGAAAGATGATTTAAAAGAAGGGGGTCCATGAGTTGGAACCTTGAAGCATGTTAACCTAAGTTGAGTTGGCCTAAGGTTAATTAACTTGGGTTAGGTTGACCTAGAGGTAAGGTGACCTAAGGTTAAGGTGACCTAAGGTTAAGGTGACCTAAGGTTAACTAACTGTCATCGTGTTGATTTTTGATCTTTAATACTCTTGTCAAGATAATAGTTATAGTGGCTATAAGGAAACCTTCCTTGGAATGGTCTCTAAACATTACCCATACAAGCCATACTCTTGACTAGAGTTAAAATTTTCACAAAAATGATCTTTAAAAGGATGGCTTACTAAAGTCCATTGCATAACATGTTTTGTTTTTCAAAACTCTTTCCAAAAGTGCATTGAACCAACTTTCAAAACCATTTTCCAATCCAACCCTAGGTTAACTTGACCCTAGTTATCTAACCCTATGTTAACTTGACCCAAGTTATCCAATCCTAGGCTAACTTGACCCTAGTTACCTAACCCTAGGTTAACTTGACCCTAGTTACCTAACTCTAGGTTAACTTGATCCTAGTTGTCCAACCCTACGTTAACTTGACGATAGTTATCCAACCCTAGGCTCACTTGATCCTAGTTACCTAACCCTAGGTTAACTTGACCCTATTTGTCTAACCCTAGGTTAACTTAACCCTAGTTATCCAACCCTAGGCTAACTTGACCCTAGTTACCTAACGCTAGGTTAACTTGATCCTAGTTACCTAACCCTAGGTTAACTTGATCCTAGTTACCCAACCCTAGGTTAACTTGACCCTAGTCGAGAACGTTTCGGGGGAATCGGCCGCTCCCGGAATGTTTCCCTAGGGCTCCCAGTGAACTTTCATGTTTTCGAAAAGTTCGAATGGTTTTTGAAAGTGTGAGATATCATCTTGGAAAATTTGCTTAAAATGGCATCTTTGCAGAGAGTCTGTGATCGTGGGTGTTCAAAAGTGACTGTTTTCATGTCGTGTGATCGTGGCGTTCGGGAAGTGATCTTTTTGATCGGACCGTACTGATGGAAAGTACTTTGGAAAAACTTTCAAGAATTCCCAGATTTACGCATTTCTCAAGTTGTTTGACGGTGCGTTATAATCCGAAAATCGGTGGAAAAGTCAGCTTTGACGGAGCGTCTGCGAGAGGCTTCAGGGGTTGCTGGAAGTTACAGTTTTTGCACCGTACGATGAAGGGCTTTGGGAAGCGATTTATTTGATCAAGTTGTATTGTTGGAAAGATCTATGAACGAGCTTTCGCGAATTCCCTGATTTACGCATTTCTCAAGTCAGTTGACTGTGCGTAATAACTAGGGAATCGGGAAAAAAAAAATTTAAACGGAGCGTCTGCGAGACACTCCAGGGAACTTTTGTCGAGCCATGGACGTTTAGTGTCGTAGGGTCCTCCCCAGGTTAAACAAGGATGTATGGTGAGACCTTTTGTTCGAAATCCTAGGACCAGTGTTGTTTAGGGGCGCGTTTGGGCTGCTAGGGGCAAAATGGTCATTTTGACTGGATTTGGCTGACGGTGGTCAGGAATGATTTGGTGTGTTGTGTTAAGCGTGTAGGATTATTCAGGGATGGTTTTGGGAGAGTCCTTCACCGTTCAGTGGGGTTTGTGCAGTGCTGGGACATTCAGGGGCAAAACGGTCTTTTTGACCAGAGTTAGCCGGAACGGGACCAGAATCTGACCAAATGGCGTGCAGAGTACGCCTAACAGTTCAGTAACACTTCGGAGGGGTAGACTTACCGTTTTAAGGGATTTTGAACTTTCTCAAAACGTGCTTAGAGGCCCAAGGGGCATGTTTGGTCATTTTTCACCAAGTCGGGCTAGCAGGCGCTGGTGTTGACCTAGGTGTTGGTTCTCGAGACCGCCCGGTCTCAGAAAACTACCTGTGCAGTGTTGGTCCCTAAGAATGCCTGGCCTTAGAGAGCTACCTGTAAGGTGGTGTTGGTTCTTGAGAACGCCTAGTCCCAGAAAACTACCTGTAGGGGTGGTGTTAGTCTCCAAGAACGCCTGGTCCCGAAGAGCTACCGAATGACGGACATTCTACATTGGCAGGCTAGCAGGCGCCAGAAGTGAACCGTCTGGAACTTGATGAGGTGTTGGTCCCTGAGATCGCCTGATCTCGGGAAGCTACCTGGATGGCGTTGGTTTCCGAGACCGCCCGGTCCGGAAAACTGCCTAGAATGGTGGTGCTTATGGCTCCAGCGGGTCCTTGTGGGCCCGAGAAGCGACCAATTGATTGGATTAGAGGTTGAAAGGCTCATTTTGAGCCTGCATGTGTTACAGTGCTTGAAACTGAGCCCAATCGGGCCAGAGATTGTAGAGTGGGCAAAAATGGGGTGCTTATAAGGGGCTTTGTGGAAATATTTTGCAACGTACTCCTCATCCCTCAGTTGATGTGGTTGTAAGTGAACTTTTGGCCGAAAAGACTCAGCTTAAGACTTAAGAAAACAAGGGTACAATTCCTATACCTAGTCAATTTATTTTGGTTGCTCCTACTTGGCCACCATTGAACAATCAAAAGCGCAATACTTCAAAGGTTGGTTTTTTTTTAATCTAGCTTTTGCAAGAAGAAAGGTCATTGGAAGGCTTAATGCCCAAAATTGTTCAATAAAGGAGGAACTGTACCACCACCTCCCCCATATCAGCAAGAGTGGAGACAGCCCTACCCTCAGCCATAGTGGCGCCCGGGTGGGCATCCCCAATAAAGAGGTTATAGTCCCAACACAGCAGCAGTTGTTCCTAACTCTCAAACATCTTCAGATCCTAATTTGGCTGCCCTTGCGAAGCAGTTGCAGAAGTTTCTTATTACACAACCCTCGCCATATGCCATGTCCACTCTATCTTCAGTAGGTCTATCACCCAATCATCCTTCAGGTATGTCTACTTCCTTATGGGTTTTAGATTCCCGCGCCTTTCATCATGTGTCACCAGATTCATCCTCGTTTGTCTCCATTTGTCCCTCTATATCAAATGTGTCTGTCATAACTGTTGATGGCACCCCTATGCCTTTGGCAGGAGTTGGTTCAATTCGTACACCTTATTTATCACTTTCCAATGTTTATTGCATTCCTAAACTTGCCATGAATCTTGTTTCATTGAGTCAACTATGTGATTCTGGTTATTCTATTCACTTTTCCTCCATTTCTTGTCATGTGCAGGATCCTCAATCCAAGAAGCTGATTGGGATAGGCTGTAGGCAAAGGGGATTATATGTTTTGGACAAGCTAATCATTCCAAATGTGGTTGCTTCAGGTGTTGACCTATTGTCATTCGATTTAAATTTGTCATCTTCTACCTTTTATTTGGGGCATTCTAGACTTGGGCATGTTTCAGCCCCTTGTTTAAAATATTTAGTTTCGAGAGGGTCTTCGGGTAGTTTGCATTCTCATGATATTTTAGATTGCAATGGTTGTAAATTGGAAAAATTTTCTGCTCTTCCTTTTAATTGTAGTGTTTCTTATTCTGTTGCACCATTTGATTTGATTCATTCTGATGTGTGAGGTCCTGCCCCTGTCTCAACTAAGGGGGGGCTCGAGATATTATGTTTCATTTATTGATGATTACATTAGATATTGTTGGGTGTATCTAATGAAATATCGTTTTGATTTCATCAGTATTTACACTACTTTTCGATCACTAGTTAGGACCTAACATTTTGCAGTTATCAAGTGTTTTCGTTGTGATTTCAGTGGGGGAGTATACGTCTACACCTTTTTATGACTTACTTCAGTCTGATGGTACTATCCATCAATCATCATGTGCTGATACTCCCTAACAAAATAGGGTTGCTGAAAGAAAGCATAGACACATTGTTGAGACAACTCATTCTCTTCTCTTGTTTGCTAGTGTCCCTAGTGAATTTTGGGGAGAAGTTATTCTTACAACCATCCATTTGATCAATAAAATTCCCACATCTCACATTCAAGGTCTCTCCCCCCATGAAATGTTGTATGGCCATGCTCCTGACTACTTATCTTTGCAAGTTTTTGGTTGTACCTGCTTTGTACTTTGTCCTAAAATTAAGCGTAATAAGTTATCTTCAAGCTCTGCCATTTGTGTATTTCTTAGGTATGGTGACAGTCAGAAGGGCTATCATTGTTTTGATTCTGTTGCTCACAAACTATATGTTTCTCATCATGTCCTTGAGCATATTCCCTTCTTCTCTGTTCCTACCAACTCTCATCATGGAACCAAGTCTGACCTTATTTGCATTGACCCCTTCTCTGATAATACAAATGAGATTATGCCACCTATTGTTGATGATGCACCACCTCTTCAGGTTTGCATAGATGTAGATACTCCTTCCCCTCCTGCAGCCTACCAAGATCCTCTTGTGATTATGGATCCTCCTCGTCGGTCCATGTGTGCTCATAAGTCTACTCAGTTACTAGAATTTTCTTATTCATGTTATTCTAGCTCATTTACGTCTTTTTTGGCATTTATTCATTCTCTTTGTGAGCCTTCCTCCTATACGGAGCCTGTTGTTGATCCTCTTTGGTAGGAAGCTATAGCTGAGGAACTTTCTGCTTTACATCACATGGGCACTTGGGACTTGGTTTCGTTCCCGCTTGGGAAGAGTACTATTGGTTCTCGTTGGATTTATAAAATTAAAACCAAAGCAGGTGGTTCAGTTGAGAGACATAAAGCACGATTGGTTGCTAAGGGTTTTGCAAAGCAATATGGCTTGGATTTTGAGGAGACTTTTGCTCTAGTTTTGAAGATGACCATTGTTCATACTCTTATCGCAGTGACATCAGTTTGACAATGGCATATCTCACAGATGGATGTTAAAAATGCTTTTTTGAATGGAGATCTTGTCAAGAAGTTTATATGGTTCCTCCTCATGGTGTTTCTCATGATCTTGGAAAAGTTTGCAAGCTTAATAAGACCTCATATGGTCTCAAACACGCCCCTCAAGCCTGGTTTGAGAAGTTCTCAGTGGTGATTACTTCCCTTGGCTTTTGCGCCAGTGATCATGATTTGGCCTTATTTCTCAAATGTACTTCCACTAGTCGTATTCTGCTTTCACTCTATGTTGATGATATGATTATTACAGGTGATGATGTTGTTAGGATTCCAGTTTTGAAGTCTAAATTGGCTCGACAGTTTGACATGAAGGATTTGGGTCCCCTATGGTACTTTCTGGGTATCGAGGTTGCCTACTCACCTAGGGGTTATCTTCTGTCTCCATCCAAGTACGCAACAAACATCCTTCAGCGAGCTCATCTCATGGATACTCAGATTGTCGATACTCTCATCAAGATCAATGCTCGTTATACTCCTATATATGGTATTCTGTTGCCCGATCCCACATTGTATCAGATGATTGTTGGCAGCTTGGTCTATCTCACTATCACTCGCCCCGACATTGCTTATGTTGTTCACATTGTTAGTTAGTTCATTGCCTCCCCCACTTCAGTTCACTAGGCTGGTGTTCTTTGCATTCTCTGTTATCTCCGAGGAACACTCTGTCAGGTCTTCTTCTCTTCTTGACATCCACTTTGGATCTTTGTGCTTACTTTGATGCTGATTGGGTTAGTGACCTGACTGATCGTAAGTCTGCTATGGACTTTTGCATATTCCTTGGTGGCTCTCTCATCTCTTGGAAGAGCAAAAAGCATAATGTTGTTTCTCGATCTTCCACCAAGGCTGAGTACCGTGCTATGGCATCTACTATGAATGAGATTGTGTGGTTACGTTGGTTATTAAATGATATAGGTGTCTCGCTTTCCACTCTTACACCCCTTTACTGCGACAATAAGAGTGTTATTCATATTGTTCACAATTCTATTTTTCATGAGTGGATGAAGCATATTGAGATTGATTGCCATACTACTTGGTAACATCTTCAACGTGGAACGATTGCTTTGCCATTCGTATGCTCATCTATGCAGTTTGCAGATTTCTTTATAAAGTCTCAAACCATCCAGCGCATTCGTTTATTTGTTGACAAACTCTTGATGGTTCTTATAGTATTGTGAGTTTGAGGGGGGATATTAGATTATTAGAGATTTTTCATTAGCCTTGAGGGTAGATTAGTCTTTTAATATTTTTCCTTTTATGTGTTTTCTATTTCGGCTATATAAGCCTTCTATTGTATTTTCTATTGTTTCATGCTTAATATCAAGAAACGCTAGCCCTCTTTCTTTTAACTTAACAGTTGGTACTGTGAAAATGTTGCCACCAAACAAACATTGACATGGGAAAAGCACTTACTGATTTGATAGGACTTTCACAATTAATAATCACCAAACACTCATCTTCATTTGAAAGTCCTTTTTATAAAGTCCTCCCTATAAGAAGGACTTTCACAATTAATAATCACCAAACACTCATCTTCATTTGAAAGTCCTTTTTATAAAGTCCTCCCTATAAGAAGGACTTTGAGCTATAGGAAGCTGTGCTAAATGAACCCTAAGTCTTTCTCTTGATTTTCTTATGAAAATAGATCCAAATAAAAATTACGGAGAATTGCTCTTTCATAAGACAGCAACCATGGGCAACCTCATAATCGGCTCACCCAAGGCCCTTTCCCCAATTTCTAATTCCTATCTCATTAGAGCCTTAACACCAAACCATGACATAGATCATCACATAGATTAAAAAGGAAATAAGATAAGAGTTTCCACCTCAAAGATACACCCAATCAAGTCTCTTTCTCTCTCTTGCCGTGAATCCACAAAAGCCTCAAGTTCACTGTCTTCATTAACTAAATCTCTCATTCACAGCTGTTGGTACAAATCCCTACACGTATTTTGATACAAAAGACCAAGGAAATTTGAATTTATAAAGAAAGAAACTTGGTGTCAATTTCAATAAAAATTTAATCCCCTACACCCACTTCTACTTATATTCCAATGCCTCATCCAATAAGGAGTCCGAGTGTCTTGGTGCCCAAGCATAACGATGTTGTAATCCTATATAGACCCACTCACATATATCCTATTGCCTCATCTAATCGGAAGACATGAAAGACGAATGGCACTCCTTCATTTTTTTTAATAATTCAATTAATTATTATTTTGTATAAAATTAGTTGAAAATAGATTGATGCATGAAATGATTTATAAAGAAAAATAATTAAAAAAAATTTAGGTCCTTATAGAGTGATCGAACATCAATCCTAATTTCAATCCTACTTGGATTGATCCAACATTAATTCTAACTGCAATCGTAGCTCTCTGAATCTTTGGATCGATCCAACATCAATTCAATGTTAATCGTAACTCTCTGAATCATTGGATCTATCCAACATCAATCCAATGTCAATCTAATCTTCAATCTTCCATTTTCTGAGTTCTAACAATGTAAACTTTAAAGTTGTTAGGTCTTTATTTGTATATTGGACAATTTTGTGCTTGTATTTGAGAGTTTTCGTTCTTGATATTTGTGTGAATATTGTATGTGAGGAATTCATGTGTAAATAGGTTTAGGTTGAGTGAGCTCATGTGAAAAAAGATCTTTCGTTGGATTAGCTTTTAGGGAATGTGACTGAGCATTGAAAGGTGTGATAGAGGCTTCACTTACAAGCTTGTTGCAGCTACATAATGAAGCTTCCCCAAGAAGTTGCAATATTTTTCTCCAGAAATGACAAGGTAGATCACCCATCTACTAGGCGCCATTAGTCCACTCATTGGCACACTCCAACAAAGCTCAAAGACTTCCAAACCAGTGTAGCCAGCTATTAGGCACCCTTGGCCCCCTCACTGGCATGCGACAGGTCAGCTTTGAAGAAGTCTTTCTAGATTGCCTCGCCACTAGGCACATTTGGACCTCGCCTCCAACTCTTTCAAAACTCCAACTCTAGAGCTAAACTAGTGTAGGCCGCCGTTAGGCGCACTTGGTTAGATTTACCCATATCTGCTTTTCAGAGCTCGAGCTGTGCATTGAAAAGTTGAAAAGCAGCTGACAGACTCCTTTGAAGTGCGTGAGAGTCTTTTCTCTCCTCCTCACACACTCCAAGCAACCTTCTTGTACATATACCAAGCTCAGGACAATCTCTAAGAGACTTGGATCATTTTGGAGAGATTTCAACTTTTGGTAAGAGAGAGTTTTTCAAGTCTTCCTTTCTTCCTTCTTTACATCAAGTTCAAAAAAGAAAAAAGGGAGAGTCTTCACCATTCCTTCCTTGCACCCATTGAAGAGATGATGATGGCCTCAAGGAGTTTAAGTCATTGAAGACTCATCGAGGATTCAGTGAGAGATCAAGTGCTCGTGGATGTGGACAGAGTACAAGTTGAAGATACAAACCTAGAGTTGCCTATTCAACATGTGTAAAGGGTTGTAAGATCTCTTGTACTATTTGTTCATTACATAGTGCTTGGTTGGAGTTGGACGAGGTCTCGTGGTTTTCTCCTGTAAAGGTTTCCATGCTAAAAATCCTGTGTGTTCATGGTTATGTGTTTTATTTTCTAGTTGTGGATTGATTCATATTAATCTTGCTAACACAGGTTTAAAAATGGGTAGAGATCTATTCACCCCCCTTTAGGTCCATTGATGATGGTTTAATCCACTGTACTAGAGTACTTGTTTTCTCAATTGGAATAAGAGCGAGACACTCTTAAAACTTGTTTTCAAAACTATTTTTCTTAAGTGAGGTCCTGAAAGTGTTTTTAGTAACATGGATGTACCTAAAGAGGGTGGCTCTACTGTTCAACATTCGTTGTTTGATGGCTCAAATTTTCCATATTGGAAATTTATAATGCGTGCTTTTTTGAAGTCTATTGATGAAAGAGTTTGGCTTAGTGTTTTACAAGGTTGGACATCTCCACTTAAACTTGTTGAAAATGTGACTTTTCCAAAACCTGTATCCGAATGGGGTAAAATGATTTGGAAGAGAGTGGCTAGAATGGTAAGTCTATGAATGCTATCTTTAACAATGTCACACTTGAAGAATTTTGTTAAATCTCAAAGTGTGAAATTGCCAAATCTTCAAAGGTTGGCAACAAATTTTGAAAATCTCCGAATGAAGTACAATGAAACCTTTGATGAATTTTATGTTAAACTGAGTGACATAGTCAATACCAATTTCAATTTCGGTGAAAGGATTTCGTATTAAAAAATTGTTACAAAAATTTTGAGATCTCTTCTAGAACAGTTTCAACCCAAAGTCACAGCCATTGAAGAGAGTAAGGATGTTAATGCTCTCAGAGTTGAGCAGCTTGTAGGTTCTCTCCAAACCTACAAAGAAAATTTGAGGCAAAATAAGAAAACCAATAAGAGTATGGCTTTTAAGATGGTTAGGGAAGATGTAGTAACCTTTACTGACGAAGACCTTGATTTTGGCCCTGCTGAGATGGCCTTGAAATTCAAAAAAATTCTCAAGAATCGAAAGTTCAATTCTTTCGAATTAGGAAAGAAGTCCAAAGATATATTAGATGATAAGACCACAAGACAACAAAGCCCTGGAAAAAAGCCTCCACATCTCAGCAGACCAATGTTGTTCAATGTCATGAATGTCATGGTTTTGGTCATATTTCTCATGAATGCCCAAACAAGAAAAACAAAAATAAAAAGAAAAAGGTATTCAAGGACTCTAAAGATTCTTCTTCTGATAATGAAACTAGTAATTTCATTCATTTGCTTCATCTGTGTATAAATTTTTTAAATCATTTTCGTCCTCACATGTTTCTGGTGATAATGTTATAAAAACTAATAGTGAACAGGAATGTGAGACAAGCACAAATGGATATGAATGTGAGGATGATAGGATGCAACAAGCACACAATGAGATGTATGATGAATGCATGAAGTCGAAAGATTACAAGTTGAAGCTGACAGTTAAGTACAAAGCTATTAAAAAAGAGAGAGATATGTTGAAGTCGGAAGGAGATGAAGTCTCCACCAAACTGAATCAATTTGAGATTGAACGAGTAACTCTCTCTAACAAGTTACGTGAAGTTAAAAAAGAGTTATAGGAAAGCAATGAATCCAAGAAGAAATTGGAAGAAAAGGTTTTATTCTTGGAAAAAGAGTTGGCTACTATCAATACAACCTTCAAACGACAAGTTGGAGCATATTATCAGCATTTGGAACAATTCATCAAACATAACTGGTACAGGATTTGAGGATGCACCTTCCTCATCCAATGCAATCAAGGAACCAAAATTTGTGCCTTCCACCATGCCAACCATTGATGAATTCAAGTCAACGTCAAATGAGGAATTTTTGAAGAATTGACAATCCTCAAAGCGTTAACCTCAAAAGTGTAAGGTTAGTCAACCAAGGTAAACCCAAAGCCCTTTCAGGTAAGTACTTGATATTTTTTTTGCACCTTTTGTCCCTATATACCATCATTGTGGAATTAGAGGACATCTTAGACCGAATTGTTTTAAAAGATTTTCTACCCCAAGGATGAAAGTTTAATATGAACCCTTGTATTAAAATGGTCTTTATAACAATCATTTTCAAGTCCTGACGAAAGATTATAGAAGACTATTTAAGAACTTTCAAAACTCTTTCCACAATTTTGGACCAAAATTCCTCAATAGCAGAAAGTCAATGCAAACCACTTTGATAACCAAATGCAATACTTTCAATCCAAAGTTTTTGAGAAAATTGTTAAACCAAAAACAAAAGTCATTTGGGTTAGAAAGTTTGACTTGCATCCTCATGTTGATGTGTACACTAAGTCTCTAGATCTCCATAGGGAGTATGTAGAGGCTAGTTTGGAAGAATGATGCTTGAGTTTTTCGTAGCCTAGGATATGAATGGCTTCATGTTTATTCTTTCGGTCTTAGTGTTATGATCCATTTTGTAATATTGTTTATCTTTTGTTATATTTTTATTTTTCTATTAAAAAGGGGGGAGTTCTTATAATTCTTGTCCTATGATCATATTTTTGATGTATCTATATTGAACTTCATGTGATAGAATCAAATTACATGTTTTTGGAGAAAAGTTCTTTATGCATGCCAAGTATGAATTGAGTGTCTTGTATGTGCGATTGATGATCTTCATAATTGAATTGACACTTTTGTGCACATTCGTCGAGAACAACCGAGTTAGGTCTAAAAGTTATTTTTATGTGTACTTTTCTCATTTGAATTCTATGAGAATTTTGCTTGAGAAGACCTATGATTGCATATCTTTTTTAGAGTTTATGTTCTTAAATGCTGTGCTTTCTTCTTGTGCTTTCACATGCAAAAGAACAAATCAAGAGTGAGCAACAAAAAAAAATTCTGCAAGTTTAAAAGAAATTTAATGCAGTCTTGACTAAGGAAAAAGCTACCTATGAGTATAGACTGAAAGCTAATATGGATGTACATCAAAATGTGCACTTTGGTTAGGAAAATCATAGAGAAGGCTACCTTGCTCACTAGAGTGAAAGCCACCTTCGGTCTCAAGAGACAGCATTATTGAGTGGTGTTGTGCATTTGAGGGGGAGTCTTTGCATTTTTGAATGTTCAGCTTTGATTGGTTTTAAATCAGTTTGATTTTTAATGCAACATGATGTCTTTGGAGAGTTCTTGATTAAAGTGTTCAAAATTGTATTTTGTTCTTAAGACTTGACTTTGTTATTATTGATGATCACACAAACACTTTGTCCGTTCCTTATGAAACTCATCATCTTGTTGACTCATTGACATGATATTCATATTGGACATGTGTCTATGAACTTTACTTCCTCTTATGTGTGTGTTTGAATTCTTGATATATGAACCTCCTTTATAGGTCTATCAAAGTTCATGTGCATAAAGTTCATTTTCTACATCGTTTGCATCAAGTTTGTTTTATCCATCTTCTTGTTCAAATGGTTCTTTTCATTTAACATCTCGTCGCTTTGCCCCTCATCAGTATTATATACCTCATTTTGTGTCAAAAAAAGGGAGATGGTTTTATGGTTTGTGTGGCTATCTTGTTGAAATGATAAAAGCACAAATCAAAACAATTTTAAACTCATTGCATGTGTTGATAACTTTATGTTATAGATCTCTTTGAATTGCAATGAATATTTTTGTTATTGAATGCTCCTAGCTTTTCATTTATAGTTTGAATTGATATTTCTATGGTGCATGTGTTGAGGGAGAGTAATCTTGATAATGGTTGATTTTGAAATTCTTCATTTCATTTGATCTTGTTGTCAGAAGTATGTTTCAAGTGTATCTTTTATTGATAGCCTGGCTTTGTTTCATGGGTTAAGCTCTGTTTAGTGGGAATATGAGTGATTGCCTAGTAATTCTGGTTTTGTCACAAAATGGCCAAAGGGGGAGATTATTAGGTCTTTATTTGTATATTGGCCTATTTTGTGCTTGTGTTTGAGAGTTTTCTTTCTTGATATTTTTGTGAAGATTGTATTTGAGGATTTCATGTGTGAATAGGTTTAGGTTGAATGAGCTTGCGTGAAAAGAGGTCTTTTGTAATTGGATTAGCTTTTAAGTGAGGTGATTGAGCCTTGAAAGGTGTGATAGAGGCTTCCCTTGCAAGCCTGTTGCAGTTGCATAATCAAGCTTCCCTAGGAAGCTGTAATATTTTTCTCCAGAAATGACGAGACAGATCAACCCGCTACTAGGCACCCTTAGTCCGCCCACTGGCGCGCTCCATCATAGGCTCAAAAACTTCCAAACCAGTGTAGCCAACCACTAGGACCCCTTGGCCCGCCCACCAGCGCGCTATAGGGCAGCTTTGAAGAAGTCCTTCCAGATTGCCTTGCCACTTGGTGCATTTGGACCTCACCTCCAGTGCTCTCAAAACTCCAGCTCCAGAGCCAAATTAGTGTAGGCCGCAGGTAGGCGCTCTTGATCAAATTTTCCCAAATCTGCTTTTCAAACCTCGAGCTGTGCACCAAAAAGTTGAAAAGCAAGTGGCAGACTCCTTTAAGTGCGTGTGAGTCTCTTCTCTCTTTCTCACACACTCCAAGCAACCTCCTTGCACATATACCAAGCTCAAGACAATCTCTAAGAGACTTGGATCATTTTGGAGAGATTTCAACCTTTGGTAAGAGAGAGTTTTACAAGTCTTCCTTCCTTACATCAAGTTCAAAAAAGAAAAAAGGGAGACTCTTCACCTTTCCTTCCTTCCACCCATTGAAGAGATGATGATGGCCTGAAGGAGTTCAAGCCATTAAAGACTTATCAAGGATTCAATGAGAGATCAAGTGCTCGTGGACTGGTTTGTGGATGCAGAAGGCGTATAAGCTGATGATACAAACCTAGAGTTGTGGAATCAACGTGTGTAAAGGGTTGTAAGATCTCTTGTACTATTTGTTCATTACATAGTGTTGGGTTGGAGATGGATGAGGTCCCATGATTTTCTCCCGTAAGAGTTTCTATGCTAAAAATCCTGTGTGTTCATGGTTATGTGCTTTATTTTCTGGTTGTGGATTAATTCTTATTAATCTTGCTAACACAGTTTTAAAAATGAATAGAGACCTATTCACCCCCCCTTAGGCCCATTGATGATGCTTTAATCCATAGTACTAGAGCACTTGTTTTCTCAAAAGCACTCAATTATATATTGTGATTTTGCCATACAAATTGCCTAACATTAACTAACTAAATCTAACAATCTCCCCCTTGACAATTTTGTGACAAAACATCTCAATGAAACAAACAATCCCAACCCATGTTTTTACAAGGAAATTAGAAACTCAAGTCCAAGCTTACTCCCCCTCAATCCGACGTAGTCACAAAGCTAATCTCCCCCCTTTTGGAACACAATGCGAAGGATGGACAGTCAAACTATCAATCTTGAGAATAATGCATGCTCCATAAATCAAAACAACCACAAATCTTAAATTCATAAAGCACACACATTCTCAACCTTGTAGAAAAAAAAACGCTACTTAGCAATGACTCTACACATCTTCAAACAATATATATATCTCTATGATAAAGATATGTAAATCAAAATATGCATGAAAACTAATTTTGCAAGATTGACGCATACACAACTTGAGTCACCAATTCAAAGTCACATGATATAAAATGAAATAACTGATGAAGTGTGAATGTGAGTGGGTGAGTGTCAAATCTAGATCAACCTATCATTAAAATCGTACCTGTGATTCCTATTGTTGCAACACATTTGAAATCTAATTATTTTCATACAATGAGAAGTCAAACATATTGCCACCCGCACATTGTGTTAGTTCAAGAACAAATACTCCCACTCACTTGGATGTTACCACACGAAACTTGGTATATATATTTTTTGTTGCAATCATGGGGGGCTTTCACACTATTGACTATGGTAGCCCTTACTATAGACTTCATGTATTGATTTACATTTAGGAACATGTTTGATAGTGACTTTCACATATAATCACAGGTAGCTTTTTCCATCATGCAAAAAGTTCACTATATTTTTGCAAAGAGAAAACTAACATATGATGATCATTAGATTAAAGAAAGGCACATAGATAGAATTTGATCACATATGCAGATAAACAATTTCTTAAAACAGATTGATATGTGCACAAATAGTCCACAATCATGAATTATGTCATTCACACAAATTGACAATGAATTGGGTCTTAGTTTCTGCACACACACTTGTATTGATTTAAAAAAAAATTATATATGTACTTACATTAATATCGTGAAGTTATCCAATATGCAAAGTCCAACTCAAAATATTTTTGGAGTTTTTCAGGATTTTTTTGAAAAGGAAACCAATCTTCATCGGATATAGCTTTAGGGTTGAAAAATACCCTTGAAGAACATCCTAGACTATGTTAATGGAACTTCTACTCAATGTTTCAGATCGTAATAAATTTACTAAGGGTGTCAGTCTTTAGGGAATCTAACGGTTGTGGGAATAGGTCTACTTTTCTCACCTAAACAGCCATTGTCTTAGGTCTAGCATTAAGTTTTTGCTGTTTTGAGACATTTTTAGGTGCAACCATGGTATTGCGGTTCCTTTGAAAATTTCTCCTATTTAACTGAACTCACCCAGGTTGCCATAACATATGAAATCTATTTTTGACAAAACCATCTCGGTGCCAAGGTTGATATGATCTCCCAGCTCCAGTACGAGTGTTGTCTATGGAGAGACCATATAATTTAAGGATTAAGGTCTTAAAATTGAGTGCATGAAGGCAGAGTAATTAGAGTTACTATTATCTTTCTTTCTTTTTTGTTGGATCTCTATGCTCAGTGGAGAATAATATATCAAGCACAAGACCAAAAGACATGACCATCAGTAGAGAATTTTATGTGAGCATCGTGAAAGAAGTGAAGAAATAATGGGCCGGAAACACCAACAACATACCGGTCTCCCAATCAAAATAATAAATGCCAATATTTCATAACAAACAGTCTACGAGATTAGGTTTCTTTACAAATCACCACCATGTTGTAATTCAACCCTCACCATGTCTTTTCGTTTTGCCGCTGACAATTCAGTCACTCAAATTAGCCCTAAGCACATCAACACTCGCATCTACTCAAGCTAGAACCCTCAATTTTCTTCCCCTGTTTCTCTCTTTAGATTCAGCTTTTTCTCTTCCAATCTCCAGCCATACACATACATACACATATATATACACACATATATCCACATATATATACACATATATATACACACATATCCACATACAATGATGGAGACAGCCCAACTTACTCAGGAACAGTCTGGTGCTCTCCGAAAATATGATTATTCAGAAACCAGTAATTTCATTAGTGGTAGCGTGCAAACCACCTATATTATTTGATTCCAGTTGCCTCAAATCGGACTCCTCACTTCTTTTTTTTTTTTTTGGGTCCAAAATGAAAGAGACTTTAGTAGGAACAAGATAATTTGAAGTCATTTGATAATTTGTGTTTATAATTTCTTTCTCACAGATTCAAAAGTAATACTCATCGATACCGTCAATAGGGGAGTAGGTTATGCTCATCATATCTGTGCCTAACTGTAGCAGGCAACAGAACACATCGAGTGCCTAGGATGAATTTGCGGTCGTCCGATATAAACGCGAGCCCAGAAAAGGAAGAATTACACGCAATGCACTGAAGGTCTTTAATCTTTCTCTGTGTATCTTAATTATTTTCTAAATTTGGTACTTTCTCTGTTAGAACTTAAAAATTTGATTTTAATAAAGGCTTTTTGATAAAATTTAGAGTCTTCACTTAATATAATTAAAGATATGTTAGGTCACCTAAAACTAAGTGTAATTTCAAACCACCTAAAACTAAAGATTTACAGTAATACTCTTGAAAATGTTTTAAAAAAGAAGTTTTTAGCAACGTTTTGAAAATAATTTCAAACCCTTTTCAAATCCTCCAAGAACTTTTCAAAATTTGCATTATGTGTTATTCATCCAAAAAGTATTGACTTAACTCTGTTTTCAAAACTCGAAAGTGGATATTAAGTGGACATAGGTATGAAAAGGTGGAGTAGAGTGATGATTTTAGGATATCTTTTCTACACATAACCAACCTTTGGACCATAAATTTCTATTTCGAAGACCAAAATCGGAGTCATGTTTTTTAAAAGGGCTTTAAAATATTTTCAAAAGGTTACTAAAAACTTCTTTTCTAAAAACTTTATTAAGAAAGACATTTTCAAAACATTTTCGAAAAACCTAAACTTAATCTTCGAATTACACTTAATTTTAAGTGACCTAGCATATCTTGAACCATATTGGGTGACGACCAGGGGTAGATCGACCAAGCGCTGAGGGTAGGCGGCCACCTCTCTTAAAATTTGAAAAAAAAATTTTTTTTAACCCGATCCATTTTATACTTTACCTTGAGTTTTATCTTAATGATTTTTTCTCACTTGAGCTTATGGCACTTGATAAATAACTTGAGACTTACATTCTAGATGGCAAGCTCTAATGATCAATTTTCAGAAGTAATAGGGAATAGTGGTTTGCTCAAAAGTTAATTTAGACGAAAAAGGATATGTCTACCAATTAGTTTATTCGCTTGCAAAGTTGGCATTGATCTTACCAGTTATAACTGTATCGATTGAGAGAGTTTTTTCTGTATTGAAGATATTCAAGACTCCATTACACAATCACATGGGAGATGAGTGAATAGATGATTGTTTGGTGTCATATATTGAAAGGGACATATTCAAAACTGTAGACAATGAAGCTATTTTACAAATATTTTAAAATATGAAACAACGAAGAGGATTGTTATAATTTGTCATTTACTTTTATTTGAACGTTATTTTGTGTAAGAAACATTTGATATTAATATATAGAATATTAAAAATTATCGTATTTGTTCAATTATCCTAGAATTAATCATCTTACTTATGAAAAATTTTCACCCCATTTGAAAAAAATTTCTGGATCTGCCACTGGTGACGACTCTAAATTTTTTCAAAAAGTTCTTATTTAAATCAAGTTTTCAAGTTTAAATCCTCGTCGCACTTGTTCTTTAGGAGGGCATGTCTAACAAAAAGATTATTGTATTTTTCCCGAGTCAAGAAGGCTCGAGTAAAAACTGGGACGCGATACAACAACTATATTAGTCCAAGTAGAAAATAATTTAGATACACAAAGAGAAAGATTAAATGCCTGTGTTTTAGTTTTTTAATAACAAGAGATGAAATGGAAAATGAGTATCAAATTAAAGCATATGCTAATAGTCCAATACACGTAGCACATAGAAGAAACCTGTATTTCACTGGGAAGAAATTATCATAAGCTACTTTTTCGGTCGGTTTTTTTTCCAATTCATGGTTTCTCCCAACTGCCACTAGGCTTTCCGTGTAACAGTAACTCCGAAGTTGCTCCATATTAGTGCCCTCAAGAAGTGAAATTTTCATCGGCTCTTGCATATGAGGATCATACAATAACAGATTTGTTTTTCTAGCATCTCCAAAGATAATGCCGTTTTTATAAAATCCCAGAAGCAATTTCGTCAACGGTGCAATCGAAAATTGTTTAGTCCAAAGCTCCTCAGAGTCATCTCTCACCCAGAAGTCATAGGAATAATCTATCCATTCAGTCGGGGTACACAAAGCAAGGGAACCACGAAATTCAGTGATAAACACGCCGTATTTTCCACAATAGTCAGCATTGTCTGGCATTGCGATTTGCCGAAATGTCTCATCACCCATGTCAAACGCAATGATAACTATGGTGAAAGGATTATCTTCAGCAAATGCAAAACAATACAAAGCTCCCTTTATGAACACTGGGAATGAAGATACCTCTATACCTTTGTTGAAGAAATCTGGCAATGTGGAATCAATTTCCCTCCATAATTCCGTACTCATGCACCAAACCTCAACCCGAACCCGAGCGAAAATACCAGTAATGAAGCCTGTAGATTCCACAATCCTTACCACCTTGTAATCACCAGAGACGGGATCAAATCCGAACCCGAGAAAGTCATCTTGTAAATTTCTGCTAACAGTGATTTTGGGGGATGCAAGTGACCTACATTCCCTGGTTGCCGGGTTCCAGAGCAAAACCGTTAGGCCGATGGTCACACAAAGTAAGCCATTACATGAACCCACAATGGAGAAATCCCTGTACAGGGCCTTAAATGGAACGTACAGGTCGACATGTCCACCGCAAGTTGCTTCGTCAGAAGCCAAAGAGATTGCAACGTACTCGTCGTATATGTTGGGACTCTCAACGACAAAGTTGAGGTGGCAACTACCACGGTTCGACCAATTGAGTTGGTCAGAGATGAAACTAGGGCTCGAGATCAAAGCGTACCAGGTTCTGGAAACGACCTTGAATCGTAGCAGAGACTTAACTGGCAATCTCAAGAGGATTTCGCCCATCAAATCCATCGGCAGATTGCCACTACTCGCCATTACGGCAACAGAGATCACATTTTTGGCACCCTCCTTTTGTGGGTACAAAAACAGGCTTGGCAGACAGAGAACAAGTTATAGGAGACGGAAAAGTAAATCCGTGGTTACATATAGAGCATCCCGTAATCTTTGTTCTACCTCTCACGATCGTTGGGTTCTGATTAGACGAAGTAAAATATAGAAGTAAGAACACATGATGTTTTATGAACACGTCTTTATTAAAATAGACACCTCATCTTTTTTTTTTACGACTCAATAAAATGGTCAACCAATCTCAACATAGAGTATTTACTGGGTGTAACGGTAGTATCATGTCATTATGTTAATATTTTATAACAGACTAATAAATTAGAGCTACATAATTATGTAAATTCTAATCATCAAGAACATTAAGTTTAAATTTGAATTTTCATATCTAAAACAAAATTATTTCCTGATGATTAGGATTTAACATAGTCGTAACTATTTATCATTGACACGTTGTATCACATTTGCAAAATAACACAATACAACAGTTGAAAATGGAGCTAGGATAGTTGTTAAACCAATTATCTCCATATTGGAAATGATTTGGAAACAAACTACCGCATGGATCCGAGACACTTAAGGGCCGTTGGGTACACTAAAAAAAGCTAATTTGTTTTTTTTTTCATAAGTTAAAGATAAGTAAAAAAAAACAAAAAAAAAATGGTATTTTTTTATTTATAAGCTAAAAAAAAGCTAGGCTGAAATGTCCTGCCAAACGGCTCTTCAATAATTAATAATGCACACCACATCATCAAGTTTGCGTGATGTTCCAGACCCCTTGATTATTTCTCATTATATCATAAGTTAATGGTACAGTATACCATCATCATGCACATAAATAAAAACATGCAATTCATAGGTGACATGGAACATAGTTTCCAAGAAACTCTCTTAAATAGGCAAAACCCTTTTTTTCAGAAACTCACTTTCAAAACAAAGACAAAACACTTAGGAAATTTTAAGAGAAACTTTCAAATAATGATTTCAAGATATTTTTGAAACTCCAAAATAATTTAAAGAAAGTTGTCAAAAATTTTTGAAGAAATATTGTGAAAAATTCTAGAAACTCGTTTGTCATAAATTTTAGCATTTTTTATGCTCTCAAGTTAATAGTAATGTGTGTGTGTGTGTGTGTGTTTTTTTGTTTTTATTTTTGTGTAAAAGTCTATACACATTATATAGTAATAACATTTTACTTAATCATAAAAATATTTTAAATACTTTATATTGCTTTTTTTTAATAAAATGTTTAATATTTTTTTATAAATATCCAATTTATTTTTATTTCTAATTTTTCATAATTTTTTAGATCATATTTCACGCTCTTGTTTTCGTATCATTTCCCGTTTCTATTTTTGACAACTATGACGTAGGAGTAATTCTTTTTATTTTATTATTTTACAAAAAAGAGTGTAAGATGGAGTTATTTAATAATGTATTTTATATGAGAAGTTGGTTCTCATTTTCTTTTGTTGAAATTGTCTAATAATACAATCATATGAACACAACAATTCCGAACGAACTCCCTCCCTTAACGCCTACTCAGCAATGACATCATAATTGTATTGCTATTCTGCCACCATCATTGTTACTATAGTAATGCCCAATCTGCTGTAACCATTAACACTAATCCCGTCAGATCACCTCGCATTATATAACGACCACTTCAATTTAACACGCGCTAAACATTTATTTGTTTATTTTTAGATAGCAACACGCGTTAAACATTAACATCATACATATAAAACTTGGGACAGGGGGGTATTGGTGCTGAATGGTGGTAGTAGTGGAGAAGAAGGGCCAAGACTTAAAAAAAAAAAAAATTGGATTAACTACAAACACATTTATGAATTATGACTCAGTATCATTAAGTTTCTTAAACTGATCACTTGAACTATTAATTTGTATCAATCAATCCATTCTGTTAACAATATATTAGCATTCTGTAATGAATGTAGATGAAAAATTATCATGCAACTTACATATGTTCACAAAAGTTTATTTTATACCTAAATCATATTTTATGTTCGTAATAATTGTTTAATATCTAAAATACTTCTTGTATTGTCTCCATATTTATATGTCATTTCAAGAGATATTTTAGCAATTAAATAATTATTATAACAAGAGAAGATCAATTTAGGTATAAAATAGTGGTTTTGTGAACATATACAAGTCAAATAACAAATTTTTGTTTATTTTTTTGAATGGATTACTAACATAAGGGGTTGATTGATACAAATTAGTAATTTAAGATGCCAATCTGTTACGTTTTAAAGTTTATGGAGATTAAGTGATACTAAGTCATAGTTTAAAGGGTGTGTTTGTAATTAACTTAAAAATTTTAAAAACTAGCAAAAAAAAGTTTAACCCAAAAAATACTTTCTTTGCGTTATCATATTTTTTTCAAAATTTTTTATTTTTGTTTTCAAAAGGTTTGAAAAAAAAAATGAAAACCATTACTAAAAACTATTTTATGTTTTATTTCCTAAAATTTTGAATACAAAACATTAACATGTATGTTTTCGAACAGTGTTTGGTAACTACTTTTAATTTTTGTTTTTAAATTTTTAAAAAGTAAAAAATAAAAAATAAAAATTTGGGATAAATTTGAAAATACAAAAAGGTATTTTTGTGTTTGTATTCTTATTTGCATTTTGTTTGTTCAAACGATCCATCAAGCGTCTGAATGATCCACTGTAGAAAATCCTACTCTTTGAGAGTTCGAACTCTGTCTAAAGCGTTCGAATGGTTGCCTTTGTATATTGACCGTTAGAACGCTCCACTAGGCCACCGTTATGTTGGAAAAATGCTGTATAATATCTCTCATATAAACATATAACCATACTAAAGTAAAATTAGCAATATTAAATAATGTGTGTGAAATAACGTGACATGGCGTACTAAATAATTCATATGCGATAATGCAATAAAATATGTGTCGCGCCCAGATTTTTCGCACTCGAGGAATACTCACCCAAGTGGGAAAAATACTGTACTCTCTCGTTAGAACTCACCCTCCTAGAAGAATGAGTACGACTAGGTTTGAATTAAAAACAGGTTTGAATAAAGGGCTTTTGAAAAAGATTTGGAGTCGCCACTTAACTTGATTAAGGTGAGTTAGGTCACCTAAAAACTAAGCATAATCCGAAGACTACACTTAGGGTTTTTGGAAAACGATTTGAAAATATCACCTCAAGAGAGGGTTTTTAAGAAAACAGGTTGTTTGGCAACCTTTTGGAAAATATTTAGCCCTTTTTAGAAAAATAACTCCTTTTGGTCTTTGAAATCAGCGATCTAAGTTCGGAGGTTGATTACGTGTACGGAAGATGCACTAAGCTATCACCCTACCCCGCCCTTTCGGTACCTACATGTCAATCTACCCTAGATTCACCTATGAGAGTCTTTAATCAACATGTGTTCAACCTTATCCACTTTAGAAAAACAATGCTTGAAAAGAAACTAACATGATGTATGATATGCAAGTGCAATAGAAGAGAATTGAAAAATAGATTTGGAAAGAGATTAATTTGATTTAAAAATAGATTTGGAGAGACGGAATTGAAAGTAGAAAGTTTGAAAATTGAAAGTAGAAATTTGAAAATAGAAATTTTGAAATTGGAATTTTAGATTTGAAAAGATTTTGGAAACCGCACCCATGAGGGTGGAATTGAAAGTTTGAAAAATATTGTGACCGCACCTATAAAGGTTGCCTACGTATCTTTTTGGGTGAATCAGGTTAGTCGTAGTTCGGACCGGAGTCCGATTGAAAAGAGATTGATTTAAAGAGAGAAATTGAATTAGAAGAAAGAGATTGAATTGAAAACTGGATTTGATTTGGGATTAGAAAAGGAGATTGGAAATTGAAATTTTGGAAAAGATTGGACTTGGATTTAAAAAGATAGATTTGGAATTGTTTTGGAAAAGAGAAGGTTTAAGAAAACCTAGACTTAGGAAAGAGAAGAGACTTAGGAAAGATTTGACTTGGCTTGGAAGATTTGGAAGGATTGAATTTTAGGAAATGCTTGAATTAGGAAATGTTCAAGTTAGGAAAGCTTCGAATTTGGAAAGTTTCATTTTTGGAAAGTTCCGAGTTGTGAATTAGGAAAGTTTTGGTTTAGGAAAGTTTCAACTTAGGAAAGTTTTGAATTAGGAAAGTTTTCAAATTAGGAGAGTTTCGAAATTAAGAAAGTTTTGAAAAAAAAGGGAAGTTTCAATTTTGGAAAGTTTTGAAAACAAGGAAGTTTTGAAAATAAGAAAGTTTTGTTTTAGGAAAGGTTTGAAAAAGGAAAGTCTTCAGTTTAAGAAATGTTTGAATTAAGAAAGTTTTGAATTTAGAAAAGTCTTAGATTTGGAAAGATTTGAAGTTTAAGAAAGTTTAAGAATTTAGAAAGATTTGAAATTTAGAAAGTTTAAGATTTAGAAAGTCTTAGAGTTTTAGAAAATCTTGAGATTAGGAAATGGTTGAATTAGGAAAGATTTGAAAGGTGAGTTTTAAAACTTAGGAAAGATTTTATGTTCAAATTTTGGAAACTTAAGATTTAGGAAAGTGGAGGATTAGAAAGGATTTGAATTAGGAAAGAGTTGGATTGGGAAGGGATTGGATTTTGTTTCTAAAAGAAAAGATTTGATTTTGTTTCCAAAAACGGAGGACGAAATCTAGTTTCTTAAACGGGGAGATTTGATTCGGTTTCCTAAAGGGAAGATAGGATTTGGCAAAGATTTGGGAAAAGGAGATTCTAGAAACCCTAGATTTGGAAAATTATAGTTTTGACGTAGAAAATAGGTTTTGAAAACGTGTAGAGTTTGGATGTGAAAACAAAAGGTTTTGGAAACCTAGGTTTGGGGCAAAATTTGGAAAACCACGTTTTTGGAAAGAAAATTAGGGTTTCCTAATTGTGGGCTCTAGGGCTTGACTTGGGCTCTAAGGAAAGAGTTTTTGGAAAACGCGTTCTTGGAAACGAAGGTTTTCTAGAAGGGAATCCTAGGGAGGAGTTTTTGGAAAGTGTGTTTTTGGAAACATAGATTTTGGAAGGAAATCTTATAGAGGAAATTTCTAGAAGGAAGATTTTGAAAAAGAGAGTTTTTGGAAAGATTTTTAGGGAGCGTTTTTGGAAAGTGAATTTTTAAGAGAGAGAGTTTTGGAAAGGAGTTGAAAAAAAAAGGCTTTGAAAAATAGATTTTGGAGGGGAGTTTTTAAAAACAATTTTGGAAAGGAGAGTTTTAGGAAAGTATGTTGAAAAAGAGATTTTTAGGAAGAGATTTTTAAAGAGAGAGTTTTTTGGAAAGCATGAAAACGTCTTGCTTTCCTAAAGCAATTCTAACCAAAAGAGGGCTAGAACCACTTTAAGAAAGTGGTTTTGGAAAACAATAAGGTTTGAAAATATAGACCAAAAGGTCACTTTTTATATAACACTTTCCTAAAGCAACCCCAGCCATGGAAAGGCTAGAATCACCTTAGAATTGTGGTTTTGAAAACATGTTTTTGAAAAAGAGATTTTGATGCAATTTTGAAAACAAGTTTGAAAACGGTTTTGAAAACAACTTTGAAAACGGTTTTTGGAAGATGCAAGACTATGATATGCACAATGCAACTTGGGGTCGTGAACATACAAGGCTAAGGCTTCACCACATAATCAAGGGGGCCGGACCCACGTGGTCTTTGGTTAGACTAGAAGAAAGCCCCCGACACGGTGACTCTCCAATAGTCTAATCCTACACATGGACCGGGAGTCTCCTTGTTTCAAGCATGCAAAGAAAGGGGGGAAAAGAGATGGGGGATTAAAATAGAGAAAAGCCAAGTGGGTTGGAGAGAGAAGAGAGAGGGGGGAAGTGCAGAAAATTAAAGAGAAAGCCTACCGTATGTCTTCTTTATTTTGTGCGCCGCGTTGTCTTCGGTCTTTGTCTTGATCTTCACCTTCAGTCTTCAAGCTTTGGATGACAGCTCTTCAAGTCTTCAAAGAGTGGTTGAAGGCTAGTGTATGAGTGTATAGGGGAGTGTATGAGTTTATAGGAGGCTAGGGTTTGTGTATAGTGGCTAGGGTTTGGGAAAACCTACGGAGCCTAGGGTTTTGGAGATGCTCGAGCTCTGTATATCGAAATATAGAATTTTTGGGTTAAGTTTGCAGACCCCTTTCGCGTTGAACGAGGCTCTGTATTTATAGAGGGAAGACAAACCTGGTGCCTGTTGCAGTGGCTCCAGGCCAAATTATACACTGGCGCCACTACTAGTGGCGCCAGCCATTTAGGAAACAATTAAGGTCGGCAAGCAACGTATCTTTGACTAGATTTAGGCGCCTGTACTAGTGACTACCATGCAATTTTTAGCCTGGCTTCACTAAGAGTGACTCCGAAAAATCCGGAAATGATTTGAAGGAGCCGGGAATGACCCGGAAGGTCGGAAAGGAGCGGGAATACTCAAAATAATTTCCTAGAGGTATTTGACTTGAAAAATGAAGATAAGGTGAGTCGGAAAGGTTAACCGGGCCTTTAGGGGCAAAACGGTCAATCGAACTAGGAAACTGCCGGGGCGAACCCGGATTGTCCCGGAAAAAGACTTGGGATCTGGAAACATTATTTAGAATGTTCCCAGAGGTTGCCGGTTTGATTCTCAGGGCCGGCGTGGTCGGAAATGGAGACCGGCCCACTAGGGGCAAAACGATCATTTTGTACCGGGTTTGCCGGAACTGACTCGAAATGGTCCGGAAAGGTAAAGGAAGGTCGAGAACACTATAAAAATTATTCTCGAGACATTACTGGTTTGATACTCAAAGCCGGTATGGTCGAAGAAGGAGACCGGCCCTCTAGGGGCAAAACGGTCATTTTGTACCGGGTTGGCCGGAACCAACTCGGAATGATCCGAAAAAGTAAAGGAAGATTGAGAATACTATAAAAAGTATTCTCGGGACATTACCGGTTTGATACCCAGAGCTGGTATGGTCGAAGAAGGAGACCGGCCCTCTAGGGGCAAAACGGTCATTTTGTACCGGGTTGGCCGGAACCAACTCGGAATGATCCGAAAAAGTAAAGGAAGATTGAGAATACTATAAAAAGTATTCTCGGGACATTACCGGTTTGATACCCAGAGCTGGTATGGTCGAAGAAGGAGACCGGCCCTCTAGGGGCAAAACGGTCATTTTGTACCGGGTTGGCTGGAACCAACTCGGAATGATCCGGAAAAGTAAAGGAAGATTGAGAATACTATAAAAAGTATTCTCGGGACATTACCGGTTTCATACCCAGAGCCGGTATGGTCGAAGAAGGAGATCGGTCCTCTAGGGGCAAAACAGTCATTTTGTACCGGGTTGGCCGGAACCAACTCGAAATGATCCGAAAAAGTAAAGGAAGATTGAGAATACTATAAAAAGTATTCTCGGGACATTACCGGTTTGATACCCAGAGCCAGTGTGGTTCTTGGGGCATTCGGATGCTTAGGGGCAAAATGGTCATCTTGACCGAAAAGTCTCGGAAAAGGGTCCTAAAGGTAGTCTGGTCATTTTTCACCGAAGTGAGCTAACAGACACTGGTGTTGACCTAGGTTTTGAGTGTTTCCGTCACTCTCACGGTGCGAGTATTTCCGCTACTCGGACGGGGTTGATGATTTGTGAGTATTTCCGCTACTCGGACGGTTGAGTATTTCAGCTACTCTAACGGCTCTGCGAGTATTTCCGCTACTTTAACGGTTCTGTGAGTATTTCCGCTACTCTAACGGTTGAGTATTTCCGTTACTCTAACGGTTGAGTATTTCCGCTACTCTAACGGTTCTGTGAGTAGTTTTGCTACTCGGACCGTCTCGAGGAATAAACTGTCTCGAGAGAGGGATTGGAAAGGGGTCTTACCGTCTCCGAAGAGACATGCCTGGATTGGAACCGTCTCGAGGAATAAACTATCTCGAGAGAGGGATTGGAAAGGGGTCTTACCGTCTCCAAAGAGACGTGCCTGGGTTTTGAGTGTTTCCGCCACTCTAACGGTTTTGTGAGTACTTTCGCTACTCTAACGGTTGAGTATTTTTGCTACTCTAACGGGGTTGAGTATTTCCGCTACTCAGACGGGGTTGAGTATTTCCGCTACTCGGACGGTTTTGTGAGTATTTCCGCTACTCTAACGGTTTTGTGAGTATTTCCGCTACTCTAACGGTTCTGTGAGTATTTCCGCTAGTCTAACGGTTCTGTGAGTATTTCCGCTACTCTAACGGTTTTGTGAGTAGTTTTGCTACTCGGACCGTCTCGAGGAATAAACTGTCTCGAGAGTGGGACTGGAAGGGGTCTTACCGTCTCTGAAGAGACGTGCCTGGATTGGAGCCATCTCGAGGAATAAACTGTCTTGAGAGTGAGATTGGAAAGGGGTCTTATCGTCTCCAAAGAGACGTGCCTGGATTGGAGTCGTCTCGAGGAATAAACTGTCTCAAGAGTGGGATTGGAAAGGGGTCTTACTATCTCCAAAGAGACGTGCCTGGGTTTTGAGTCTTTCCGCCACTCTAGCGGTTTTGTGAGTACTTCCGCTACTCTAACGGTTTTGTGAGTGTTTCCGCCACTCTAACGGTTTTATGAGTGTTTCCGCCACTCTAACGGTTTTGTGAGTAGTTTTGCTACTCGGACCGTCTCGAGAAATAAACTGTCTCGAGAGAGGGATTGGAATTGGAATAAGAAAGGACAATGCCCCTAAGGGCATTTTGGTCGTTTTGCCTCTATTTGGGCCTGACAGGCCCGCGAAGCGACGGAAAGACGAAATTTGGACCTAGAGGGTTGGATTCGATAGGAATATGCCCAAAATGACTTGAAAACAAGTCTGGACGGAGTGTAGACTGCCGAACGGTCAAAAATGGGGTGCTTACAATATGCAATGAAAGGCAGATCAAGTCGAGTGTTGGATACCCTTTTCTTAAGACAGATTCATGCCCCACACAGATGTTCATGAGATTAATGGGTGTCTATCTTCAGGATAAAATGATCATGACACTGAATAAGTAGTACTCCAATATTTCAAGTTCAGCGAATGCAAATGCTAGATTCTACTCTCTCAATGCACAGTATGAATGCAATATGTATGAGACGAAAAAGTAAGAAATTTTTGTCTAATTCAACACAGAATTATAACAGTAAATTTCATACAGAAACCTACACTGTTTCTGACAAAATCAACATGGCATGAGAACACAAGACAATATTTTCTACACTGGAAAAATACTTTCATTCTGTAGAATTTCAACGCTAAAATTCAATATAGAAACACAGAATAAAGTGATTGAATTTTCATAGAAATTCATCATACAGGATAAAGATAAACATATAAAAATACGAACCGATAAAATATAGAATTAACCAGATAGAAATTCATACAGAATTTCTAAGTTTAAAAGTGACTAAATAAAACTGACTGAATAGTTAGAAGATACCTAGAACAGTAGTCAAAATCTGGACAGTATTTCGCCAAAGATGTGAACGGACATCGTTGAAATCTGGGCAGAATGTCGTAGGTTACCGCAGCACTTCGTCGAAGAGAGAGAGAGAGAGAGAGAGAGAGAGAGAGACACACACACACACACACACACACACAAAATATATAAAAACAGTTGTTTAATTCAGAGGGAGAATCTTTTTATATATAGAAAGATATAGAAAGATTCGCACTCCTTCAAAACGGTGCTAGCCAAATGCGCCCTTAGGGAGGGTCGCGATCGTTGGAATTAAATTTAAACTTGAACCGGTTCGGTTCCCACCAGATTCACACACATTTGGTTCAAACTGTGTCCAAAAATTAAATATTAAACCTGTCCGAGCCTTTTTAAATATTATTTAATTGCACACGCACCTGAATCGAACTGAGCTGAGCTGGCTGGATAGATGGGCAAACGGCGTACGCTTGTGTGGAGTATTAGGTCAACTCATGGGTTCCATAGGTCCTCCCCCTTCCACAAAAGTGGGATGTCTGTTGGGGCCCAAACCCTTCTCCAAACCTAAGCTTTATATACCCATCAATTTTCCATAGAAAATCAATGTGGGACAAGCCTTTAGTTCCACCCAATAACCATACTCATAGTACTTACTTTGGAGGCCATTATTTCATTCAAACATTCATGGATTTGAGCAAGTAGATGCTTGTTCTTCATCTCCTCATAGAGGAGAACACAAAGCACCTTGCACCCACTAACAAGGACATGTGGGTCCCACCTTAACAATGGCTCAAAGTTGGCGTGTCACACCAGAATTCCAACAACCCCCCACATGAATGAGATAGAATGTCACAATGCACAAAGAAATGCAGATGCAAAAATGTAAAAGAGAGAGTAGAGTGAAAAGTCACTGTATCAGGAAACGTGGCTTTTGGCTTTAAACCTTCCTTAGTGAAATACTATAGGGTTTATTGGCTGACGAGTGAACATGATGTATTGAACTATTCTGTCATTTGTATAAACTAAGACAACAGTACTCACATGGTTTCTTCCCTATCCAAGTTTGATTCTTCGGTTGTGTGTGTTTTGGCCCTGAACCATCCTGGTATTCATGAGTGCTTTAGAGAATTAAAGCATTTACAATTCTTAAAGAAGCAACCCCTTCCTACTCATATAAGTGATTTCTTATGGAGTGAGCATAAATATATACTCCACTTGGTAGCCAAGTAATAAAAATCATTAAAAACATAGGCTTATTACTAGGAGTAGCCTGCTCTACTCGTTCTATATTAAAAGCTGTAGCTTATTCTAACAACGTTTCAGGTAATCAATATTTCACCATAGAATTAGGCAGTGGAACAAAGTTCCCTATTGATTTATACTAAGTCGATCTTAATTTGGTTTTCCCGTAGAATCTAAATCTTAGGATCTCTAGTCAACTAGGTTGGGTTGCCATTAAGGTAACTTATAAGAAAGGTAAGATCTCTTAGATGCACACATTCCTCCGGGGGGACGATTGGGACGTGGCCGTAAGGGTCTTTATGACACAATCAATAATTCAATTCATTTTCAATTAGGTTTTGCTCTATCTTCTTTAGGGGTTTTTACTTCCTTGGTAGCTCAATACATGTACTCTTTACCCGCTTATGCATTCATAACACAAGACTTTACTACTCAAACTACGTTATATACGCATCACCAATACATCACAGGATTCATCATGACAGGAGCTTTTGCTCACGGAGCTATATTTTTTATTAGAGATTATAATCCGGAACAGAATGAGGATAATGTATTGGCAAGAATGTTAGACCATAAAGAAGCTATCATATCCCATTTAAGTTGGGCCAGTCTCTTTCTGGGGTTCCATACCTTGGGACTTTATGTTCATAATGATGTCATGCTTGCCTTTGATACTTCGAAGAAACAAATCTTGATCGAACCTATATTTGCTCAATGGACACAATCTGCTCATGGTAAAACTTCATATGGGTTTCATGTACGTTTATCTTCAACAAGTGGCCCCGCATTTACAAATGGATTCAGTTACATATGCGTGTCATTTGAACTTGATTCTATCCAAGTGTGTGAAAAAAAAAAAAGAAATGATTCAGAAAAGAATCATTAAAAAGCAGAAAGAAGAATCACATTCTATCCAATATTAGACCTTTAGCCAGAAAGTTTTCAAAAAAAAAAAAAACCTTTATTCTAATAGAATGGAATATGCTCTGGGATGGAAGGATTCGACCCTTCGAATAACGGGACCAAAACCAATTGCCTTACCACTTGGCATTCATAGGTGAATTACATATTCATTTTCCTCTTTTTTTCCTATTCACAATCAAAGAATTAGTAATACTCTTTTTCTTTGGTATACCTAATCCCGGTGAATTTTTGAAGTCAAAATCATGACATGAGCCCCGTTAAAAACTCCAATCTAACTCAACCCAAATCGAATCTAATAGTAATTCGCATGGATCTAGGAATGACCTGCTAGATTTTTATACAAGCTAAAGTTTGAAAAACGAATGTCTTTGGTAAGTTTCATTGTAACCATTGTCAACAATATCAAATATACTTTTTCTTCGTATACCTTACCTAGCAAAACACAAAAAAAGGGGCCGTATTCTTTTTCCGCATCCAATCAATAGAAACTCTTACACTTGGATTCTGATAAAAAGAATATATCAGCACCAATATATTCTAAATCCTGAAATGGAAATTCCTATACATTCTCTTACATTTGAATACTTGCTCTATTCTATCACTAAAAAAAAAAGAGACAAAAAGACCGCCTAATTCTTTGATTCATCAGTTTTGGTATGTAGACCGAATAATACAATGCAAGCAAAAGTTCCTAGATTCTTGGAGATATAGAACAACATATAAGTTATTATGCTTGCATATCCATCATTTGAGTCTCCAACTATTATTCCAATAATTACATATCCAATTTGACCTATGGACGAATATGCAAGCATACGTTTCATGCTTTTTGAGTAATGGCAATGAGATTTCCCAATATCATGCTAAGAATAACTAGGATTTCCAGAAGAAGATGCCATTCGTTTGATGAGAAATAAAAAGGAATATCAAAAATTGAAGTGGCTAAAGCTGAAGCAGCTACTTTTGAAGTAACAGAAAGAAAAGCAATAACTGGAGTGGGAGAGTCAGAGTCAAAAAGAGGATTCTTGACTTCTTTCTTTCATTCAAAATCGTGCATGAGTCTTTCATCTCACACAGCTCCTAAGTGATAAAAGAAAGAAGAACTCATTTTCTTTCTTTTTTGATTACCTTTACGTCCACGGGCGAAGATAGGAGAAGAGTTACACCATTCAAGAGAGATTACAACAATGAGAGGAACACTCACACAAGATCTCTTTGTCTCTCTACACAAGACTCTTCCACACCTCACTACTTGGACGACACAAAGCACTTGATCATTTGGTGCTTGGACTGCCTCAAAACCTTGCACTAGGCCATCTATTTATAGGCCAAAAGAGAACCCAAAGTCAATGTTATTATATCTACCAAATAATAGCTCCATGAGAAAAAGGAGCTTGGTTCAAGGCTTTCTACTAGCCAGTGAAGACTAGCAGCCTTGGCTTTCACTTGTCGATGAAGACTAGCAGCCTTTATTGATTTTTTTGTTCAAATCATATGATTCACATAGGATGGCTTCACATGGGATTGACCACAACACAAATAATAGTAAATAGGAAATTAAACACCTAAGGAAACTAGCTAATTTGGAAACCACAAAAGAGGAAACTAAACACCTAAAACGATTAGCTAACCACAAAACAGGAAATTACCAAAACAAAGACTCCAGAAAATCTACCAAAATAGGTGATTTAAAAATGGAAACAACTAAATAGAAATATTTTATTCCTAGAATCGCATATCTTATCAATCTGCCAAATTTCGCTCTATTTCGAGATCGACGCTTGTGATTTTTGCTCTATATCAAATAACCAAACTTACAATATGAAAGATATCATCAAATTGACCAATCTTCGACTTCTAAATGGTGCATGTATCATGAAGCAATGTGAGGACTTGGTGGATATCATCAACTTTTTCGGAACAAACCAACTCCTCCACTATTCTTCCCTTCTCATTTTTTATTGTAATTTTTGCCCAGAACAAGGACAAGATCTTTTCAGACAACTTTTGGAATGTCTTATATGTGGATGGACCCAGGAATAAGTTACCAGAACTTGACCGCTTTGATTCCAGACTCACTAGGTTAAGCTTGCTTAACTCCAAACTAAAGGAAGATCATTTGCCATCACTTGATTGGTTTTTTATTGATTTACTTAGCCTCTACTTGTACTTGAATGCCTATGTGGGGGATGAAATAATTTGCACTAAACAACCTTTTCCTAATCTCAAATATCTATTTTTTTAATTGCAAAATATATTCATAGGAAATAGGATTATAGAAAAAAAACCAAAAATACATATACAATAGCATGGCAGGAAAGGAAACTATCAACCTATAACTCAAGAAGCCGAGAACAAAAGAAAGCAAGCTGGCAAGAAATCAACATACATCAACTATAAATACATTGGATAGAATAGATAAAATCATTGATGTTGATAACTTCTTGATGCAACTCTGCCTTGATCCAAAAAGCTGAGGACTATTTGATATTTAGGATTACCTCGGAGTAGATTGGCTGGCCCTAGTTGAAGATACAACCATTTCTTGTTATCCACAAATTCCCAATTACTGATACAAATAATGAATGCCAAATTGTTTTATTAATCTTAGTGAATTTGAAACTAAGCCACCAATCCATTAGAGCCTTCAAGTTCATGGGGCAAACCCATTTAAGACCCCATCAATCTAGAATTTTTTACCACACTTTCTAGGAGAAATTGTAGAGTAGAAGGAGATGATCTACATCCTCTGAAAACTTCATATAGAAAACACAATGAGTGTATGCTCCTGACAATAAACAGCCAGCATAGTCTTTGTTTTCATTTTTCCTAACAAAGCTTGTTGGTTTGCTAGCCATATAGCCAAGTCCTTATTCAGGGGATTAGGAGTGATAGGGTTAAGTGATGCGTTCAAATCTGATAAGCTTTCTGATTTCCATTCCAGTAAATTACGCCTAAAAGATAGACTCCAAGAACCATTTGTTGGCTTGAAAACAGAGGATACCAGAGCATCTTTTTTATTAAAAAGAGAAAATAGCCTTGGGAATTTAAGCTTTAATGGCAACTCTTGACCATTTGTCCTGCCATAATCTTATATGATCTCCTAAACCCAATTTTAGAAGCAGATTAGATGAGAAAATAGAGCAATATATATTTTGATTCAGATTCTTCCCACAGATAATATATCTGACCAAACATAAGAGCTTTTCTTTATGAAATCCTCCATAGGGAACTAATCGTTAGGATTGATATCATACTTTGCACAAAGCAATGTCCTCCATAGGGCATTTTTCTCAAAGCTAAATCTCCACCACCATTTTGCCAATCGGGAATAATTTTTTGCTTTTAAAGAAGGGATACCCAAACCCCCACATTCTACACTTCTTGTTACAAAGCTCCAACTTACACGTCTGATTTTCCTCTTGTCATTCTTATCACCCTAAAGAAAAGACCTCTAAAACTTTTCAAGCTCTAAGAAAACCTTCTATGGCATCATAGATAGAAAAAGATAGATCACTGGAAGATTAGCTAAAGTAGCCTTTATTAGAGCTATTCTTCCTCCCATTGATAACTAATTTCTATTCCAAATTGATAGCCTTTTCTTGAATATGCCCACTACATCAGTCCATGATTTTACTACTAGTCTTGGATTAGCCCCTAAAGGCAGTTGCAAGTATCTCCAAGGAAAATGAGCAGTTTTGCATTTAAATAAGCTTGCAACATCAACTAAGAAAGTGTGATGAACTCCAATTCCACTAACCAAACTTTTGTTAAAGTTTATCTCAAGGTCTTATAGTAGCCCAAAACATCTCAGAATTGCTTTCCAATTTTGGAGCTCCTGCATATCTATGCTACAGAACAATATGGTGTCATTAGCAAACTACATGTGAGTGATAGAAATGTTTACTGAGGGGTCTAATCCAATAGAAGCTCCTTTGATTAGACTCTGCTCTTTGCCCTTTGGATCAAAATGTTGAGACCTTCTGCTGCAATATTAAAAAGAAGGGGAGATGTAGGATCCCCTTGTCTAAGCCCCATTGATGCTTTGAATTTTTTTGAAGCTGATCCATTAATTAAAACTGAGATAGTACTAGATGATAGGCATTCCATGATCCACTTACACCAAGTTGAGCCAAAACCCAAGCAAGTCATCATATCATATAAGAAGGGCCAATTTACTATATCAAAAACTTTTTCGAAATGCAACTTAAGGACAATTCCTGACTTCATTCTTCTTTTCCAAAAACCAATGACTTCATTTGCAATTACGACTCCATCTAATATTTGTCTTCCTTTTGTGAAAGTTGATTGAGACTCACTTGATATCTCATGCATAACAATCTTTAGTCTACAAGCTAGTGTTTTTGATAATATCTTATACATTGAAAAAATCAAGTTGATAGGCCTATAATCCAATAGAGTATCAGGGAATTCAACTTTAAGCACCAGAGACATGAAGGAAGCATTGATACCTCTGACAATTCTTCTATTTGTGTGGAAGTCCTTCATGAATTTCATGATATCACCCTTGAGAATTAACCACAATTTCTTAATAAAATTGAAGTTAAAACCAACAAGCCTAGGAGCTTTAAATCCATTGCAAGACTTGACTACCATCCAAAATTCTTCTTCAGTGAAAGGACGTTCAAGCCATGCTTTCCTACTTTAATTTCAGAGGGAAAAGACCTTCCATTCTTGGCCTATCATGCCATTTTTTCTCTAAAGTATTCAAAGTAAAATCTAACTGCCTCATCTTTTACCTAGTTGGGATCACTAATAATTTTCCCATTTGAATACAGTTGGGAAATGTGGTTCTTCCTAAATCTGTTGTTCACTGAGTTGTGGAAAAATACTGTATTTTTGGCCCTTTTTCTTAGCCATTGAAACCTTAATTTTTTACTAATCATGTACTCCTTAGTTCTGCTACTTTTCCATAGCTCAAATTTTTCTTGACATCTTGATTGAATATCTTCCTCTTCTAATTAAACAATCTTACTTTTAAGGTCTAGTTTGTGGTTTGAATCCATAAGTTCATTAATTCTCTTGCTTAAGTCCCCAACATTTGAAGATTTCCACTACTTGATATTTTTCGTGAGTGCCTGTAGCTTTTTTAGTAGCACATATCCACACACCCCTCTTCCATAGGAATATCCCAAGAAGACTTCACCAACTCTTTAAAATTCCTTTGGTTAAGCCAGACATCAAATACTTTGAATAGTTTTGGTCCCTAGTCTTTTATCTAATATGATAGAAGAACAAGGCAATGATCTGAGAGCCTTTTTTGCAAGCCCCAGTATGAGCATTTCCAATTTCCAAGCCAATCATAGCATAGTAAAAATATGTCTAGTCTGCTCCAATTTTTATTCCTTTACATATTGGTCTATGTGAAAAATCTACCTTCCATTGGCATGTCAAGTAATTCAAATTTGGATACAAAGCTTTTAAAGATTTTTATTCCTCTTGTAAATTTTGTAGAACCATTTCTTTCACCTATTTTGAGGACTTCATTGAAATCACCTCCTAAACAACGTGGTAACTGATGGATTTCCTGAGTTGAAGAAATGGATCCCACAGAGCATCCCTTTGTCTATCTTCAGCAGGTCAATAGCAGTTTATGATCTAGCATTGAAATTCATTCATTACATTTCCTTTTATAAATATGAAATTCTACTCAATATGATAAGAATCCATAGAGAAAAAGTTTTGTTCCAGACACATAACAAACCTCCAAAGTTGCCATTTGAATTTGAAGTTAACCATTTATAGTCACCTAGACCCCAAATTGACTTCACCTTTGAATAGTTGCAGTCCTTCCATTTTGATTCTTGAATCAACAACATATCAATATTCATTTCTTTCACTAGTTGTTTAACCATTTTTTTTCTTTTCAAGCTTCCCAAGACTCCTAACATTCCATGAAAGGATCTTCATTGTTCTACTCCTTTGATGATGACCTCAGTTGACTATTCTAGCTGACCCTTTCTTCTTTAAAATTTATAAATCTGTCCAATCTACTTTTGAGAATGTGTCATGCCCAAAATCTGGCCCATACAGATTTAGGGTGCATGACCGGCCAGTAGCTTAGCTACCTAAGACTGCATTACATAACCTAGTTGAACACCTGTGTATTTATCATTTAAAAGATACATAATTGAAAATTAAAACTTTATAAACGTAAAGTAAAACGTGTGTCATGTATAGCAAAGCGATGCCTAATCTCTAAAACATAAACATTTCATAAGATGGGCCTATAAAAGGTCACCACAGTTATAACATTTTAATATTACAAAATATTAGGGTCCAACGCCTATATCAGTACATAACATCAGGTCCGTGAGCCGCAGTCCAAATATCCACGTAGCGGCCTCCTTCAAGGCCTCCCAGTTTGGTCACTTGAAAACATTTTTAGAAAACATAAGCTAATGCTTAGTGAATAACAATAATGCATAAGCATAAAATACCATATACTACATTTATATTTAATGTACATGACAATTAAGGTACATCTATGCATAAGTGGTATGAACTTAGAAACGTATAAGTATAATCTTAAAGACCCATGAAGCATAGACTTTTATATTAAAACATTTCATCATTTCTAAAACATAATGTTGAAGAAGAGAGGCAAGCGTGTTGTAACATGAACTATTAGAACGTGACATAACTTGTCATGAGCATAACATACCATATCTTGTAAGCGTACATCTTGGCTCGCCGTATAATATAAGACACATCAAATATTACCATTCTTAGTAACTTATAAAGTGTAGCCTTGGAGACGTAGGTAGCATAGGTATCACATTGAAATACTATAACATTTCGAATATGGCATCATAGGAGCAAGACATAACACATAACATGACTTCGTAAGGCATAACATAGCTATCATAAGCATACCGTGGTATGATACTGTAAAGCATATCATAGTGTCGTAGAAAGGAGAAATATATTGTGACATTAATACTTGTGAAAACATACGCAACTTGTTGTGAAGTATTTGAATAAATCATATTTTTCTTTCTAGTGCATAAGAGTGTCATGTCTTTACATCATAGCTAGGCTCCGCATTAATAACCATAGAAGTCACTATATCAGTAAAGGTCACCATAGGGCTCTTTAGGCCAACATCAGAGTTAGGCTCCGCATCAGTAACCATAAAGGTCACCACATCAATAACCATAAAGGTCACCATAGGGCTCTTTAGGCCAACATCAGAGCTAAGCTCCACATCAATAACCATAAATGTCACCACATCAGTAACCGTAAAGGTCATCATAAGGCTCTTTAGGCCAACATCAGAGCTCGGCTCTGCCCAGTAACCATAAAGGTCACCACATCAGTAACTGTAAAGGTCACCATAGGGCTCTTTAGGCCAACATCAGAGCTAAGCTCCACATCAATAACCATAAATGTCACCACATAAGTAACCGTAAAGGTCATCATAGGGCTCTTTAGGCTAACATCAAAGCTCGGCTCTGCCCAGTAACCATAAAGGTCACCATATCAGTAACTGTAAAGGTCACCATATGGCTTTTTAGGCCAACATCAGAGTTAGGATCTGCATCAATAACCATAAAGGTCACCACATCAATAATCGTAAAGGTCACCACAGGGCTCTTTAGGCCAACACAATAACCATGAAGGTCACACATAGGCTCTTTAGGCCAATTATGAGAGCCAAGCTTAGTCCTTAAAAGTTACGCTCAGTCATTAGCAACATAGAGTGCTTTAAGCCAATCATGAGAGCAGGGCTCAATCAGGAGAACTAAACTTAGTCATTAAGAGCTACGCTTAGTTATTAGCAACCATAAAGATCACACATAGGCTCTTTGCCCCAATCATAAGAGTTAGGCTCAGTTATAATAACTATAAAAGTCACACATAGGCTTATCTTAAGAGCTTTAAGTCAATCATGAGAGCATAGCTCAATCGTGAGACAAGGCTTAGTCATTAAATGCTACGCTCAGTCATTAGCACGTAGAGTGTTTTAGCCAATCATAAGAACTAAGCTCAGTTAGTAACCATAAAGTGCTTTAAGCCAATCATGAGATCAAGGCTCAATCATAATATGAGGCTTAGTCATTAAAAGCAACGCTCATTCATTAGCACATAAAGTGCTTTAGGCCAATCATAAGAGCTAGGCTCAGTTATATTAACCGTAAAGGTCACACATAGGCTTTTTAAGTCAATCATAAGAGCTATACTCAGTTATAGTAACCATAGAGGTCACATCTAAACTTTTAAGTCAAGGGACATCTCACAACATGGCGATTGATTATTTTGTGTCCCCTACTATAGGACCATCGTTGCTAGTTTAGGGTTTTGTCACGAAAGACCTTACATGTCGATGGTTTATTTCACGTTCCCCATCTTGGGACTATCGGGCTAGATTAAAGTCTTGCCATGAAAAGACCTTGAGTTAGAGTCGTATGTTAGGAATCTTACATCTACTTTATGTGAACATTCTAGTCTATGGGTTGTAATTCATATCATTGGTAAGGTTCGTATGTAATTCAAAGCATGACATTTATACTTAAATGTAATCATTGAGGTATTGAAATAAATAGAAAGAAATGCATCAAATATAATTGAATTTGAAAGCATTTGGAGAGTAATAGGTCTTACTCATGGCATATCATTACTCACCTTTCTCTAATAGAATAGGTGTTAAACAAGGTGCTCCTACACAAACACACATAGAAGTATAGAATTATCAATACGAGACTCCAAGGTAAAGCAATAACACGTAAACCGAGACTAAGCACATAAGTCCTTCAACCCTGACTCATCAACACCTCACTTAAACAACAGGAGAGCGAGGCTAAACTCTAGGACAAAGCCCTAACGTAAAACGAGAACATAAGGTTAATATTTGAACATTAAAGTCGGGATGTCGACTCCTTCATCGCGTCCCAACTACCTCTCAAGGATAATTTCACACTCTAGGTTAGTTCCATTTGAAAATAGGCTTAAAGGCCTTTAATTTGATAGTTCATGGGCCAAAAACACATTTTGGGTGAAGAAATTGTGCCTCACGGAAGGTGAACCAAAATTCTAAAAAATAATGTTGTTGGCATAGATTTTGAGTTAAATTTAAACTTTTACATCTCTCAATCTATAGGGAATTAGAGTACAAACTTTATATGGATACATAGGTCTATGAGTCTACTTTTCAATGCTTCAAATGGTGCATCAATCTGAGTTTTCTAGAGAAAGTTATGCCCATTTTATTAGACAATGTCAGAGCTGAACAAGCGAATACGGGATGTGTCGACACATGAAGTAAGGTGTCGACACATGAGCTAAAGAAGTGAATCTGGGAGTCCTCTGGACTAATGTGACAACACATGAAGCCAAGGTGTCGACACATTATCTGAGAAAAATGAAAATCCACCCGAAAATCTCCAAATTTCACCCAAATTTCATCAAAACTCTCACAAACTCTTTCAATGCTTCTAGGGCCCAAAGATTGACCCAAGAAAGCCACAATAATTCAAAATGAAACACTTTAAACAAGTAAATCAAGGGAATCTAGGGTTGTAGGAACCCAAGCCCTAACTTGCATAAATTGGAGATTTCAATTCCAAACTCTCAAATCTTCTAATGGTGCTTACAAGAGATTCAATCAATTTGGGACCCAAAGAAGTCACCTAGAACAATCCAACATCACCACCCTCCAAGATAGATACATGCACATATACAATTTGTAAAAGGAAATGGAGTCTTACTTTTCTTTAAGCTTGCCCAAGTCCTTCAACGGCTTTCCTTGACTTGGGTGAAGACTCTCCAAGCTCCCTCCTCCTTCGATCTTCCCTTTTCTCTTTCTCTTCTCCTCTTCTCCCCATCTTCTCTCTCTCAACCGGTTATGTGAGTGTGTCTGAGTGTGTGTGTGTGTGTGTGTATGTATATAAGGATGATACACATGGGAATAATCTCACGTGTCTCACTCGATGGGCTTAAGCTACAACATAAACTCTTATTGATCATTTTTACCCAAATGATGTAATAACTAACATTAAACCATAAAAAACTACAAGTTCACATTAATTTAAATAAACAGAGGTTCGGGATATCACAGAATGCTTCTAGTGTGGTAACTTCCTTTCCATTAAAATTTATCCCCAAAGCTTTTCCTAGCTTTAAGGTGCTTATGGCATTGCATCTAAAATTTTTAGCAAGCTGGTTCAGTATAACATTATTTCTATTGATGATATTCAGAAATGGTAGTGATGACAAAGAGGAGGTTATTGCTTCTCTTCTTTTAACAGCCCTTGTTCTTGATTTGAATTTCACTTCTATTTTCTGGTATCCAAGTTAAGTGAATGATTTTGACTCGCCCTTCCTTCTTGTGTTCAATCGACTGCTGGCATAAACATTTACTTTTGTGGTTGGAAATGAGTAATTGTTCTTTTCCCAGCAAGGTCCGGTGGTGGTCTCTTCAATGATTTGATTTGATCCCTCCAAAGCTACGGTTGATTCACTCTTGATTATGCCTTTGAAGCATTCAGTTGACCTTGGGAAGTGGGATGGGCAGGGGAGCCTTCAGTATTGGCCTTTGAAACTGACACCTCACTAGCTTCATTAATGGGGTCATGGTTCATTTGCATTATATTGTGCCAGCTACCTTTATTAACTCTTGCGTATGAATTTGAAATGCCCGTGAAAGGGCCTTTCGATGGGAAGCAACCAAACTTATCTGAATCCTCCAAATGGCTTTGAATCGCCAGGTCATCATCCTTGTGGATTGAATCATAAAAATTTCATCCAGTGTGAGTAACATCTTCTGGTGGTGAGGAATGAGGAGAATTGATGAGTTTTCCAAACTACAGATTGTTGCTTCGAATTTCAACATTTGCCTCAGACTCATCCGAATCCGATGAGAATGAATGAGTTGATTTGTTTGCTACTCTTGGCAGATCGTTCTAGACACGAAGCTTTTGAGAACTTCCTTCAGTAACTCTGATTATATATAAAAATCTTCTAAGTTTTAAAGTACAATGATCACAGATAAACTTATCGCTTGAAGTTTCAATCAATGATCTTCTATGTTCCAAATTCAACTGTTTTGAGATTCTATTATCAATAATGATTGTTTAGCCCCATAGGTTGCCAATCATCCTAAAATTTCTGTCATTGTATGCATTTAGAGGAACGCTTTCAACATTTAACCACACCCTTCTCTTCAAATTGAACTCTCTAAACAACCATTCATGGATTGCTGAGAACCAAGTGTATAGCCAGTGCTTTGCTTCATGAATCATAGCTATTTTGTCCTTAAGACTCTCGAACTGGATTAGTACATTCAATCCTCCAAGTGGTTTGATTATCAATGTCGTGAAGCACCATCCCTTTCATTGCTTCTTCTATTCTAAGGATGGAGTTATAATCTTTTGCAATTCCACAGAGCTTGAGCCAATCTTCATTCACTTCTTCAGATTCTAATACCCTTGGTTCTATTCCATCATCAAGAATGGGTGAGGTAAAACCTTCCACCACTTGTTTGCTTGACCATCTATCTTTAGCATAGCTTGGTTTCCATTCTTTTTTTTGCTTATTTGTATATGATAGTGGGTTTGCTTCCTTTTTGATTACTTGTTTTCCTTTCTGTGAGAGTCTGTTTTGAGACCCTATCGTGAATGTTTCATTGTTAATTGACGGTACAATAGCCAAACTCAATCGAGCATAACAATGGCTTTTTTAGCCTCCTTGTTTAAGAACAGTACAAATCCATATTTTGTATTGCTTGCCTTCCAGAGCTTTTTTGGTATGAAGACCTCAGCTACATTACCCCATTTTTCAAATATCCTTCTCAGCCAGGCATTATATATGCCATGTGGTAGGTTGTCCTCAATGAGAGTGAAAAAAATCAATGCTTTGTGAAGTGCGTTTTGGTAGATCTGTTTCTCCCTTCATATCCAACCCTTACAGGGGATAGGATCAGGATGGAAGGGCCTGGTTGGGCACAAATGATGCAGTGATGGAATGGGAGTAAAAGCAAAGATATATCGGATCTGGTTATGAATGTATTTAAGAAGAGACAAGACAACGAAGGGCTGAGGGGTGGCCGAAGCTCTTACAAGGACGCAAATCTTGTGCTTCCTTTCATTACCGATGATGTATATGAGAATGAGACAACTCTGTTTCAGACCAAAGAAATAGAAACAGAGATGAGATGGGTGGTTGTAGAAGAAGAGAGTTAAACTAGGATGAATGATGAAACATCACTGAAATGGATCGATCAAAATAGAGAGGAGGAAGACAAAGAAACTTTCAATCAAACTCTTATCCACAGACTTTTACCGTTACTGGAGGTGGAGGTCAAGGTAGATTAAAAGACATCTATGGCGAGCATGTTTAGACAATGGATTACAAAGCCTTCCTCCTTCTAGCTTGACCCAATAACTGAATAATCAGATCAAATCTCTATTTCTCGGTGGCTTGCACAACTTAGAGAACTGGAGAGTGGATGAATGAGCTATGCTCAGTCTTTCTACGTTATTCACATATGATTGCCATAAATTAAAGATGGTTCTAGATGAATTGAGGTTTGTGACCAACCTACAGGAATTTAGGATCTCTTCGATGCATACTGAATTCTTCAAGATACGGATGGCAAAGAAGGAGAAAGCTTTTACAAAGTCTAACACATCGCTTCCATCATTATTTGGTGAATAAAAAGCCATCCCATGAATGAATCTTAAGAAGTAACAATCAGGTACTTGCTGATCCAACAATCTTATTATCTAATTTATATCTATTACATGTACAAAACAAATATATTAGTTTCAAATATGTGTGTGCTGAAGTTGTTAATGTTTTCTAGTTTTACTTCACACTAAACTAGCTTGCCTAGTTTACTTGCTTCCCTAGTTTACTCGGCAACGAAATTTGGAATTTGTGGTTTTTCTATTTTCTCAGCTGCAAGTTTTTTTCCTTTATGTTTAACTTTTTTTTTTTTTTTTTGGGCTGGTGGGTTCCCTTGCATATCAACCATGTGATAAATCACTGAAATCATATCGTTTGCCTTCATCATAAACTAGCTCACCTCGTTTGCTCAGCGATAGCATTTGGAATTCAAGGTTTTCCTAACTTCTCCGTGTCCTTACTTTATTTTCCTTCCTTTTTGGTTAATTTTTTTGGCTGGTGGGTCCTCATGTTGAAAGCAATGTTCGAACAAACAGTACTTTTGGAATTTTGGAAGGTTAACCATCATGAATAACAAAAATGTATTTCTTACAAAATTAAAGCTGCAAAATCTAAAATGATTACGAAGAGACAGTACAAATGTGAATCATAAGTTTTCTTGTGCTTATATTTTGGGAAAAAATAATAATAATTCGACTGCAACCTGATTTATTATGCAGTAGCCTTTCTTACTTGGCTTATCCAAGTGAAATAAAAGAACAAATTCTGAGCAAAACCATTGTGTGCATTTTTTTATTCTTATTGTCAATTCTCAGGTGAAGTCTGATAGCCTTCGATTTCTTCCACGCCATTTGACGATAGCAATCGAGTACTTTCTTCCTTCGAATTCTCATGGATTGTGTTAAGAGTATATATTTTTATTTAAATTCTCTAGAGATTGGACTTAGTTTCCTAGTTTAGCCTTTCTTGTTCAGCACTCCTCTTTTTACTACATCTAGTGTATTGTTTACTTCATTATACTACAATTCGACATAGAGATTATTCTATCCAATTCTCTCTCTCTCTCTTCTAATAGATTGAGTTCTAAGTTCTACCGAATATCACGTGGCACCAATTTTGATGTACCGAGATGTGATTTTTGAAACTCATTTCAGATATATATCTGCTGTATTTGTCTCCAGATTTTAATGAAACTAGCAATCGGTCTCATGTGTTAGTTTCAATTCAATTAAGCTTTTGATCAGATTTTTCTCCCCTCATGAATTCGGCATCAATTCTGATATACCGATATGTTATTTTTTAAACTCATTTTAGCTCTCTCTTATTTTTGAGTTTTTGGCAATGTTTGCATTGGGTTGTTATTAGTGAAGTTAACAGATGTAGTGTGAGTCGGGCTCAGGTCTTGGCTAAAGCTGCGCTATGCAGTAGCTAGGATGGAGTGCACTTTGGGACTTGCTTCATATGTAGTGATGTAAATCCAGCTCGAAGATCACAGGCGGTCCATAACTAGCCTCACCCCAGTGGGACCAAAATCCGGTCCGAGCTGGACTAGGCACAAGCCCAGTCCTAACCCCGGTCCCCTTGCAGGTGGGCTCGGGCAGTACTTATGGTAGCCCGGCTCGAAGCCTGATCCTGAGCCTATGCACCAAAAATATCTCAAGTTTAATTGTTAGTACTCATGTAGTCACTGTGCTAATGTTGAAGTTTTGGGCCACAATAACACTCTATGAAAATAATTTCTTATCTAATTCTTTTTTAAAACTAATTCCCATTATAAAAAATTTTGCGGCACTTCTACTTTATTGGATATTCGTTGACATGTTAGAAAATTTTAATTATAATAGTAGTAATAAATTAGATATATAAATAATGTATTCTGTGCATCCTCTGGACATAGGTTCCAGCTTGATGATTCTGAGTATGCATTCCCACTTTGAATAAAAATAAATAAATAAATATAGGGAAAGGATCGTAACTCCAAGTGATTGCACTTCAAAAGTGCAATTACAACAACTTAATTTGTACTTTGTTAGCCTTAATTAGTTTAGGAGTTTATATACCTTTTTAGTTAGATTTTATTATTAACTTAGTTTATTTTGCTTTGTATAAGTTTTGAGCTTAAAGAAGATAATTTCGGACAGATTTCGGATGAAGGGAGAATGACTTTTCAAGAACATGCTACTATAGTATAAGTTGCTAAAGCATGCAGAGCTAAAACTTTGAAAGTCATATCTCTCAAACCAGAAATGCTACCGGAGTCCATACTATGCTTTTCATGTAACTTTTTGATATCTACACAAATACACTATTTGAATGGCCATTCAAACAACCGTTAAGACCATTAGAACGGTCAACCATTTGAACGCTTCATGTGATTATTCGAACGGCCGTTCGAAAGGTCCATGAAGGTGTTCGAACGCTCGGCAAACTTCAAATGTTGGTTTTTGACGTTTGATTCATGTTCGATAGGCATTTGAACGAAGGCCATTCTAACAGTCCATGAAGGCAATCGCTCGACAAACTTCAAAGGTTGGTATTTGGTGTTTGATTTAGGTTCGATAGGCGTTCGAATGCCTCTTTAGGGTGTTCGAACGCTTTGCGGATCTCTACTTTTTTCAGCCTATTTTAGGCAATTTTGTCCAAAAATTTGGGGGTCTAATATTATTTTTAGAGTTTTTAGGGTTTTTAGGAATAATTTTAGAGAGAGAAACTTTAGATTTACTTGTATTTCTTCAATTTCTTTGTAATCAAGCACTAGTTTCATTAGTTTAATGCAATTTTTTTTATCAATTCAAGTCAATTTCGTATGGTGTCAAGTAGCTAATTTTTCCCTTAGGTCTAATTGTGAAGATCATCCATGGGTTTCTAGGTTTTTAATGGAGATAATGGGTTTATCATTGTTATCTTTCAACTCTATAATTCGCTATAATTGAACTCTAGATCTTTAAGAAAACTTAAGTTCTTGACTAAGTTTGGTAATCTCTATGCACAAGCCTTAGTTTTATATAAAGTTGCATAAATCGATGGTTTGAATCTATAGTTTTAAATTGACTATAATTCTAGAGTTGATTATCATTTAATTGATTCTATGGTAGTAATTTCTTAGATCCTATAGCAATCTTATGTTCTAAGTCTTTGAGTGTTCATGCACGAATCATGAATTTTACATAGGTATTGCTTAAATCGATAGCATGAACATAAGAATTGCATCGTTTCCAATTCTAAGTTGATTACCATTGATTGCATTGTTTTAATGATCGAAATCCTCCGAATCAAAAGTTCATGGCGAAGCCAATGATTTAAGTTATTAAACCTTATTGGAACCTTGGGCGAATTGGGTGGTTAGATCAATTAGGTCTAAGTCCTTTATCTTATTAGTTTAATTGCTTTAGATATTGCTTTAGTTTTAGTTAAATCAACCTTTAAAAATCAATTGTTTTTGGTTTTACCCTTTTTAAGAGGTAATTTTATTTGGGTTGTTGCAATTCGTGAGAGAAATATATGCGAGTTGAAGCCTATAACTTATATTGAACTTGATTTTCGAGAGAATTGATATTCAGACTCACCGAATTAAACTACAAACACCAACCATAATCTTACGGTTATTACATTACACATTTTCAGAGCAAGTCAAGTTTTGGTGCCGCTCCCAGAGATCAAGGGCATTGACCAGCATCCAAGCACCTTGGCAAGTGTGATAACCAAAGAATTGCTTCTCCATCAACATCTACTACAATGGAGTAAACTTCAACTTAGGCCTTTGGTAACTTCATTCCATCATTTGTAATTATGAGCATAGTAAATTTAGAACTCTTTCTTTGTATTTTTTTTCCTTTTTAGTTTAAAATTGCAATTATACTTGTATTGGTGGGTTGTTAGTGGTGTTTAGGACTTTCGTGCTATATACTTATTGGTGGTATTTTTTTGCATAAAAAGATTGGAGGTTTGGTTGGATTGAAATTGCTTAAATTAGTCAAAATTTTTATGTGAAGATTGGAGGATTTGAAAGAAAATTAGTGGTTAAGGATTATGAATTGACTTGTTGAGGCGCGGAGTGCCAAATTGTTTGTGCATTGCATAATATTTTGTATTTGTGACTCATCAGGTAGACATTCAAGAGTGAACCCCTAATAGCCATTCCACTATGCTTGGTAACTTATTTTTTCACACATCATCTCCACACATTGACATAGGCACAATAAAATACTCTTCTCAATGGATTGAGAATGATGATAATAGAAGCGTCTATAGTTATGGTGCTGCGAAAACACCTCCTTATTGTAAGCACCTCATTTTTACCCGTTCGGCAATCTTCGGTCCGTTCAGACTTGAATTCAAGTCAATATGGACGTATTCCATTTTTCCAATGGGGATTCTGCCTCCCATTGATAGTTGCTTTTTGTTCTAGAGGGACAACCTTTTTCTAAACCTTTCTACAATTCCATCCAATATTTTTACTGATCTAGGATTTGCATCTAGTGGGAGACCTAAATACTTCAAGGGAAAGTGGCCATACTGGCAGTTAAACAAAGCTTCAGCCTCAGATAAAAAGGATTCATTTAGGCCAATGCCACATAACAACCTCTTATTAAAGTTAATCTTTAGACCAGATGCTAGTTTAAAGTTTTTTAGTATCCTTTTCAAGTGGACAAGCTCCGAGAGATCTGTATTGCAGAATAGCAGTGTCTCATTTGCAAACTATAGATGTGATACATTTAGCTCACTAGCAACATCTGGCCCTATACCCACTCCATTTATTAGGCCCTGGTCCTTTGCTCTTTTTAGAAGGATGTTTAAACCCTCTAATGCTATGCTGAATAAAAAAGGTGAGATGCAGTCTCCTTGTTTGAGCCCTTTGAGACTTTGAATTCCTTAGAAGTAGACCTATTAATAAGTACTGAGATAGAACTAGAAGAGAAGCATTCTCTCATCCATTTAGTCCCAGTGCCCAAACCAGTCATCATATCTGATAAATAGTTCAGTTAATAGTTCCAGTTAACTTTCTATTCTTTTTTCAAAGATCAATGATTTCATTAGCTCTAAGAACCCCATCAAGGATTTGCTTGCCTTTTGTGAAAGTTGTTTATGAGTCACTGGTGATCTCATGAATTACCAACTTCAACCTACTAGCTAATGTCTTAAAACAGTATCTTATAGGGGTGCACAAGTGACCCGAGTAACCCAAAACCCAAACCAATCAACTTGGGTTGGATTGGTTCAGTATCTTATAGGGGTGCACAAGTGACCCGAGTAACCTAAGACCCAAACCAATCAACTTGGGTTGGATTGGTTCAGTTTCTTTCTGCTTTGGTTTGGTTCTGATTCCAAAATTTGAAGAACCGAGCTCATTGGTTCAGTTCTAGTCCAGAAAGACACTAAATCAAGTAGAAGCGAACTGAACAGTGCATCACACATGTTGCTGTGTTTGTGTATAAAGGCTTCACACAGCCTACTATTTATAGAGCTAAAGATCATGATCCTTTGACGATGTGGGATTGCAAGTAGGATGCAATGCAAAAGCAAAGTCTACACTTCACTCTATCCCACATCAGTAGTTCAGTGAAAGGTTTAGCTCCTCCTTCCCTTTAAAAAGCTTGGCTTCCTCCTTTCACAATTTAAGCTTGGACATTGGGTCTCCACGTTGAGAAAGCCTGACATGAGTATTGGGCTCTAATTGCCCATGTCTGGCCTTTCTATTTAAGCTTGGACGTTGGCCCTCAACATTGAGAAGGCCTAACATAAATTTTGGGCTCTCCCCAAGTCTGTGTCATGGTACTCGAAGGTGTTTCAGACTCATGTCTCAAGGTTAACACATCAAATGTGAATTAGTTATCCAAGCACAATGGGTTAACAATGAAAGATCCTGCCTTGCTCTTATATTGCCACATATATTGGCATGACTCTTATAATGGGAATAAGTACTAGTGTTTAATTCATATTTCATGAGTTGCACACACATTTGATAACATTTGGACATTTTTCCTATCTTCTTAGTTCCCAATTCAAATACCCAAATTCAGTTCATTTTCCAACACAATCAATCATAGGTAATGCTTCTTCACATACAACTGTGTCGCGAGTTCCTTATTCTTTAATGAGTCCCTAAGAAAGATTTGAAATACTACTTAAACTCCTGTACCATCCAATAAATTAGATATCTTGCATATAGACACACGACTCAACGGTCAATTTATTATCTAAGTGTCTGCCTAAGTAGCAGTACATATGTTGAATGGAAAATCAAAGCTCAAAACAACATAATATGCCCAGAATTGAATTACTATTGAAGTTCTATGTTTTTTGAAAATTGAACAGAGCAATTTCACATTCAATTTTCATCAATCAAAGTTCATGAAGCCATCATAGGTTCAGCAGTGCCTTCTGCATTCCCAGATCCAAAAAGGGAAACTACAAAATTCAAAATTTCATAGGAAAAATGATAAATAAGAATGAATATTTTGTTATTCCTGCACCAAGCATATAAAGATTCAAGTCCCCCGAAACAAAAATATAATCTTTAATTCAAATTCTCCAAAAGAGAAACACAATTCTCTCATCCATTTAAACATAATCCATCCTCAATTCAAGAGACAAAATCATGCTAACATAAAAGGGATTACATAATGAAAAAGAAAATGGAAACCAACCATGATACTCTTACTGAAGTTCTATCCCCATAAAACAGCATAAATTAGGAATAAGCATTAGAGCAGATAGCTGCAACATGCATAAGTCCTACATAGATTACATATTAAAATCGATTCAAACCATAGACTCTAGACATGTTAAAAAAAATTATTAGACTGTAGCATCTGTGCATCATCATATTCAATTACCACAAAAGCAAAGAAAAAAAAAGGTTTCAACACCCCAATAATGCTATAATGTTGACCTGCATCCTCAAGCAAATTAAACCAGCTGAACCAACAGGTCCTTATGCAAAGTGAACAATGTGATTCGCTCCTCAGAAACTCAATGAATAACTATAAACTCAACAACATAAGCATTTCATAAGGTTGCAAGAACATATAAAGAAATGTGTTCATCCAAATAGATAAGACAGCCTTTCTTTGAGAATAAGATTACAAAGTTATAAGCCAGCTTATTTTTTGGAAAATAGCATCCCAGAAGGCCAAACATAACCAACGTGAACAACCAGAACACAGAAGATTGAAGTAAAAAAATAATAATAAATGATAGCATCCACCTAAAACTCATGCACTTCTTGAGAAAGCAGGCAATTGTGTTACATTATGATATTTGCAAGCATCTGCAGTTTTACAGGATGCTTCTAACTTGATAGTGCAAATCCATAAGCAGCCAAACTATATTACACATTGAAATCATGAAATTGTACCTAAAAGTCATGTCATTTGAACTAGGAAATACAGATAACGCTTCCAAGTGTGCTGCACTAGTGTTCCATAACAACACTCGTCAAACCGACAAACATCGAAACGTGTTCTATTAATTCAACAGTTTTTTTTTTTTTTAAACAAGACAGTTTTAGAAAGACATGGACAAGTATTTTTATCGTCCAGAAACAAATGAATAACTTCTAGGATCTTAGCACAATTTTGAAGAAACTAAAATGAAGGCCAAAATTTTTAAGGAAGAGTATGGATTTACACATACTAATCCCCAACTTCAGGCTATTAGATAGTGGAAAATCTAAACTCTTAGTTTCCTATTTGTTTATGAATGTACTCTTTATAATGAATATATTCACTGTAAATTGCAATTGATTCCTTCCAAATTCCCAGCAATGGCATAGGATTCAGGGATCAAATCATCTGGTCACCATACAAATGTAGTGGGCGAGTGGTTGAAAGTCAAATCAATGACTATCAAAATCCTAGCTAGTCCATAAATCCCAAAAACCAAACATGGCCTTAGGAGTTTTGCAACTATCAGTCGAAACCCAGTAAACCCAAAAAGATATAATACCATACCATAACTAATTCAAGCATATATGATGTGAAATAAAAGGAAAACAAAATCAGTCACCATGCAATGATTTCGGATTTCAAAGTTTTAATATCGGTAAACTAATTACACAAAAGTAAACGATTATCTAATTAAACAATTAAACACAAAACACAAAGAAAAATTATCAGACTAACTGGATAAAAATCTGAATAGAAGGAAGGAAGCGAACAACATACCACCGTCTCCATCGGAAAAATCCCAAGGATAGAACCCAAACGGATCGTCGCTGAGGTAATTTCCGGAGTTGGAAGCTTTGGCGCTAATGCAGACAAGGCGGGGGCGAGGAATGAGGACGAATAAATGAGAAGAGCGAAGTGCAAGGAGCTGAGGAGGAAGAGGAAGAGGAAGAGGTTTCTTTGGAGCGAGAAATTAAGGAGAGAGAAGAAGAGAAGGTGGAGAAGCACAAAGCAGAAGTTTTCGCCATTGTAGAGAGAGAGAGAGAGAGAGAGAGAGAGAGAGAGTGCTTGGGGAATTCCTCCAAAGGAATTTGGGTATTAAAAGTTCTTTTAGATTACTCCTTAAACCTAAGAGCCATATATGAACTTGCATCCATTTGAAAATTGAATCGGACATGTGGATATAATTTCTTCTATTTTATTAGTTTGATTTTCTGTTAATTTACCACTGGTCAATGATTTTGCTATTTTAACAAATTTAAAAAATCTTGCAAAATTAGGATGCACATGAATAAATTTTCCTCATGCTCTGAAAGAGGCTCACCTGGTGCTAGGGCTTGGACGGACGATGAGCGATGGCAACCAACGAGAGTCCGCCGACGGTGGTGATGATTGTGAGACTCAGAGGCAAAGAGAGACTAAGAGACAGAGAGGTGCACAGAGAGATTGAGAGAGAGAGAGAGAGAGAGAGAGAGGCTTACTTGTTGGGTGCTGGCAGCAAGAAGAGCCAACGACGAGAGGCGGACACAGGCGGAGGCGGAGAGAACTAGAGTCTAAAGATCAAGAGAGAACTAGAGAACCAGACAACAGCTAGGTATAATTCGGGCTGAGAGGGAAGCTAAAATAGCGAAAGGGTGACATCAATTTTGACCGACAAAACGAGGTTGTTTAGTAGGGAAAAAACGACGTCATTTCAATAAAAGCTTAAATTATTTTATAACTAAACAACATCGTATAATTAATTATTTGCACCAGTTACAGCCGTTGCAAAAACGATACGATGCATTTGCATACGTGACACACCGCCGTTTTGCCTTAACGTTTTGCGTCAGGTCCATATGTCGTTGTAGAAGGGGCATCGCATAAAGGATTTTTCATGTAGCCTTTTTTACCTTCTCAAGTAATCACTTTTACGATGGCAAAGGGAGCCGTTGCAAGTATTTCGCCGCAAAAGCTCTCTTTTCTTAAAACTATATATATATATATGTTTGTAGTATTTAAAGTATAGCGTAGAATAGAGTAATAAAAAAAAATTGAAATTGATGGCTTGTTTGGTTGGCAGTCATGGCTGTCGAACCAAATAGCTTTAGGATGGGTTCCTTTGTGTGCTTGAAAACAAAAAAAGAAGAGAAGGAAAAAGAAAAATGTTAGTTACAAAGCATGAATCTGGGTTTTGAGAAAGATGGGTGTTGGAGAATTAATCCAATGGGAGTCTATAATGCTTGGTGCACACTAGTACCTTAGCTAATCAAGAAGAGTTTGAATTATAAAGTCAATCCTACTTTAGGTTTTTTTTTTTTTTTCATTTTTAGATTTTAAATTTCAGTCATAGAATATATATTAATATTAGCAAGTCAAGTAGCACTCGTTAATTGCACGTGGTATTTTCAAGAATACATTCCTTGGACATTAGGTGAATGGTTTGCCTTGCTAGTATGAGAATTGCAAATTTAATCCCATGCATATGAGATTTGTAAAAGAATGATTTTAATTATCACAAGCATTTATTTTACTGAAAAACTACAATACTTTATTTTGATATGAGAAAAGTTGTTACTTTTCAGAATGAGCATGAGTTGAGATTATTATATGTTGCTTTAATGAGAAATGCAATATTTTATTATTTGAGAAAGAGCATTATTTAATTGAGAAGATTTTGAGAGATCCAGTCTATTCTTTTGAGAAAGTGATTTTATGCATGTTTTAAGATTATTAATTAAGATGGTGCAAACTTTATGATATTGTGCTTGGGGAGCATTTATGAGAAGTCCAAGGGATACGCCCTCTTATTGAGGTGACTGTGGCAACTAGGGGATAAACTTAGTTCTTAACGGTTGTAGAAGAAACTCAACTGGATCGCATTAGGGGAAAGACCCAAGCATCACCCTAAGGTAACTCTAAATGCGGTGTGGATCCACTAGGCAGAAGCCATGAGATAAGATTGGCATTGGGATTTGAGATGTTATTCTTGGCTTCCTGAGTTATTGCACTTATCATTTTTGTGAGTATTATTTATATTCTAAGAAATGATATTTTGCTCCCATTTTGAGTTACAAGATGTTAAGAGATGATTTTGCTTCACCATTGAGATTATAAGATTTACTTTTTTTACTAAAGCATGCAAAGTATATGATTGTGCATTGGGAAAGTTTTTAAAAAAGTTCTTTTAGCCCATTATTCAGTATATGGCAAATTGTATTTTTAATTATGAAGTGTATTATTGCAAGGCCTATCATTCATTAAGTTGTGCACTGACATTCATATTTAAAACATTTTAGGTGAACGAGTTCGTCTCTAGAGTTGGACTTGGAACCAAGAACTTTTGATTACCTCCATAGGATTTTCTTATTGACTTATGCTATTAGACAGATTTGATTTAGTTATCCATTCGGATATTTAAGCGATTTATTTTCTGATGGTATTTAGCGACGGTTTTATTATTGCGTTAATTGGAGATGAATTCTTCTTGGGATGAACGATGATTCTGGTTGTTTTGATTTAATTTATAAGAAGGTATTGATGCTAGCATTCTATTTCATTATTTATGTTACTTAAACAAGTTTTAGGCTTTCGTGAGCTATGGGCTAAGGGTTCGTGGCTCTTGGCCGATCCCATCCCTAAGTTGGGTGTGACATTTGTTGGTATCAGAGTAGTAATTATTAGTAACCCTTAGAAAGTATTATCCTTAGTGGAGGTCGAGTTCTCAAAGTTCAGTAGGAATGTAAGAGAGTCTACTTTTATTTATGTTTAAAATTGTTCTTATCTTATTTCTTTCATTTTGAAGAACTATGGCACCCAAAAAGAAGTTAGTGAGAAGTATTGGGAAGGCAGCTAAGAAGACAGTTCCTCTTACTCTAGCTGTAGCAAGTACTCAATGTCGTACTACAAGTTATATTAGGGGAGACTTTGTTGTAGGAGGTTGATCCTCGTATTGCCCCACCGACCAGAACTGCACCTATATTTGTATCTGCACCTACTCCTATTCCAACTCCAACACCTACTCCCGTAGTCCCAGAGGCTATCGCCGTAGCATTATAGACTTATCTAGGGCAACTTATTCGGTAGTCAGTTCTAGTAGTGACCCTAGTAGAGGCTAGACCTATGGTGTTGGACAAGGGTACTTTGTTTGATAGATTTCTGAAGGGTTTACCACCCACTTTTGAAAGGACCATAGATCCCTCAGTGGCTGAGGCATGGGTGAAGCGGATGGAGAAGATATTTGCTCGAATAAAGTGTACTGAGCCATAGAAAGTGAACTTGGCTATTATTCAAATTGGAGAGGTTGGCGGATAAATGGTGGAATATAGAGGGACGACGTTATGATGGGGTAGTTTATAAGATACCATGTACCACCTTTGTGGAGTTGTTTCACAAAGAGTACTACTCGATAATGGTACAAATATAGAGGATGGTTGAATTCCTCAATTGGCAACAAGAATCCATGATAGTAGTAAAATATGAGGCTAAGTTTGCAGAACTATTTGGATTTGTACCACACTTGGTGGCTCGAGAGGATGATAGGGTATTATTGTTTGAGAAAGGCTTACATCCAGCCATTCGCAGTAGGGTCTCTATATTAGAGGCTAAGACCTTGGGCAAATTGGTGACGAAGGCCTTACTTGCAGAAAAAAAAAGTCTAAATGAGAGTCAGAAGGGGGCAGATCAGTACAATAAGAGGTACAAGGATCAGAACAGAGATCAACAACATGGTAGTCAGAATAGAGGGGGTGGGAACCCTAATAAAAGAAGGAACAGTCCTACTCATTTAGGTAGGAGCTATAAGCAGTCAACATAGAAACCCTGTCATGTATGTAGGAAGTATCATTCATTTGGGTATTGCTGTGATGGGACACCCCATATTTGCTTTACTTGTGGGCAACCAGGTCAAATGTCATTTGACTATAAAGCCTAAGGTATCGTGGGATGGTAGACACATCAGCAACAAGGGCAGAGGTAGTTTGTACGTAGTGGACAACTTGGGCAGAGGTCATCTGGTCATAGTGGGTCATAGAATCAGACTCAAGGTCAGAAGCCAGCCACTCAGGGAGGCATTTAAGCACTTACTAGAAAGGATGCAGCTACTACACCATCAGCGGTGCAAGGTACACTTACCATTTCATCAGTGCCTGCTAGGGTATTGATTGGTTCTAGTTTTATGCATTCTTTTGCTACACCTAGATTTTTATAACGTTTACCTATTTTGCTTGAGTACATGGACAAGTGTCTAGATGTTACTACACATATTGGGGAGACCATGTAGTCAGAGTTAGTTTGTCAGTCTTGTGAAGTAGAGCTGTAGGATAGGGCTTTGCCAATTGATTTGATTAGTTTGGATATATAAGACTTTGATGTCATCTTGGGCATGGACTAATTGTCAGCTTATCATGCCACAATTGATTGTCATCAGAAGAGGGTGGCATTTTCCATGTAAGGGCAACCCGAGTTCTTCTTTCAAAAAGATAAGAAGGTCTCTTTAATTGGTTTCATCTCCACCTTACAGGTGAACCGAATGTTAAGGAAGGGGTGTAATGGTTATCTAGCATAAGTTGTTAGTGAAGAACCTTAAGGGCAGAAGTTGGAAGATTTGCCTATTGGGAATGAGTTCACAGATGTATTTCCGGAGGACCTACCTAGTTTACCTCCTGATCGTGAGATAGAATTCACAATTGATCTACTACAAGGTACTGCTCCTATCTCAAAGGCGCCATACAAAATGGCGCCTTTTGAGTTGAGAGAGTTACAAACTCAGATGCAAGAGCTTTAAGATAAAGGTTTTTATCAAGCCTAGTGTTTCACCTTGGGGAGCACCCGTATTATTTGTGAAGAAAAATGATGGCACTATGAGACTGTACATTTATTATAAGGAGCTGAATAAGGTTACAATCAAGAATAAGTATATCTTACCGCGCATTAATGACTTGTTTGATCAGTTACAATGGGCACATGTGTTTTCCAAGATTTACTTGCTGTCAGGGTATCACCAGTTGACGATTAAGGAGGGAGATGTTCCTAAGATAGCTTTCAAGATAAGGTATGGGCACTACCGAATCGCTCTCAAATGTGTATTGAATTTGAGCTTCCCGCACGAGCACGGGTGTCGATCAAAGTAAAATCTGGTAAGCACCGGTATCGTTCTCCCAAATGATCATACCTAATATATTCAACACATGTAGCCAAAACAACCAACCAATTGGGTCGAATTAGTGAATTGCTTAACAAATTGAAATTAACTAAAAATAAGACAAAAAATGCTTGAATGGTGAGAGGTTGTAGATTACTAAACTAAGCTGATTACACTTGAAATTGAAAGCAACTATACTAATTTGAAACAATTAATGAAGGACTTGGACACAATTGATCAAATCTACTAATTCTCTACAAGTGTCTCAGTGGAGGGTTTAATAACTCAAATTAAGGAATTACTCCGCGAATCCTTAATTCGAAAGGTTTAGACTATATAAGTGGGGATTCATACTCAACTGGTTGTAATTGATGATCAATTGTTAAGAATCTTATATACAAATCATAATTTGTGCAATACCTATACTAATTAAGGGATTGTGCATAGAAATTATCAAAAGTGATTGTGAATGTAAGTTTTCTAAAGAATTACAACACAATTGAGATGAATTTGAAGAATTCATAAGATGTATCATTGAAGTGTATATACCTTCATCGAAGACCTTGAAGATCCTTGGTAGATCTTCACAATTGCATTCAAGTAAGGTTTATCTACTTGATTTCACAGGAGAAAGCATGAAGAATTGAAGATTTCTCATTCATTGATGAAGAAAATAATGTTTGATTACAAAGAAAGTCTAAGAAAATACAAGAAAATACAAAACAAACCCACTTTCTCTCTCTACAGTACGTCCTAATAGAAAATCTGGCCTAAAACTAAAGATAGATACAAAATTTGCGTCATTTTTCAGAGATATGGCCTGAAAACTCGCACAGAATTTGCCAAGACCGTACATACGGTATGTCTACTGTACATACAGTGAACATACCGTATGTACGGTTAAGCTGTTGCTAAAACACACTCTCTAAAGTTTGGATTTCTGTTGCAGGCGTACATACGGTGGGGATTACTATATGTACGGTGGGACCACCATACGTACGGTGACTCCTACCGTACGTATGGTCATGCACATTTTTGCTTCTTTTGCTCCGAATTTGCTCTTTCTCCACTCGAAACCTACATAATACCCACAATCCCTTATTAAAACAATTATTATACTAAAATGAAACATATATACACCCTAATTGGACTAATAATAGCTATTTAGGGATTTTAGATTACACTTTTTGGAGTGTAATCACCACCCCCTACCTTGCTTTTGCTAGTCCCTAGCAAAAAATGCGAAAAGTAAAACCAAATACATACAGCAAGATGATCCCCACTTTCGAGGGAGTCCCAATGCATTTAGCGTATGCATCAAGCCTTTGAACCCCTAGATTGCCCCTAGTGGATGAGTGGTGTCTCGTGAGGGCTTGCAGTGATAATACCCACAAATATCAGCTTATAATCAACAATCCTAGATGTAGAACAATAGAGGAGAAATGCATGGGGATATGGCACAATACTCAAAACAATGAATCTCCTCTTCCATTACAAACAAGATGGGCCTATGAAAACATTATGACAAGATTCATGAGTGTGTGTGCGCTAGGATCATACACAGTAGTTTACAATGCTTCACTTCACACCAACAACCTTAAAGCCTCGATCCAAACACTTTTCGGACATACCTTCAAAGAATAATCGAGCACATGGTTGATGTCACTTGGTTGCTCTTAATAAAAGAGTAAATGTGGAAGTCATACAAAAGAGCAAACCAAACTAAGAAAGACGATATATTGCAAGTGTATCGACTTGGCATGACTTCATGAAAGAATGTTTATGGAATAGCTATCAATTAAGCATGATGTGTAAATAATGTTTTACATTTCGTCAAGACCTCTATTGAGAATCATGCTTCAGATCATTAAGGACTTTGTAAAGGAAGGTTGAGGGGTATTAAGGTATGGTAAGAAGGAAAGGAAAGGTGTAAAATTTCAATACATGTGTGATTCAAGGCATGTAATGCTCTTTAAAGGCCATTATCCCCTTCCATCTTTTGAATCTTTCAACATCACTCTCACCTCTTTTTAAGGTGTTAACTCCTTTCACCTATCAATCATTCTTGTTTCCCCCCCCCCCCCCCCCCTTTTTTTTTTTTTCTTTTCTTTATTTTTTTTCATAAGCTCTCGATTGCTACACATTTCTCAAATATATATATATATATATTTGAAGAATTGCAAAGAATGGGGATGCTTTTCACTTGCCACTAATGATTTTTTTTTTTTCTTCTTCTTCTTCTTCTCTCTCTCTCTCTCTCTCTCTCTCTCTCTCTCTCTCTCTCTCTTTTTTTCATCATGAGATTTAGAAGTTCATCACAAAGGGTGTGAAGATGTAGTTCAAAAAGGAGGAAAAGTGAATTAAAACTCAGTGGCTCAAAATAAACAAAGAAGGCCTTAAACCATTTCCAAACCAAGTATTATGTATTAGATCTCAATAGAATGTAAGTGCCAACCAACACTAATCGATATCAAACCAACAAGCCAAATACAAGGGTAATGAAGTCATTTCAAATGCAAGAGCCCTATAAAAATTTACTCGAGTAAGTGTAAAAATCTCTCCATTAAAGCAATTGACTCAGTTCTCACCGGATAATGATCTCCACTCAATTAGGCTGTGAATGCAAAGATCAACAATGTACACTATCTTAATATGATCCGTGCTCATAAAGACAATCATCTCGTCATAATGTAATCAAGACCATATCACATTCGTATCAAAATCAAAGAATAACAATGCTCATCCTATTATGATCATGCCCCCATACTAACCCTTAATCATTCATGAATCCAGAATTGAATCTCATAAGATATGCTATGATCCCTCATGTGAAGTATCTACACATTCACTATGAATAATAAAGGTCAATCAATAGATCACTAATGGATGCTAACAATGAGAAGTACATAATGAGAGAAACCATACAATACAATCAACCTCTTACCATCATGCGATAGATAAAAACAAAATATCCACTAACTCATATTTGAAAAAAGAACCTGTATATATAAGAGGTCGACATACACTGAAAGAAATATATCATGTAAGCTCAAAACATGTATGTAATCATATAGAACTGAAATGGACTACATCAAAAATGCCGCAGAGTTTTAGATACATCAGTAAATGAAATGTATACATGGGATGTATATGAGATGTTATACACATGACACTATACATATGATGCTATCTAAACTCCACCCTGCCTAAGTTCAAACTCATCATCATCCTGGAAATCATGCTCCCCTAGAGATGTAAGGTCTGTAGCACCGACAACTAAGTTAGAAAAGTTGGGCTCCTCATCCTGTTGAAGTCTAGCCAAAATATCTCTCAGCATCTGACTCTGTCATGCCTACTATTGTCGAACCTCCTCCCAAAACCTAGACTGAGAGGTCTGAAGCTCTGCAATCTAAGTGCCTAAAGTTGTCTATACGGCAGTGATCTGTGCTGTGTGGGCAGTCTCGAGAGTTGTACACCTCTGACCAAGCTCAGTATGGGCTGTCTGAAGTCCTGCAACGGACTGCTGCATCATCTGGATGGCTGCGGTTTGTCTCTCGATGTGTGAACTCTGTTGGTCTAATATCTAGGCGAATGCCTGGAACACAAGACACGCCTGGGCCGACTGTGGCTCACCCTCAGCCTATGGCTGCTATTGCTGCTCTCCAGGAACTTGCTCGCCCTCTGCGGGGACTTGCTACTACTGCTGGGCCTGAACAAGCTCCTCGACTCGTCTCTGGAAACCTACTAGCTGACCCGCCACCTTGTTCTGAGTGGACAGGGTGATCGGTATGAGTGCTTGGGCTAAGGGAGCATCATTTGGAACTGCCACTTCGGCACATGCAATAAGCTCGGTCATCATGCCCGTAAATAGTAATGCCCCCTGCGGCTTCGTCGAAGCCGCAGACTCGTAGAAAGCGCCGAACATATATCTAAGGAGGTCAATAGTCCTACCCATCCCCAGGGCATAAAGTAACTGTCCTCTATGCCTACTCGCCTCTCCTCGTTGCCTTAGTGGAAAGATCGACCTACAGGTAAAAACGAACATCGGTGCATATATCGGAGCAAGGAGTTTCTTCTCAATCTGAGAAGAAATCCATTAGGTATCGAGCAGGCAAATCTCAGCAACCATAACCTCGTTCTCAACCTCACCCTGCTGGGGCCAACTCAAAGCTAGGTTATAAACCTAGGGTAGACCGAAGAACTCTGTAAAGGTAGCTAGGGTAATGGTGATGGTCTTACCCCTAACAGTAAAAACTATACGCTCTTCCTCGGTAACATTCGAAAGTGCTCGGATGTTGGCCATCAACTCGGCAACCAAACTAGTCTTATGCCGGCCACTGTACTGTGCTAATCGCAGCCAACCACACCCCTCAAACATCTCTCTCCATAGGTATGGCTCGCCCACAAAATGCTCGAGAGCCATCGCTCTCTCCTGCATTGGGCCCTTCCTACTGAAAATCTGGTCATACCACTGCTGGGCCTTCCCGTTAACAAATCGGGAGACATCAAAAGCAACAGGAATCCTACGGACCCTCTTAATTCGCGGAGCCATCTACGCTAATGAGCTAACTAAACTACTAAACTAGGAATAAACTACAAAAGAAGAACAAGAAAATGAAGAAGGAAAGACTCAAGAAATACCTAGAAGTGGACTAAAGACGGGCACGGGCAAGAAGGACTACGGCTGAAATTCGGCAGGGCTGCGCTGCATTCTCGAACACTCCCTCACACACCCTTACTGAGTAAGCTCTGAGTCGACTCAGTTTTAGAAATGAGTTAGGATTGTATATATAAAAATCGGGGGCACCATAAGTATGGTGCCGGAGAGCCAGCGTACGTGCGCTCGGGCAAACGGGACCGTACGTATGCACACAACCACCGTACGTACAGTCAGTGTGAAAATGAACCATAAGCCTACAATAATAACGTGCCACATCAACGTACGCAAGGTGGTCTAACCGTATGTACGCTTCAACCAGCGTATGTATACCTCAACCAGCGTACGTACGCCTCAACTAGCGTACGTACGCCTCAACCAACATATGTACGCCAAGACCACCGTACGTACGCTACAGAAGAAAACACACGGTTTGAAAAATTTTGTTCTACTCTGCACAAAAAATGAAAAAGAAGCCAAAAATTGGGCCCAAAAAAGTAAGAATAGGGGAGAATGCCCTACAATCTACCCTCACCCCCCACTTAAAACGATGCATTGTCCTCAATGCAATACAAAAAGCCACACAAGCAAAAAATAAAGCAACATGAAAGCAATGAAGCAACCCACCATTTCATTAAAGAAGAAAATTGAACATTACAATGCCAAAGGTGGCCTAAACAACAAGGACCTGAAAGATAAGGACTCCTACAAGAGGAGTCCGAGACATAATGACCTACATTGCAACTACCACTCGGTGGGTTACTTGAGCCTATTTCTTGGAAGTGGTGGAGCCAGAAGATACAGCGGCCTCCCTTTTGGTTGAGCCGAAAGAAGAGGTGGGTGACTCGTCAAGGAGACGAGAAGCCACCAAGCAAGCAACCGTGACAACATCATCCGAAGGAAGGCGGGATAAGGATGTACAAGTGTAAGCCCGTAAGAACGCGGCGTAATCCGGGTCCTCCATCTTATTGGAATTCGAGACTCGGGAGGCCTTCTCACTAGCCCTGGAAGGATCCTTGGATGCCATGGATGGGGCTGAAACAAAGGGGACTAATGCAATAATGGGGTTGATTAGGGAAAGAGTGAATACAAGGAAATGATGCCTGGAGGCCCCTCCTCTTATAAGCCTAAGATGTCACATGCAAAGGAATCAAAAGTGATGTATGGAGGTACAATGCAACTGGGATTCCCTGTAATAAATCAAATCATGTGATTCTCCCCAATCAACAAATGGTAGGGCCCATCAAAGACTACCTAGTTACTCCTAACCAAGCCTAAAATGGAAAAGAAGCTAACTACAAAGGCTCCCACTCAAAAACTAGCCGAAAATACTCTAAACGCAGCCCTATTCCTAGCTAAAAGAAGGTAACCAAAATTAAGAATAACTGAAGAAAACTAAGGAAGTTAAGCTAAACTACTCCTACTCCTATAGGACAAGAGCATAGATCATCATCAATCAAAAGATAATGGATCAATGAGATCCACACAATCCAATTCGCCCTGCAAATTCTTAAAATAGGGCTTCAACCTTTGGCCATTCACCTTGAAAGCCGCCCCATTAGTGAGATTCTTCACTTTTATAGTTCCATAGGGGAAAATATCGGTAACAAGGTAAGGACCCACCCATTTACTCCGCAATTTGCCCGGAAACAAATGAAGGAGCGACTCATAAAGAAGAACCTTTTGACCAACCTTAAAGGATTTACGAAGAATGTGTTGGTCATGGAACTTCTTTATGCATGCCTCAACAATCATAGCATTTTCGAAAGCATCATTACGGAGTTCATCAAGTTCATTCAATTGAAGCTTTCGGCGGGCCCTCGCGGCATCAAAGTCCTCATTATATTGCCAGATGGCCTAATAGGCTTTATGCTCAATTTTCACTGGGAGGTGGTAAGCCTTTCCATAAACAAGTCGATATGATGATGCGCCAAGCACGGTCTTGTGTGGTAGGCCCATAATGCGTCGGTTAGCTTAAGGGACCAATCCTTCCTATTGGGGTTGATAGTTTTTTCAAGGATTCTCTTAATTTCCCTATTAGCTAACTCAACTTGCCCTTGGGTTTGAGGCTGGTAAGGTAGGCCAACCTTATGAACCGTACCATATTTCTTCAATAGGAATGTAAAGGGTCTATTACAAAAGTGTGAGTCACCAGCACTAATGATAGCTTGGGGCACACCATATCTTGAGAAAATATTCTCTTTCAAAAAATGAACCACCACTTGATGGTCGTTGGTCCTGGAGGCAATGGCCTCCACCCATTTCGAAACATAATTCACCGCCACTAAGATGTAAAGATATCCAAAAGAATTAGTAAAGGGTCCCATGAAGCCGATTCCCCAACAATAAAAAATTTTCAAAATGGTAATGGGCTGAAGAGGCATCATGTGACGCTTACTAAGAGTTCCTAACCTTTGGCACCTATCACATATAAGACAAAATGTATGCACAACGCTAAACATAGTTGGCTAATAAAGGCACATTGAAGAATCTTGGCGGTGGTCTTTTTCGAGCAAAAGTGTCCTCCACAAGCTTGGGAGTGGCAAAACTCCATGACTTGTTGGAATTCGTGATTGGGCACACAACGCTGGATAATTTGATCCGGACAATATTGAAAGAGGAGAGGATCATCCCATGAAAAATAACGCACATTTCAAAAGAATTTGCGTTTATCAATGGATGACGAATGGGATGGAACCTCACTGGTCACAAGTTAATTCGCAATATCCGCAAACCATGGTGGGGGAACTTTTTCCAAAGATTACACATGCAAAATTTGCTCATCCGGGAAATGTTCATTGATAGGGGTGGAGTCGGTGGCTCTTCCATCAAGGGAGAGCCGGGACAAATGGTCTGCTACCACATTTTCTACCCCTTTTTTTTATCTCGTATCTCAATGTGAAATTCTTGAAGCAATAGAATCCAACGAATGAGGCGGGATTTTGCATCGGGTTTGGTGAGAAGATACTTAAGGGCCGCATGATCAGTGTAAATGATAACCAGGGACCCTATCAAGTAAGAACGGAATTTATCCAATGAAAAAACCACCGCAAGAAGTTCCTTTTCAATTGTGGTGTAATTGACTTCGGCATCGTTAAGGGTTTTAGAAGCATAATATATGACATGAGGCTTCTTGTTAATTCTTTGTCCCAAAATAGCCCCCACGGTGTAGTCACTCACGTCGCACATAAGCTCAAAATGATATGACCAATCGGGTGCACGCAAGATTGGGGAGGAGGTTAAGGACCCTTTTAAGATATCAAAGGCTTGTTGACACGATGGGGTCCACTCAAATGGCACATCAAGGGACAAGAGTTGACACATTGGCCTAGCTATTGCACTAAATCCCTCAATAAAGCACCAGCAGAAACCGGCAAGCCCAAGAAATGATCGCACATCCTTAACACAAGTGGGAGGATATAGTTTTTGAATTAATTCAATCTTAGCCTTATCAACCTCTATCCCCTTGGAAGACATAATATGACCTAACACAATTCCGCTAGTAACCATGAAATGGCATTTTTCCCAATTAAGGACTAGGTTACTCTTCTCACATCGCTCCAACACCTTTCCTAAATTTTTAAGGCATCCATCAAAGGTGTCTCTATAAACCGAGAAATCATCCACGATCACTTCTACAATATGCTCTACCATGTCACCAAAGATAATCACCATACATCATTGAAATGTGGCCGGTGCATTCCACAAGCCAAAAGGCATGCATCGGTATGCATAAATACCAAATGGACATGTAAAGGTGGTCATGGATTGATCCTCTAATGCAATCCCAATCTGGTTGTACCCAGAATAGCCATCAAGGAAACAATAGAAAGCTTTTCCAGATACTCTCTCTAGGACTTGATCAAGAAATGGCAAGGGAAAATGGTCCTTTTGGGTCACGGCATTGAGACGGCGGTAATTAATACAAATACGCCACCCGGTTTGGATACGAGTGGGCACCAACTCATTCTTCTCATTCTTGACTACCGTGACACCCGATTTCTTAGGTACCACTTGGTTAGGACTTACCCACTTAGAGTCAGAGATGGGATAGATAATACCTGCATCAAGCAATTTCAGCACCTCACCCTTTACCACTTTCTTCATGTTAGGATTTAATCTCCGTTGGATTTGATGCACGGTTTTGGCCCCCTCTTCTAAGAAAATACTATGTGTGCACAAAAGAGGACTAATACCATGGAGATCGGTAATGGTCCACCCTATAGCTTTCTTATGGTGTTTAAGCAAATCTATCAAGCTTTCCTCTTGACTCAAAGATAAGGTGGAAGAAATGACAACGGGATAGGACTCACCATCACCCAAAAATGCATACTTCAAAGTGGTTGGTAATGGTTTCCTCTCAGGAATGGGAGGCTTGACCTCCGATGGAATTGGCTTTATATCACTAGGTTGGAGAGGTTCAAAGGAAGGGATCCATTGTCCCACATGTATACATTGGGCACTCTCATGACCTAGGGAAGACACTTCTCCTAAAGCCTTACCATGACAACCTAAAGGCTCATGTGGCTCACTCCTCAACAACGCTTTTTCCAATGAGTCCTCAAAGAACCCATTCTTAAAGTGGTCTCGCACTTATTGTATCAATGATGTCGACCTCCCGGATATCCTAACACTCACCCGGTTGTTTGACAACCGAAAAGATATTTAATTCAAAAGTGGTGTTGCCAAACGAAAGCTTCACTAACCCATTCCTACAATGAATGATAACATTGGAAGTAGCTAGGAAGGGTCTCCCTAGAATGACGGGAATTTGGTTGTGAGCTATACAATTATCCACGGGTTGAGTATCCAACACTATGAAATCAACGGGAAAATAGAAGTTATTGATTTGGATGAGCACATCCTCAATGATACCCCTAGGAACCTTGATAGACCTCTCCACTAGTTGTAAAGTGACATGGGTAGGTTGCAACTCCCCTAAACCAAGTTCCTTATATACCTAAAACGGGAGGATATTAACGCTAGAACCTAAATCCAACAAAGCTCGGTCTATCCTAGTGTTCCCAATAGTACAAGAGATGGTTGGACATCCGGGGTCCTTGAATTTTGGGATTATTTTGCATTGCAAGATTGCACTTTGATTCTCATTCATCATAGCCGTCTCTTTGACATGTAGCTTCCTCTTGAAAGTACATATGTCCTTCAAGAACTTGGCATATGATGGAATTTGCTTAATGGCATCGAGAATAGGGATGCTGACCTTAACTTGCTTGAGCATTTCATAAATTTCAGCATTCAAGAGTTTATTCTTTGATTTGGTCAACCTCTGAGGGAAAGGTGCATGTTTCAAGAGATCCTTCCTCTTATCCCTAGTGGTCTCACTCAAGGACTCAAAAGGAGTAGCAATGGACTCCTTTTTCATTTGATGCTTATCACTCTCTCCTTCCTCTCTTAATTTTTCTTCTTCCTCACCCTCCTTTTCTTTTCCTTTTCCCTTTTGTTTAACACACGATTTAGAAGCTACATCCTTTGAAGGAATGGTTTTATCACTGACTCTACCCCTTCTAAGAGTGGTGATGGCTTGTACTTGTTCGTGATGACTCGTTTGAGGGTCCATGCCACCCTCAGTGATGTGTACTTGCCTAACCACTGGATTGGGTTGAGGTTGGTTGGGAATCTCCCTAGGACATTTTGAGCCAAAGCTTGTGTCAATGTAGACATTTGCTTTTGTATATCCTCAAGCATCCTAATGTGTTGGTCCAACACTTTATCTAGCTTATTTACTCTTGCGTTAAACCCTCTCATATCATTGGTTATTTGATAGCAGTTATCTTTCATGGGTTTCCTATGAGGAGGTTGATATGTTTTTGGTTGATTTTGAAGTTGTGCCATGGGTTGGGGTTGGTAAACTTGAGGTTGAGGCACTTGGAATGGAGGAATAGGTGTAGAATAGTGTTGAGGGTTTTGATACTCTCCTTGGTATGGAACAGGAGATCACCTACGAATAAGGTCTTGAAAGCACTAGAACGCGAGATTGATCAAATACAACGAAGATTGGACAGGTATCATTTCACAGAGCAAGCAAAGACAAACTGTGGTGATCTAACACAACAACTGGTAGAAATTATTGAAGATCCCTTGTTGGTTTCTGACCTAGAACTTTCAGACTTTTCAGAAGTAGAAGCCAAAGATGATTTTGTCAATTATCTACCTAGTAGCATTTCTGTTTGCAGCAAACTACTGTGTTATTATGAACATGGTCCATAAAGTATCAGATGTTAGTAGCAACTTCTTTTAGTCTTATCCTATGTTTGGCCATGTTCATTTATCTTTTATTCGTAAATTGAGTCTAGTAAAGCTAATTTTCTTTTAGTAACTTTTTAATCGTAAACTAAGTTCATAGTCTAGCCAAATAATAACTTATATAAACTTATATTTTATCTTATGTCTGACTTTTTTGTCCGAGAATATCACTGTCACGTCATTTTAGTTAATGCTTTAAACGAGCAAAATCGAGTCACATAAACTGTTGTTCAATTTTAATTTTCTAATCATAAAACGAACCTGAGTTTTGTCTAAAATTGTCTCTCTCTCTCTCTCTCTCTCTCTACTCTCTCTCTCTCTGCTTTTCTCTCTCTCACTCTCTCTTTATTCTCTTATTCTCATTTTATAATAAAAAATTATACATAAAACTATAATATTTATAAAAATTTTATCATTTTTATTTTAAATTTGAAAAAATAAAAATAAAAAATATTGATAGAGTTAAGTAATAATTAAAGTATTTTAGTAATCAGTGATAAAATGTTATAAAAAGTGTTATAAAATAGCAAAATTTGTAGAAAAATAATTTCAAGGATAAAATAAGTAAAATAATTTTTAGTAAAATAAGTATTGTTAAATATATATTTATTTTATAAGGTAATTTGCAATAAATTTGTTTGCAGTAAATAAAGTATTATAGTATTATAATTTTTGTTATTTTATAACACTTTGTCTATATTTTTATTATTACTTAATTATGTTCATATTTTTTGTTATTAATATTTTTAATTATTACTTTAATTATTACTTAACTTTGTTCATAATTTTTGGTATTAAAATATTTTAATTATTACTTAACTCTGTTCATATTTTTTATTTTATTTTTTAATTTTAAAATTAAAATTTTGCAATTTTTAAAAATATTATAGTTATTATGTATAATTTTAATAAAGTGGGAATGAGAAAATAGAGAGAGTGAGAGAGAGGGCAGTATAGAGAGAAAGAAAGACAGGGCAGTAGAGAGAGAAAGAGAGTGATGCAGCAGGGATTAAAAGAACGGGAAAACCAACCCTAACCCGTTGATTTACTATGAATATCGGATTAAAATTCTTCTTACAACCTGTTGATTCACCACAAATACTAGGCTCAAAGGCATCAAAAGTCCGTTGATTCGCATAAATATCGAACGATTGGGAAAAAGATGCAAACTCACACACAATCTGTATTATTCAAAAAAAAAAAACCCCTGAAAAAGTCGCAAATGAGAACATAAATAGGCGGCACGAAACCATAGATGTGCGGCACAAAACCTTAGGGCCCGGAACAAACCGGTTTAAAAGAAAACCCAGAAAACAGGCCCAAAACACTAAACGGGCCGAAAGTCATACTTAGAAGAGTTTTTTTTGTGTTAATTTTGGCTGGAAAATAATGTTGAATTGTTTTCTAGGGCCTTCGTCTCGTCGATACCTTCTCAAAAATATATTATAATAAGAAAACAGAGTTACACAGCAAAAGTTACGCCCGTTTGAAGTTTACTAACTAGCCGACATTCTACCAGCGGATTCCACTCGCTGCACAGGCATAACACGACGCCCCCGGGTCTTCAAGTAGTCTCTCGCTATGCTATCCACATCAGCAACATCCTTAGAAGACTAGCCTGTATGTTGAGCAAAGGCATAGCCGTCCACAAGGTTGGCTCGGAGATAGAAGCTATTAAAGACAAGATCACTAATCTCACGGCCAGTTTACAAATTTATGGCATACAAGATTTAAGGGAAGTAGAAGGATCAAGTTCTAGGCAAGAGAAGCGACAATGGCTCAGGCGGTCTTATTCCCATGTTGTTGACGAGGATTTTGTTGGTTTTGAGAAAGACATGGGGATATTGGTGGCACACTTGTTGAGTGAAGTCAACCCATTTCAAGTTGTTTCCATTTGTGGGATCGGAGGTTTGGGAAAGACTACTCTAGCTAGGAAGGCTTACCAACACAGATATGTTAGGCGACATTTTGATGGTTTCGCATGGCCTTGTATATCTCAACAGTGGCAGGAGGAAGATGTTTTGCAGCAGATCCTAATTGATCTTATGCCAGAGAAGAAGGAACAAATTGTGAACCTGAGAGATGAACAACTAGTCAAGCAGCTTTATGAAGTTCTCATAAACAAAAAAATGCTTAGTGGTACTAGACGACATTTGGGAATCAGATTTTTGGAACATCATAAAATGTGCTTTCCCAAATGGGCAGATGGCTAGCAAAATATTAATTTCTAGTCGCGATAAAAGTGTTGCTTTACACATAGATCCTTTCGGCTTCACCCATGAACCCGAGCCTTTGAATCTTGAAGAAAGTTGGGAGCTGCTCCAAAAGAACGCATTCCCTAGCAAACAAACTATAGGTTCTGTATCATCACACTCTAACCTGTTGCATTGAGAATATAATGAAATTTCATTTCCGATACATGTAATTGAAGTTTGTTGAGGTAGTCCAATTTATATTAGCTTGTGTTAAGTTCCACAATCCACACTTCACATCAAGTTTTTTATTTTTTTTTTATAGCTAGGAAGGGATTTTCAAAGTTTTATCGAGTGAAATACATAAAATTTTTTCTATTAACTTCATTTTCCCACCATGATAAAATAAAAACTAGTTTAAGTTTCTAGGGCTGCTACTTGTGTTTATTTGTTTCTTGATTCCAACTCTTGGAGTGGATAGAAAAGAGGTTGAGTACATCTTAGTCATGTTCATGTTGACAAAATATACAATGCCCAAGAAAATTATATAAATAATAGTCCTCGTGATCTAAGAATCTACATGGCTCTGTGCAATTTAAGTTTTATCTTTTATTTTTGGATCATTTGTCCATCTCCCTTCAAGTGCGCAAAACCAACCCAAGTCCTCTTGAGGGAATATGGGGGAGGAAAAACTTGTGATACAGTTGCCAACATGCGTGGGGCAATCTTAGTACATGGGGCTTATTAGTTGTTGAACTTAACCCTCTTTGTTCTATAAAATCCTAGAGGTGCAAAAGAATCGACGTGGAAATAAAACTTTGATTTTCACTTGAAGCTTTTAGATTTCTTACTATTTTGAATATGAATTTCCATATCTCTTGAAATAATCAAATCTGTGAAGGAAACTTTTATTACTATTTCAATAAAGTCGTTTTCCTAGTTTAGCATTTTGAAGAAGTAATTGATGAGCCATTGAAATGAGTTATTCCTAGTTCAGTTCATGTCCACCCTTTGGTAAAACAAGAAGTAGAAGAACTTCACCACCTGGATGGTCCTTTATATTTCCAGTTTACTCATTTAAAACCCTATTCAGTATCATTTTTGCAACTCCAAGGCAATGAATTCTCAACAGCTTATTCTTTTGTTGAGCTTCCTATGGAATAATGGAACCAGGCTTATGTTATGGGTTAATTATAAAAATAACCTCTCAACTATGACTTACTATAATTAAACCTCCTTAAACTCTAAAATGTGACATTTTAACCTCATAAACTATCAATTTGTATCAATCAAAACCAGAGTTATATTATGGTTTAATTATAAATATAACCCATAAACTATGACTTAGTATCACTAAACTCCCTTAACTCTGAAACGTGATATATTAACCCTCTAAAATATCAATTTGTATCAATTAACACCTTCTTCATTTGGAAATTAATGAAAAATTATCATATGACTTGGATACGTTCATAAAATTATAACTTTGTACCTGAAATTGACATCCTCTTATTGTAATATTATCTAATATCTGAAATATCCCTTGGAATGAAATGTAAATAAAGGGTCAATCCAATGGGCATTTCAGTCATGAGACAGTTATTGCAAAAGCAGAATGTTAATTTAGGTATAAAATCCTACTTTTGTGAATATGTGCAACTCACATGATAATTTTTTATTCATTCTTCTAATAGATTGCTAATATACTACTAACAAAAGTGTTAATTTATACAAATTAATAGTTTATGGGTTAATATGTCACATTTTATAGTTTAAGGAGATTTAATGATACTGGGTTATAGTTCAAGGGATGTTCTTGTAATTAACCCTTATATTATTTAAAATATTATTTCTTCGTATCATCAATGTTAAATTGGTTATTGATCTTATACTTGAAAAGAAAAGTTAATTACTACTGTTTAAGAATAAATATGTTTACTGTTGAGAACTTTAGCTTTAGCCCTGATGTAAGTGGAGTGAGGTCTCCCTCAAATATTTATGGGTAAGAACTTGGATTTGATCACTCAATACCCGAGTTCGAATATCTATAGTCATTCAGTGAGGCTAAACCTAATTCCTCAGCGCCCATAGCACGAGGTGGGACCTTAATTTCGGCCCCGATAAAGGTGCGGTCAGGGTTGCCGTAGATAATTGTATGGCACTAAGGGCAATGCTCCCTGACGAAAGTATAGATAGCCTATTTACATTCATTTTAGGTATAAAAAATTCCATATATTTGTGTATATCATACACAAATGCATCAAATCTTATTATTATTTGGGCTGCGCCAAAGTCGGGCTGAACTATACTTGGATTAAGCTCATCCCATAATCAAACTCAAGCTTAATTGTTTGACCAAGATCAATTCCATCCAAAATTAACTCCAATCTCATGGCATAGTTTCAGGCTTGTGTCGCCCAATAGACCTAACCAAACTATAAATTTGTTTTTTGGGTGGAGTTAGGATGAGGGGGTGTGCATAGGTTGCGTTAGATCGGTTCTGTGCTAAGTCGAGAACCAAGCTGACTTTGATTGGTTTCAAATTTTTTTGATATAAAATGGAGCCAATCATTCCATGAAACCGAACCGAACCAACCCAAGTTACTTTAGGTTGAGTAAAGTTGGTTTGGGTCCATTTAGGCTGATTCCTTATTTTGTATGAAACTTGATTTATTCACCTGAATATTCAAAAAAAGAAGACTTAATTTTTTATCACATTTTTTAGAAAAGCTAAAAAATAATTTACAAAATAAACCAATAATATTTAATTCTAACAAATAATTATTAAATACATATATACAATATGTATTTAAAGTTTTCTAATATACATAAATTGGTTCTAATGTCTATTTGGTTCTCGGAAAGTGCTAATCTAGACCCATACCCAATTTATTAGTTTGGTTATTTTTAAGATCTAGAATTAAGCTAAACTTCTGAAGGACTCTAAGTCTCTAACCAAACCGATTTATGAAGGTCAAGATGGCTCATTTATTGAGTGTTTAGATTTTTTTACTTTGTGCACCCCTAGTTGGAACAACAAAGCTAATTACACTCCAAAATTGTAATATCAAAGCCTAAATTAGTGGATTGTTAACCATTTTTTTACATACCAGACTAGTGTTTTACCCTTGAGAATAGCCTAAACATGTTTTAATGTGTTTTTACAAGAATTTAAGCTTAAAGAAAGGGAAAAGAAGAAGAAATTCAATCCACCAATCGGTCGGCCCAACAGACAGATCAAACAGGTGATCAATCTCTCAACCTCCCGAAGCGATCAGTGACGTCAAAAATCCACCAATCGCTCTCCTACAGATTTAGAGGCCTTTCCAAACCAAACTTTAGAGAGGGTGTTTTATCGATCAAAGATTGATCATAGTTCGATTGATCGATCGATCGATTGCCTCATCAACCAATTGATCGGTCGTCGTAGTCCCTCTTTTTAACTTACGTATATAAGGCTGTTTCGACATTTGTTTTGGAGGAGCTCTCTAATTTTAGTATTTAGAAAATTTTACAAAAGTTATATTGGATATAAATTTTGTAATTTCCTTCACTTTCTTAGTGTTTTCCTTCCATTTTCCTTGTAACCAAACACTTAATTCCATTTATAAAATCTTAGATCTATTCTCTCTTATGTTTTCTCAATACATCTACATGCTTTCTACAATGGAGTTCTCTAGCTAAGTTCCTCATTTGGATGTAATTGTGAAAATCTACCAAGAATTGTATAGAAATTGAATAGGAGTATTCTAATTCCATTGAATATCTTCAGATTTCTTATTCTCTACTCAATACGAGTTGATGTCTTTAGAACTCTTGTATTCATAATCATGGTTTGATGAGCTCGTGGTTTGCTTCTAAAGATCTCACAAAGGTTTTCAAATCATACGCTAATTAGGAGAGAACCTAATGTTTTCTAGTCTAAATTTTCTGAATCAAGGATTCATGGAGCGATCATTGATTTGAGTTATCTAAACTCTCTCTTTAATTCCATTTAAGAATTGATAGATTGGATCAATTGTGTCCATAACCGATTCTGTAGTTAATTGATTTGAATTGCACTTTGTTTGAGTTAGTTAGGTTTAATTGTTTTGCTCTTGTTGTTAATTGTTCTTAATTCCTTAGCTTAGTGATTAATTGCTTGCAATTCCATTGGTCAAAATGTTAGTTGATAGTTAATTTTGCTTAAATTGCCTAGGGGTAAGCTAATCAACTCCCAACCCCACCCCCCCCAAAAAAAAAAAGATTTTCAGTCTAATTTTGGCTACCATAGATTTCATTGTTTACTTGTTTTAGCAATTTGGTCCAATAGTTCACTAATACAATGCCTTGTGTTGATTGTTAGATTTGCACAAATCTCTTAGAAAGAATGATCCAGAAGTTAATTGGTAAAACTACATCACGACCACGTGCTCTTGAGTGCACAATTGGATGTGAAATAAATTTTTGGCGTTATTCCCGGGGATTTGAAGGCATGAGCTAAGTTTGGAGAAAAATTGAATTAAATTGCAAAATAGGTGAGAATTGATCACCCACCTACAAAGGAAGCATCTGCGGCTTCTGGCTATAGGTGCTTTCTTCATCCCTTCATGTGAATATCTTGCTAGAATTTTTTATTTTTCTTTTCATAGTTTCTTTTGTTTGGATAATTAGCTTGCATTTCATCATCTTGTTATGATCATTTGGAGATAGTGGAGATTAGGGTAGTGTGCTTCATTTGCCTATATGTGGAGTGGAGGAATTGAAAAAGCCGTTGTCCGGTACTAGAATTGCATGAGAAGTTGGAGATAGTCAGAAAAACAACCGTTGTTTGGCTATATATATATATATACTTATGTATGATGTGTTACTAAATATAGATATCTCATTTGTTGTATTCATTTGTATGTCATCATTCACACATGATATATACAGACTTCTTGTGAGGCTTGAGAATTCTATTTCTTCTTCATCTCCTATAGATCCCACTCCTAGACTCCCTCTTATTGTAGACTTAGGATCTATTCCGGTGGCTAACAACGCAAGTAACCATTTTCCTCTGAATCCTAATGGTCTTCCTAATATTCCCAATGTCTTCCCTTATCAATTAATGATGACTGCCAATCCTAATTTGCTGCCAAACCATTCGGAAGGGATTCCCAATGTTGTGGGGGGAGATAATTTTGAGAGGGAGAGCAACCATGACGACATGGCGGCTCCCTAATACCAAAGCTTGAGGGATTAAATGAATCCTCCTAGGCATTACCCGATCTTTTGTATCATTTTTCCCCCTCATTACACTACATTAAACATTAGTCCAAGGATGATGCAACTGTTACCACAATTTCAGGGAATGGAGTTGGCACGACCGTATGCATTCATAAAAGAATTTGAAGATGCTTGCTCCCTAGTCATGGACAACTCTTGTCCAAGGAAAAATTTTCTCCTAAAACTCTTCCCTTTTTATCTAAAAGATACAGCCAAGACATGGTTTAACTTATTGAGACCGTTGTTTATTAATTCTTGGCAAGCTCTTCAAGGGGAGTTTTTGAAGAAATGTTTTCCAAAAAATCAAACAGAGGCGTTTAGACAAAAAATTTCACAATTCTTCCCCATGTTGGGATAATCATTTTTCCAATGTTGGGAACACTTTAAAGACCTTATAATTTATTACGTGCACCATGGTTTCAATGCATGACATATCATTAACATTTTCTATGCATCCCTCACTCCCCAACTAAAACAATTTGTGGAGACAATGTGTGCGGGAACTTTCATGGATAAGCAACCTCATAAAGCTTATGCTTATTTTGACTTCCTTGCAAACTTGGCTCAAGATTTGGCCACCACTAGGACCCATAATCTTGAGGGTCAACCCAATACACAAGGGGTGAAGTATAAATTGAAAGAAGTCGATGATGTTAATGCTAGGCTTGTAACTTTGGCAAGGAAATTAGAAGCTCTAGAAGTGAAGAGAGTGAAAGCGGCTAGAGCAACAAGGCCAAAACGTTGAATGATATTAGGAGTCAATTGACTTTTCTCACCCAAGCCTTGTCAATTAATGAGAATGGTAAATTACCTACTCAACCTCAACCAAATCTAGCTAGGCACGTGTATTCTACTGAAACCTTAGGTCAATCGTCATTTAGCCATGAACAATTCCAAGCTATTACTACCTTGAGGAGTGAAAAAGTTAATTGATAAACCTATTATTCCTAGGGATTCTTCGAGTAGGGGAGATATTCCTAAGGTAGTAAATATCCCACTTGGGGTTGAGGGTGAGGACACGCTTAGTGGGGTGGAGGAAAGTGAAGCTAGAAAGGAAGTTAGTGAGGAGGGAGAGAATTGTGAACAAGAAAAGAATAGTAAGAAGGAGAAAAGTGAGTCTGTAGCAAGGGATAAGAGTGCCTTGAGGGAGGAACATGAGGCATTGGCCCACACCCATTTCCTTAAACGATTGGCCAAGTCAAACAATCACCCTTTTAGGTTTGAGATCGATGAGATGTTTAAACAAGTCAAGATAAATCTACCGCTCTTTAAAGCAATCAAACAAGTGCCCTCTTATGTAAAGTTTTTGAAAGACTTGTGCACCATTAAAAGGAGGTTAAACGTTAGAGAGAATGCCGTTCTTACTCAAAATGTCAATTTTGTTGTCCAAATTAAGACCTCACCAAAATACAAGGACCCAGGCTGTCCCATGGTTACTTGTATTATTGAAGACCATAGGATTGAAGGTTGCTTACTCGATCTAGGGTCAAGAGTGAGCCTATTACCATAGTCGGTGTATGAGTAATTAGGTCTAAGAGAACTTAAGCCCACTAGACTCAAACTTCAACTTGTGTATAGGTTGTTTGAGGTACCTAAGGATAGTGGAAGACGTTTTGGTGCAAGTGGAGAAATTTAACCAGCCTGTGGACTTTTTTGTCTTGGACACTCAACCAATTGTGGATCCCAATGCACAAAATCCCATACCGATCATTCTTGGTCGCCCCTTTTTAGTCACAGGTGACGCCATCATCCATGTGCGAGGTGGTCTTTTGGCAATATGACTGTCAAGTTAAACATGTTCAATGTGGGTAAGCAACCCTGTGAGTGTGAGGATATTAAGGAAGTAAATTCTCTCGACACTCTCATTCAAGATTATTTCAAGAAGCATTGCATAGAGGACCCATTGGCTAGAGTGCTTATGCTTAGTGAAGGTCTAGCTTGTTCGGAAGATAAAGAGGAGGGGGTAGGTGAAGAGGTTAGTGAGCTTGAGGTAGTAACTATCATGGCGGTGGGTCAATAGACCCCCACTTTTGAGCCTTTAACTCCTAACCCTACCAAACCCCAACCATCCGAACTTAAAGCTCCTATTCTTTAGAGGAAACCATTGCCCTCAACACTAACGTATGCATTTCTAGGTGAGGATGAGTCATTTCCGGTAGTGATATCTTCATTACTATCGGAGACTCAAGAGGAAAGTCTTTTGGAGGTGCTTAAGAAGCGTCACAAGGCCATAGGGTGGACTATAGCCAACCTTCATGGGCTTAGCCATCTTGTGTGCGCTCATCGCATTTATTTAGAGGAAGGGGCTAAGTCGGTGTGCCAAATGCAATGGCAATTAAACCCCACCATGAAGGAAGTTGTGAAGGGTGAGGTCCAAAAGCTTTTAGATGCAGGTATTATCTACCCTATTTTTCACTCTAGGTGGGTTAGCCCTACACAAGTTGTCGCTAAAATGTTCGAGGTAACGGTATTTAAGAACAAAAACAATGAGTCGATTCTCACCCATATTCAAACCGGGTGGCGTATGTGTATTGACTACCGTTGCCTTAATGCCGTCACAAATAAGAATCATTTTCCCTTACCTTTCCTTGATCAAGTCCTGGAACGGGTAATGGGCCATACTTGTTATTGTTTATTGGATGGCTATTCTAAGTACAATCAGTTACAGATTGCCATGGAGGACTAGGATAACACCACGTTTACATGTCATTTCGGTACATTTGCTTACAAGCGGATGCCCTTTGAGTTATGTAACGCGCCTGCCACGTTTCAACGATGTATGATGAGCCTATTTTCTGACTTGGTAGAGTGTATTTTGGAGGTTTTCATGGATGATTTATCTATCTATAGAGACAACTATGAACAATTTCTAGGAAACCTAGAGTTCGTGCTAGAACGTTGTGAGGAGAGTCATTTGGAGTTAAACTGGAAGAAGTGTCACTGTATGGTGACACAAGCAATAGTGCTTGGCCACATAATATCCGGTAGAGGCATTGAGGTTGACCTTGCCAAGGTCGAATTGATTCAAAAGTTGCCTGCCCCTAAGACTATGAAAGATGTCTGATAATTCCTTGGACATACTAGTTTTTACCAGTGTTTCATTTAGTCGTCTAGTGCCATTTCTAGGCCCTTGTGTGCTCTATTAGCACAAGATATTCCATTCGAGTGGACCCTATCTTGTCAATTAGCGTTCGATATGTTGAAGAATCACTTGATTACAACTCCTATAATCCAACCTCTAGATTGGAGCCTACCTTTTGAGCTTATGTGTGATGCTAAGGACTATAGGGGCCATTTTGGGCAAAAGAAAGGACAAAAAACCTCACGTGATACACTATGCTAGAAAAATGCTGAATGAAGCCCAAGTTAATTACACCACCACTGATAAAGAGTTATTGGCTATTATGTTTGCCTTGGACAAGTTCAGAGCATACTTGGTGGGCTCTCTTATTACTGTGTATACTGACCATGTGTCCAAGCAAGATGCTAAGCTTCGACTAATCTGATGGATTCTCTTACTCCAAGAGTTTAATCTTGAAGTTAAGGATAAGAAAGGAGCAGAGAATGTGGTAGTGGATTACCTATCTAGGCTTTCTAGTGAGACATTGTGTGTTGATGACTCTCCCATTAGTGAGACTTTCCCTAATGAACAACTTATATCTTGCCATGCCGTGACCCAAACTCTTACCCCATGGTATGCCGATGTGGCCAATTATTTGGTCACAAAGGCCATTCCTCCTTATTGGTCTTCCTTGGACAAAAATAAATTGTTTCGTGTGGTGAAGCAAATGTTTTGGGATGAGCTCTACTTATTTAAGTATGCTCGGATCAAGTTTTTAGAAGGTGTGTGCCAAATGAGGAATTTAATAGCGTGATGGAGTTTTTCCATTCTCATGCTTGTAGAGGACACTTCTCTTTAAAGAAGACCACAACTAAGATTTTACAAAGTGGTTTGTTTTTGGCCTACAATATTTAGGGATGTTCATGCATTTTGCTTAGCATGTGATAGGTGCCAAAGACTAGGAACTCTTTCTAGACGGCACATGATGCCTCTTTCCCCCATTATCATTTTAGAGATTTTTTTATTATTGGGGAATTAACTTCATGGGCCCATTTCCTAGCTCTTTTGGTTAGCTTTTCATCATTGTGGCAATTGACTATGTGAGTAAGTGGGTTGAGGCCATAGCTTCTAGGACTAATGACCATCATGTAGTTGTTAATTTCATGAAGGAAAATATTTTCTCTAGATTTGGCATGTCCCGAGCTATAATTAGTGATGGGGGCTCTCACTTTTGCAACAAACCATTCGCCACTTTAATGCATAATATAGAGTAGTGCATAAGATTGGACTTCCTATCACCCACAAATCCAAGGCCAAGTTAAGTTGACTAACCAAGAGATTAAGCATATTCTTGAGAAAATTCTCAATCCCAATAGGAAGAATTGGTCTCTCCGGTTAATTGATGCTATATGGGCTTACCACACGGCCTATAAGACTATACCTAGTGCTTCTCATTATAGGCTTGTTTATGGGAAGACTTATCACCATCCAGTTGAGATTTAGCATAAAGCCTTTTGGGCAATTCGCCAATCTAATGAGAGCATTGATGAAGCAGGAATCCATAGGAAGCTCCAACTCAATGAGCTTGAAGAGTTTAGAAATTATGCATTTGAGAATGCTAAAATTTCTAAGGCCCTTCACGAGCAACATATCTTGAGGAAATCTTTTACAGTTGGTCAAAATGTCCTACTTTATGATTCACGTATGATTAATTCTGGGAAAAGTTAAGAATTAAGTGGTCGGGCCCTTACCAAATTACAAAAGTGTTTCCTCATGGGGTGATTGAAGTGACAAACTTCACTAATGGCTCGTTTTTCAAAGTTAATGGGCAACGATTGAAGCCTTATTTTGAGCCATGTAAGCACCCCATTTTTGCTTGCTCGGCAATATCCGGCCTGACCAAACTCTTTTTCAAAACTCTGTAGGCACATTCAAGCCCAAATCAACTTTCTGACCACTACCCAATTAGTCAACCGCTGTTCGGGCCCGTTAGGCCCAACAGAGGCCTAATAACCAAACTTGTCCCTTGGTCATCTAGACACATCTTTGAAAAATTTCAAAATCCCTCGAGACAGTAAGTCCACTCTTCCAAAAAATTTTTAGGCAATTAGGCGCACTCAATACACCATCTTGACTAATTCTAGTCCCGTTTCGGTCAACTACTGTCAAAATAACTATTTTGTCCCTAGGCACACCAACACAGCACAAATCCCTCCAAACAGTTAACACACCTTCCAAGAATGTCCCCAAACAGTCTGGAATGCTTAATATGCCATTCCAATCCATCTGGACTCTTTTTGACAAATTCTGGCCAAAATAACCATTTTACCCCTAGTGACTCGAATGCCCCTGAAACCACACTGGCTCTGGGTACCAAACCGACAGATTTGATGATATGCCCATGTCCAATCCAAGGTGAATCCTATCACTCTAAACACCTCCAAGTCAATGAGGGTCCCTTGAAGCGTCTCATAAAAGCTCCGCTAGGGTTGTCTTTTCTCCTAATTCCTTGATCGAAATGCACTGTCAAATGATTTGAGAAATGCATAAATCAGGAAATTCCCATAAACTTGTCTATAGGTCTTTCCATCGATATGGTTTGATTGAATAGATCACTTTCCAAAGTCCCTGATCGCATGGCTCGAAAACTGCCATTTTCAGAAACCTCTAGAGCGTCACATAGATGCTTTGCTAAGGTTATCTTTGACTTTGATTCCCTAATTATAATGCGCTGTCAAACGACTTGAAAATGTGTAAATTAGAGAATTCCTGAAAGTATTTCTAGTGTACTTTCTAACGATACGGTCCGATTGAAGAGATCATCCCCCAAAGGCCCTGATCACATGGCCCAAAGACCACTACTTTTCAACATCCACGTAGCATATCACAGATGCTCTGTAGAAATGTGTTTTTGTACATGCTTCTCGAGGTGATATCTCACTCTTCCAAACACCTTTGAAGCTCCCCAAAAGTTCCCAGTTCATGAGAAACATTAGGAGAACATCGTCGATGTGACCGATTTTTTCGAATCATTCCCAAATTGCACAATTATCTAGAAAAAGTTAATACAAAAATTCCTGGCGAGGAGCGCACACTACATGCACCTAGATTTTGATTAGATCGATCAAAACTTTGCTTGCTCCCTAAGTTTAGTCAGTACAGAGTGTGCCATAAGGCATTCAAACAGTGGAACAGTACTGGTGCATGTAGCATATGTGCCAGGGCAAAAATTGCCTAGGCGCATGTGTTACATGTGCCAGCTCCCAGCAGATTACCTACAAATACAAACCCCCCCTCTGCATATTCCAAAATTGAAAATTATAGCGAAGCTCTACAGAAATAGCCTCAGAACTCTAAAATTCTCTATACACCTCACCCTCCAAATACCTAAGTTAGATTCAACCTCTCTCTAGCCTATGCACTTAATATACAAAGCTTCCAAAGCCATAGAAAAGCCATTTCCAACCCTTTCAAGCCTCTTCAAGGGCATTCAAGTTCAAGAAAAGTCATCCATGGAAGCTTGAAAGTGGTTTGAAGACAAATGTGGTATTCTCTTTTACATTTTGTCATTTCCACTCTTCTCTTCTCCCTCCTAACCTACTTAGGCTGTTATCTATTTTTAACTCCCATCTTCTACCCCCCTTTCTTGCATGCTTGAAACAAGTGAGCACCTAGGTCATGCCTAGAGGAAAGCTTGCGAGAGCTACCGTGTAGGGGGATCTCTCACAAGCCTACTTTAAGATGGTATGGCCTTGGAACACCTTGCAATTTGGTGTGGCCTCTAGCTTTGTATGATTTCATGACCACTCTTTTGCATATGGTTATCATGTTCATGGTTTGCATGCTTGGCTCCATTTTTATGTTCATTATAATTTTAAAAAATTTTCTCTATCTCTATTTTTATGTCATTTTCAAACTCCATATTCAAATGTTTTCCTAAAAATGGTTCTAAGAGTTGGTTCCTTAAAGCCTAGGTCAAACTCTCAATTTTCAAATCCTCGAGAACCCTCCTTAAGCCCCTTGACTTCATTTTGCATCCTCACATTTCATTACTTTTCAAGTTTCCTTAAAATGGCTTTCAAATCCTCCTATTCTATGTTGATTTTTAAGGATTTACTCTCTTTAGTTTTGTGGTTGAAATGGTCCATTGGAAACCTCTCTTGAGCGGTTTTTCCATTATATTGACCATATGAACCCTAGTTCATTAGAGTTAGTTTTTTACATTCCAAAGTTGGTTTTCAAAACAACCCCCCTTTAAGAAGGGTTCTCAAAAGTTCATTCTCTTTAATTTGCATAAAAATGATTTTCCAAAACTACCAACTTCATCTTGATTTTTAGAATTTTTGTTCTCTTGAAATCAACCATATGAACCCCTATTCTTTAGAGTAGTTTTGACATCTTAAAAGTAGTTTTGCAAAACCTCTTTTCCATAAATGATTTTCAAAGGTTCATTCTCTTTAGTTTCTAGTCAAAGAAGTTTTCAAAACTACCTTGTATATATTGATTTTTAAAGTTTTCACTCCCTTAAGTTAGAGGTTATAATGGTCCCTATGAAGCCTTCTTTGAAATGGCTCTCTATTCTTGACCATATAAACCCGACACTTTCTAGAGACAATTTTCATGGAAATGATGTTCTTTAAATTCGCATAATTCTTTAGATTTGTTTCCCAAGTTCTCTACATCTTCACCATAACTTTTCAAAACCCATTTTTAAAAGTGTATGCACAAAACCACCTTCTCAAAACCATTAGGCTCAAACCCTAATTCAAAACCACCTTCTAACTCTAGGTTAACTTGACCCTAGTTGCCCAACCTTAGGTTAACCTAACCCAAGTTAGTTAACACTAGGTCATCTTAACCCTAGGTTAACCTAACTCAAGTTAGTTAACCCTAAGTCATCTTAACTCTAGGTTAATCTAACCCAAGTTAGTTAACCCTAGGTCACTTTAACCCTAGGTTAACCTAACTCTATTTAGTTAACCCTAGGTCCATCCAACCCTAGTTGTCCAACCCTAGCTCAATCTAACCCAAGTTAGTTAATCCTAGGTCACCTTAACCCTAGATTAACTTAACTCTAGTTAGTTAACCCTAGGTCAACGCAATCAAGGTTAGTAAGATTCAAGGCTCCATTTCAAAGACACCTTTTCAAATGATCTTTCAAAACAAAACCCTTGTCATAACATCCTTTAAAAAAATCGACTACAAAATCTTTTCAAATATTCTCATACTCTATCTTCAAAAATACTTTCAAGAAGTTCTCTTAAACTTGTCTCAACTAAAATAGCTAGACACTTAACATTTTTCAAATACTATTAACCCTACGGTGTCCCTAACCCTTTTATGGTTAAGGATTCCAAGGGAGGTGATACATTAAATACAACCTTCAAGGTTGTCCGTTTTAGGGTCCCACAATCCTAAGTGTTTTCAAAAGTTCTTTTCAAAAATAATTTTCAAGCATCACATTCTTGAAGCAACCCTAATCCTTCCACGATTAGGATTATTCAAGTATAAGTGAGACATTCAAGAAGGGTTCTATAACCCTACAGTTTTAAAAACCAAAAGGGAAGTCTCTAGCCTCTTTTCCAAACATGTTTTCAAAACTCATAACTCAAAAGAAGTTTAGTTTCTCAATGACTAACCCCTTAAAAATTATGAAACATTAAACATGCCTTTCATAAGGCATTTAAAAAATATTTTCAAAAGCTTTTCGAAGACAAGTTCAGAAGAGCATTTCCAAACTCTACCTCCAAAGTTTTCAAAACAACCTTTCCAAAACTCCCTTGAGTTATTTCAAAACTTTTCTAAAACTCCCTCGAATTGTTTTAAAAACATTTCAAAACTCCCTTGAGTTAATTTCAAAAACACTTAAAACCATCTTCAAACCTAATTCCAAAAACACTTCAAATATCCTATGTCCTACTTCGAAGGCATTTATCTGAACTCTTAAGTTAACTTTTTCTAAAGACCTCATAGTGTCTTCAAACCTTTCCAAAAACCTCAACGTGTCTTCAAAGCATTCTGAAGGCCTCAATGCACCTCTTTTCTAGTGGGCCTTTACCTAAACTATGAATGACCTGATTCTCACTAAATGAGATACGTAGGTAATCTAAAATGGTACGGTCATAACCATTATTTCAACCCAAGTTCCCTTTTCAAAAGTTTCTATCAATTCAAAATTCTTATTTCAAATCCCTTCAAAACTTCCATATTTTCGTACATTTTTTGAAAAATATGCATTATGCATCATTCATCCAAAAAGTGATAACCAAACCCATTTTTCAAAATGCTAAAATGGATATTAAGTGGATATTAGTAATGGGTTATTCAAGTGAGTGAATTAAGGGTGATTAGACATGTAGGTACCAAAGGGTGGGGTAGGGTGATGATCTTAAGATGTCTTCCCTACACGTAACCAATCCCCGGGCCATAGATTTCTAGTTTCAAAGACCAATTCGGAATCATGTTTTCAAAGGGTTTTAAAACATGTTAAAAGGTTGCTAAAAACTTTTTAAAAAAAAAAAAAAACCAAGTTTAGTCTTTGAATTATACTTAGTTTTAGGTGACCTAACACATCTTTAACTATGTTAGTTGGCGACTCCAAACTTTTTCCAAAAGCCCTTGTTTAGATCACTTTCAAGATCAAACCTAGTCACACTCATCCTTCTAGGAAGATGAGTTCTAACAAGAGAGTATCGTATTTTTTTCTGAGCCAAGAGGGATTGGTTAAAAACTGGGGCACGACAGTTGGCAACTCCACTGGGGACCACTTAGAGGGTTAGGCCATTATCATGTCTTTTCACCCTTCACTCACCTAGAATCTTCGGTTACTTTGTTTAGTTTTATCCATATGTCAAAATCTTTCTAATTTCCCAAAAAGTTTTTTCAAAATCTTAAGTTTGTAAAAATAAACATCATTTTCCAAAAAAAAAAAAAAATTTTAAATGAGTGTCATCACTTGCATTCATTGCATACATTCATACTCTTGTATCGACATCCACTTGCATGCTTTTGCATTACTTTCCATATTCATACTCTTTTATTGACCATCCGCTTTATCTTGTATTGAGTTTTTTTCAAAAAGTTACTAACTCCTTGCGTTTTCTTTTGTAGGTGGACCTTTGTTCACATTTCATTGTATGTCATATTAACTACCATATATGTGATGAATGAGCATAATGAGATGTGTGTTGTTGGGCCCTTTTCTCCATTTTAAAAAATTCCACACATATTTGGTGCGCTCACTTGCATTTGCATTCTGCATAATTACCTGGTTACTACCCTTCTAGATAGAAGGGGGAACAATAAATTGACTGTGGACGGATGCTGTTTCAGGTTCTCAGCTTACGATCTCTTGATAGTTCCCCTGCTCGAACCACCAACCAAAGATGGATCTCATCTTTTCGGGGGTGGACGTCAAAGGTTTGAAGGTTTGGGAACCGAGCTTTTTATGAAACATTAGCAAACTCCCAATCTCATGCTCATGTAGCACCCCATGCATATATAAGCACCCCATTTTTACCTGCTCGACAATCTTAGGTCTGTCCGGACTCATATTCAAACCAACACAGACATATTTAAGTTCAAAATAGTTTTCTAGACTTCATCCAGTCAATCAATCGCTTCATGGCCCGTTGGGCCCAACAGAGGCAAAATGACCAAAATGCCCATGCGGCAATGCTCGGTCCAATTTCAGTTGGCACGTCTTTTCGAAGAAGGCAAATCCCTATTCCAATCTCAAATCCAGTTCAAAATGCAATTCTAGTCCAAATCCATTGAAATCATATCTAACATGTCTTTCAAGAAAGTTAATTCCTCATACGGTAAGTCCATCTAGTCTGGTACGCTTTTTGAGAAAACTTTTCAGAACAGTAAGTCCCTTCAAACTAGTCGACCGGGACAGAACCCAAGTCCTTGAGATGGTAGAACAGTTCAGTTCTACTGCCTGCTAGATCGCCAATATAGAATGTCCATTATTCGATATGTCTTTCGAGAAAGCTAATTTCTCAGACGGTAAGACCATCTAGCACTTCCCGAGATCACGTAGTCTCCAGAATGAATGCACACCGTCAGAGTGACAGAAACACTCGCAAACATCACAACCATCAGAGTGATAGAAACACTCACAAACATCGCAACCGTCAGAGTGACGAAAACACTTGCAAACATTGCAACCGTTAGAGTGATGAAAACACTCACAAACAGGTCAATATTGGGAATGGCCAACAAACCTTGTGTCATGGGAGCGAACATGCCTCTTGGCCTAACACATTTATCAAAGGATGAGATACCTTTGGAAACCAACTCATCACACATCATCAGAGTGACAGAAAGACTCAAAACCTAGGTCAACACCAGTGCCTGCTAACCCACTTCGGTGAAAAATAACCAAACTGCCCCTAGGGCCTTTTCGACATGATTCTCTAGAAAGTATCTAAGTCCTCAGAGCGGTAAGTCCACCCTTCTAAGATTGTCTCAAAGACAATCTGGCATATTCAAGTGCCTTCCAGTCGATTCTAGATCAATTCCGAGACTATCTGGTCAAAATAACCATTTTGCCCCTAGGCATTCGATCGCCTCCGAGAACCATACTTGTTCTAGGATGCTTCTAATAGTATTCTCAGCTTTCCAACATCTTTTTGAATCACTCTGAGTCTATGCCGGTAAGTCTAGTGCAAAATGACTATTTTGCCCCTAGTGGGCCAATCACCTTATTCAACCACCGGCTCTGGGTATCAAATCGATAATCCCCTAGAACACTCTCGATAGTGTTTCTAACCTCCAAGTCTTCTCACAGGTCACTTCAAGTCCATTCCAGTGTTTCCCTAGTCCAATTGACAGTTTTACCCTTGGTGGGCCAGTTGAACTTTTTAACAATCCTGGCATTGTTTCTTAGGTCCGTGACTCCCGGGATACTATTTTAAGGGTTTTTGTCCATTCTCGATCTTCTAAATCATTTTCAATCTTTCTGGAGTCACTTTTAGTGGAGCCATTCTAAAAATTGCATGGTAGTCACTAGGACAGGCACCCGAATCTTCTATCTTGCATACCAAAGGTCAAAGATACATTTCTTGCTGCCCTAAAAACTTTCCTAAGTGGCTGGCGCCACTAGTAGTAGCGTCAAGCCAATAAATGGCTTGGCACCACTAGGAGTGGTGCCAGTGTAAAATTTATCTTGGTGCCACTACAACAAGTGTCAGGTCGGTTTTAATTACTTATAAATACAGACCCTCTCCCTATGTAAAACGGGTCAGCAAACTTAGTCCAGAAACACTGCATCTCTGAAATCAGAGCTCGAAGTCTTTCTAAACCGTAATTCTCTTAAGCCTCTTCAAACCCTAACCTCTATACACTTAAACCCTTGCCTATACACACTTCATACACTCAAATACAAGCCTCAAAACAAGCCATTGAAGACTCAAGTGCTACAACTTCAAAGCTTTCAAGGTTCACATAAAGCAAAGCAATCAAAGTAAGAACAATACGAGGTTGGTTTTCTATTTACATTTATGTAATTCCTCCCTCTCTTTTCTCTCTTCTAACCCACTTAGGTTTTCTTCTATTTTAATCCCCTATTTTCTACCTCTTCTTCTTGCATGTATGAAACAAGGGATTCCTCGATTCATGCATAGGTAGGACTATTGAAGGTCACCATGCTGGGGGCTTTCTTCTAGTTCAACCTTAGACTGTGTGGATTCAGCCCCCTTGGCTATGTGGTGAAGCCTAACCTTGTATGTTCACAATCCTATTGCATTGTGCATGCCATATTCATACATCCATTCAAAATTGTTTTCAAAGTTGTTTTCAAAACTTGTATTAAAATCCTCTTTCAAAACTTGCATTAAAAATCTTCTTCTTCCAAACTTGTTTTCAAAATCACATTCTTAGGATGATTCTAGCCATTCCATGGTTAGGGTTGTTTTAGGAAAGCGTTACATTTAATGTGAGCATCATAGGTCCAAATTTTGGATATAAACCCTAAATTGTTTTTGTCAAAATCACAATCTTAAGATTATTTTAGCCATTTTATAGTTAGGGTTGTTTTAGAAAAATGTTACGTTTAATGTGATCATTATGGTCCATATTTCAAAATCTTTGTTGTTTTCCAAAATCACAACCCTAGAATGATTGTAATCTTCTTATGGCTAGAATCATTTTAGGAAAGTGAAGTATTTAAGAGACTTATAAAGATCCATATTCAAATCTCTTTCCAAAGTTGTTTTCAAAATCTCTTTCCTAAAAATTTTTGTCAAAGATTCTACTTTTCAAAAACTCTTTGTCTTTAATTCCAAGTTAAGCCCTAGAATCCATGGTTAGAAAACCCTAATTTTTTTTCTTAAAATCATGACTTCTTATTTTGCCTCAAAACCTAGGTTTCCAAAACTATATTCTACATCAAAATCATAGATTTTCAAAACATCGTTTCCTACCAAATCATAGATTTCTAAATCCAAGATTTTCAAAATTCAACCTTTCTAATTTTAGGTCAAATCCAATCTTCCAATTTAGGAAACCAAATTCAATCTCCAATTTAGGAAACCAAATTCAATCCTTCACTTTTGGAAACAAAATTAAATCATCTATTTTTAGAAACAAAATTCAATCTTCAACTTTAGAAAATAGAAATCAAATCTTTCCGAATTTCGATATTTCCTAAATTTCATACCTTTGCGAATCCTAACTTTCTAAACACCAAACTTTCAAATCTTTCCTAATTCTAATATTTTCTAACTTCAAGTATTTCCAAAATCTAAACTTTTCAAACATTTCCTAATTTCAAACTTTCAAATATTTCTTAATTTCAAAACTTCGAAATCTTTGCAAATTCAAAACTTTCTAAATTCAACTATTTTCAAATTCAAATCTTTCCAAAATCAACTCTTTCCTATTTCAAAACTATTCTCAAATGAAACTTTCCTAATTTTGCTCTTTTCTAAAATGGAACTTTCCTATTTTAAAACTTTGCTAATTCTAAGACTTTCTAAGTTCAATCTTTCTTGAACCCTAATTTTCTAAATTCTTTCAAATCAGATATTTAAGTCAAATCTTCACAAGTCCATTCCAAGTCAAGTTTTCCAAAATCAAATCAAGTCTTTCCTAAATCAAACTTTCTAAAATCAAACTTCTTAAGTTCAAATCAAGTCTTTTCTAAATCAAACTTTCTAGGATCAAACTTCTTAAGTTCAAATCAAGTCAATTCAATTACATGCTTCAACCTTAGGTTACCTAAGTCTCAGAATACCTAAACCCTAGTTCGACCCTAACCCTAAAGTTAGGAAGTTTCAACTCCTTTCTAAAAATTCTTTTCTAAACCAAAATAGTTTTCAAACTCCAATTAAGGTCAAGATGTTTTCAAAACTCTATCCTTCTAACTCAAGTCCAAGTTCAATTCCAATCTTCCAATCAAAGTTCTAAATCAAACTCTTTTAAAATCAAACCTTCTATTTTCAATCGGACTCTTGTCCGAATTACAACTAACCTGATTCCTAACAAAGGGATACGTAGGCAACCCTTATAGATGCGAACACAACCTTTTTTAAATTTTCAATTCTACAACCTTTTGAAAATTCCAATTTCCTTTTTCAAACTTTAAATCTTTTCTTCAAATCTATTTTCAAAACAAATCTTTTTCTTTCACTTGCATGTCAAGCATCATATCAAACATCTTTCTAAAATTCTTTTCAAAGTGGATATAATCGGACATTGAATAATTGAATATTCTAAATGAGTGAACCTAGAGTGAATAGACATGTAGGTACCACAAGGGCGGGATAGAGTGATGATCTTAGGATATCTTCCCTATACGTAACCAACCTCCAAACCTAGAATCATTGTTTTCAAAGGCCAAAACGGAGTTATTTTTTAAAAAGGGCTTAAATCGTTCCAAAGGTTGCCAAACAACCTATTTTCTTTAAAAACCCTCTCTTGTGAAAGCTTTAAAAACCTTTTCAAAAATCTTAAGTTTAATATTCAGATTGCACTTAGTCTTAGGTGACTTAACTCATCTTAATCAAGTTAGGTGGCAACTCCAAACCTTTTCTAAAAGCTCTTAATCAAATCAATTTTCAATTCAAACTTAGTCGCACTAGTCCTTCTAGGAGGACGAGTTCTAATGAGAAAGTATCGTGTTTTTGCCATTTGTGTGCATTCCTTGAGTGTAAAAAATTAGGGAGCGACAGCATAGCTGAACCTCTGCCGAATTTAAGACACGCGCGTCAATTTCAAAACCAATGAGGAAAGCGTAACTGCTTTACTTTCCATTACATTCTATTCAATTCATGCTATTATGCTACTCAATTCTTGTCATTATGTTATTCATGCATCCGTTCTCATCTTAAGACAAGAGTTTCCAAATTAATTCAAGTCATTGCATCTCCATGCATCTAATTAACCCATAGAGAATGGCCCAAGGCTTTCTCGTTCAAATCAAGCCAACTAAAAATCTTAAGAGTACTAAGTGACCCTAAGGATTCATGGCATACATCAAAATCATCTCATAAAGAGGGGACCTAATCCCTTTTCACTCAAGGAGATAGGGCTGCCAAGAAGATAAGGGGTAGCCACGAAGCAAGGCCTCTCACCAACTCCATCAAGCAAGACAAATTCAAAGACTCAAGAGTAGTTTAGGGTTCTAGTAGATAGGCAAAAGTTTTGTAGAAAGTGTTCCCCTTTCCCTTTCAAATGTACTTTCAAATTCCATGTACTGAATTCAAATGTAATAAAAATGTATGTCTTACATTCATCAAATGAATGCATGAATGAATGAATGGATAGGATCACAGAGGTACAATATTGCATACAGAGGCAACCCCCTATCTCCAAAAGTGAGCTAACACATCATGCTTAGTCCCCCTCGAATAGTAGGGGCACCCATAGGGCATGCATTGCATAAAAATTTTAAATCCAAATGCACTAACTTCTCTATTTTATTTTTCTTTTTACAGTCTCGTTGTTTTCTCCCTTGCTTGCAAAGGTTAAGAAAACTAAAGGACGAAGCAAGGATAAAAAAGTCCAAGAGCACAATCAAACCGATATAATCCCTCTAATATCCCACCCAACTCATAATTCATGCAAAGCCATGACCTCAACACTATGCTACCACTCCACCAGACTTCAAACTCTTAAAGCCATCCATGTGCACTCAGATGACACACACGGCAAATGGAGTGTGAAGGATGCCAGTGTGATTCCAAAACTAGTTTGAGGGGTTTATTCCAAAAAAGGAGGATTTCTTTCAAACTCGTCCTTCAACTTTCAATTTGAATTTGAGCATGAAAATAACATCATCTAAATGAAAATGATCAAAAGTTTTCATGTCTATATCATTGTTTCATGGCACTTCATGAATGCTGTTTTCTTCACTACAAATTTTTTCGAAATGTTTTACCCTGACTTGGAGGATGGGATAGCATAAGCACCACATGTAGCAGAGACAATCTCTAACTCTGAAAGAGGGGGGAGAGGAATAGAAATTGTAGAGAGAAGGGAAATGCAGAGGGGTGAGAGAAGAAGATCAACCTCGTTAAAGTCTAAGGAGTCACTCCTAAAGGATGTCTTGGCAAAGCAGCAAGTAGCTACACCTTCAAAAGGAAGATTAGAGCACATTGGCAAACCCAGGTTGATTGAATCTTTGAAAAAAATTAGAAAAACCAAAAAAATTTTTGATAGTGTTTGTCCTGCACGTGAACAATCACTGAGGCAAATATTCAATTATGAACAAATTGATGTGCATGCTTGTTTGTAATTGAATCTTGTGTCCATGATAACTTGTATAAATATAAGTCAATGGTTTTGTTGATCTTTACCATATTAGCGTTTCATGTTCATCTTAATGCACACTTTCTGAGACTTCTTAGAATATAGAATGCGACTTTATTATCTATTTTAAATGGTTAAATACTTGCGGATTGTCTCACACCTTGATTGACCATTTGTTGATTCCCTCTCTTATTACTTATGGAAAGGGCTACCAGTGAGTCTGAGGACAACTACCATTGTTATGTGACAAGAGGGGAAGCCTACCTACTCATGTGTGTGAAAGCTGCCATACTTTATATTTTTGTATTTCCATCATTGGAGAGATAGGGTTGAATTTTCACAAAAAAAAAAAGAGAAAAGAAAATAAAAAAGAAAAACAAAAAAAAAAGAAGAAGAAGAAAAAAAGAGCATGGGATGAAATAGGTTTGACTTCTAGGTGTGATAATCCATGAGCTATTATACCATCCTAGGTCATGCCCAGGGTTTATATTCTCACTAGTCTATGTGAAATTCATGCTTACACCACTACATCATCACTGATATGGTCTTGATCATCTCACAACCAATTGTGCTTGTTTTGTGTGGTTTCGTGCATATTTGATGTTAATCTTTTCAAACTAAGCCGCATCTTGATATTTATGAATCTATATTTACCCTACGTTGATTGATCAAGTTTTTATAAGGCTCTTACAATTTGAAAAGTTCAATGGTTCTATAAAAAAATTTTGGGCTTTCCTGCACTTTTGAATAGCTTTCAAAGTCTTCTTAGACTAAGGATGGAAGCTACCTGTTGCTTTGCCAAAAGGTGATGTTGGCCGTCACCAAATCCCAAAAGAAATTCCCAAAAAAAGATGAGAGGCCCACCCAAAAGAGCTTTTCCGTTCACAAGATAAAAAAAATGAGAGAGTCCATGGGTTAAATCTCTAAAAATGTTGCAAGTGCTACCATATCCTGGCAAGAAAAGGATGGAACTAGAAAGGGGAATCTCAAGAGAAGAACAAAAGTATGAAAGATCGACCCTGGGGCAACCCTAGCATATGCATTTATTATCATTCATGTATAAACCTGTGCATTTATGACATGCAAACCTGTACAATCATGTGCATTCATAAAAAAGTATGACATGTATTTAATTCCATTATTGTACAATCTCATACATTCATCAAAAAGTTATGACATGCATTCAATTTCATTGTTGTATAATTTCATGCATTCATAAAAAAAGTATGACATGCATTCAAGTCCTTTCCTTTATAATCATGTGCATTCATCAAAAGTATGATATGCATTCAATTCCATGTGTGCATAAGCTTGTGCATTCATAAAAAAGTATGACATGCATTCATTTCAATCCCTATGTAAATGTGTACATTCATTTATTCATATTCCTGTCAAATCTGTGCATCCATCCGTGGGTATAACATACATTGTTCTAACTTCCTGTGAAAACTTTTAACAGCTTAATCTGACCTTTTTCAAATAAAGAAGACTGGGGCAACGTCGCACCCTCAACCTCCCTAATCAACCATGAACAACCTAATCCAACCTTTTTCAAAATCACAGAGAATAGGGGAATGACCCACCCTCGACTACCCCAATTAATATCAGTGTGACTTAACCTTTTCAAATCGTAAAAATTGGGGCAACGACCCACCCTACACGTCCCAGTCCATTTCAAACTAGTTGATCCATTCAAGGAGAACCAACCAAAAATGTTTGACCCTTCAAATACCTCAAACCTTTTAAGAGGAGACCTCAACTCTTCTAAAACCAAATTCAAGACATTCAACCCCAGGGAAACACATTAACCAGAATTCTTCTATGCCAAACAAAGACAAAAGCCATCAATTAGCACACCAAAGGAACATTACTCTCTAGAGATCTCAATCCAAGAAGCGGCAAATGTCACATTCTCCAACATTCAAGACAAAATAACTAAAAGCAAATCCCTTCTATCAGTAAAGATTGGGTTTTCGAGTTTTCTTCGAAAAATCAAATTAAGTTTTTGAGCTTTCTCCAAAAAATAAGATTTGGGTTTCCGAGTTCCTTCCAAAAAAGTAAATTGGGTTTCAGAGCTTCCTTCAAAAAAGCATATTTGGATTTTCGAGCTCCCTTTGAAAAAGCAAACTGGGTTTTTGAGCTTCCTCTGAAAATGAAGATTGGGTTTCTGAGCTTCCTCCAAAAAAGCAGATTTAGGTTTTTGAGCTTCCATTGAAAAAGCAGAGTGGGTTTTTGAAAGGAAGAGAAGCCATCATTCCATTGCTCCAAACGTAAAGCAATCCCTCGATCAGCCCACTAAAGCCAACGGTGATATTCACACAAAAATCTGAACCATGTGCCAAACCCCATACTGGGGCAAGTACATCAGTGGGAATGAATTCCCTAGCTGGCTTGTACTGTTCTTAAAGACATTGTTGAAATTTTGCAAAAAGCTTTACAAACTGAGTATAGCGCAACCATACAGTTAAAAACATCCCCTTGTAAAGCGCATTTGAGCCATTTACGTTCCTTAAAAAAATTGACCTAGTGATCGCCGCCCACATTAGGCTAAAGTAGAGCAAAAATAGAAAAGGGAAATAAGAAGCAGATATAGGTTTAAGGAATGCCCAAAAGAGAGAGTGAAAGAAGTGAAAGGTAATCCCGAACTCTTCATTACTTAAAAGAGAAGAGCCAGCACTACGACGGATAGAATACTGACCTTCATAGGAATGATAAAAAAGCAATGGTAAATAGCATAACCTCAAAGACACAGTGAAAACCCGAAGGGTACTGTGGGTAAAAAGGTGAAGGCATGTTAAGATACAAAGACTGTTGACCTAGTGAAAATTCGCGAGGGCACCATGGTGCAAAAGAACAGGTCTGAAAAAAAAAAAAAAAAAAAGGAAGAAGGGGTGAGAGTGGGTGAAAGAAAGGATGTGATCTAGGGGAGAGACAACCCAACCAAGAAAATATGGGAGTCGAGATAGATTTAAGTCCTAAGACAAAAGGGAATAGGTAGGGGAGGGTGAAAGCCTATAAAATATAATATGAGGGGAGAGTGAATAGAAACTAGAAAGATAAAGAGGGAGAGTCAAGCTATTAGAGGTGACTATAGGTCTTAAAAAGCCCAATAAATACAAAGCGTTTTAAGCCTTTATCATTTCCTTTCAAATACCCCATAACCTAGCCCACACTATGGTCTAAATTAAAATCATCTCATATCAAGAAAAATTACTCAATTTAGATAAGCTTGAGCAAAAAGACAACAATGTCTAAGTGAAAAGTGTGGATGCAAGGGCAAATATTTATTCTTGGTGCAGGTGGTTCTGCTTCATGTAACCTCGCGAAAGAAAGGAGATTTGAGCCTACATATCCTTTTATTTCTTACAACCCGTAAACCTAGCCTACATTACAGTCCCAAGTAAAGTTTTCTTGGATTGAAGAAGGAAGCTCCTTGTTGCTTTGCCAAAGTATGATATTGACTGTCACTCAATAGAGTCTACCAATCCAAAGAAGAGTCCCAGAAGAGAAGTCGAGAGGTCTACCAAGAAGAGTTTTCCTTTTTAATGGGAGAGGGGGGAAAACAAGTAAAGGGGCTAGATCTCTGAGAATAGGGTGAGTATTATCACATCCTGACAAGATAAGGGCAAATTTGGAAAAGGGGAATCCCAAAAAAAGAACAGAAGTTCAAAAGACTGCCTGAGTCTGAGGTATAGCATTTATAGTTTAATATGGACCCTGGGGCAACCCCGCAACATGCATTCACTTTTTATAAACCTGTATATTCATAAAAAAGTATGATATGCATTCATTTCCATCCATGTATAACACTGGTGCATTTATTATAAGTATGACATGCATTCATTTCCAATTCTATATGAAGCCTGTGCATTTATAAAAAAAAAAGTATGACATGCACTCATTTCCATTCTCGTATAGAGCCTGGGCATTTCATAAAAAGTATGACATGCATTCATGACTTATCCCTATATAATTCTGAGCATTCATCAAAAAGTATGACAGGCATTCATGACTTATCCCTGTATAATCCTATGCATTCATCAAAAAGTTTGGCATATTCATCTCCATTTATGTGTAAACTGGTGCATTCATCCAAAAGCAGTCATTCATTCTAACCTGTATATAACCCGTATATACATTCATTTGATCAACCTGTACATCCATTAAAAGCATGATAACATGTAATAGAAATCTCATTGCCATTCAAAGCTTGAGCATAAAAGGTGTCTCATCTAATCATAGGATCATCTTGTTTAAAGTAACATAACTATCATTCATAAAAGCCGTTCCACAATGTAAAATCAAATATACATACAAAACAACAGGTCTGACAAAATATATTAACAAGTGTCCAGGTGACTACAAAGGAAAAGCATCTATAAATATAAGCAAGTCAAGCGGTAGGATCCTTCTCTAGGTCAAAGTCCCTAATATCCAGCTTAAAGGGAGGACGTTGGTTAGAAGAAGCTTCCTTGTCAAACGGACCCTAAAAAAAGGAAAAGAGAAAAAGAAAATGAAAAAGAAATGACACAAGGTTTAGAAAGCTTAGAATGCTATCCAATATCCAACAGGAAATAGGGGAGTTGAGCAGAATACAAAAAGGAGATGCAGCTGCCCCACAGCCAACTAAGTAAGTTCAGTCCCGAGCATCTCCAACACCGGCATCGCCGAAGTATCCTTAGGAGTCATACTAGAAGCCTCCCAACTAGTAATCCCACCTTGAGCTCCTCCTCAGAAGCTTCAGTACGGATAGCCTCAACATCAGCTCCAGTAAAGGCAGTCTCAACACCTCTTGTTTGGGGCATCTTTTCCAATAGTCCTAATAACGGCCCCCTCCTTATCGCCAACAGTAGTCCTCTCCTTGCCCAAACTAACTCTCGTCATTGTCAACTTAGCCCCTAGTTGTGCTCCCACAACTCTAGAATTAAGTGCAGCTCAGACGTCTTCGCCATGCTGAAGTCGGGGAAAATTCACATAGGTCTCACCTACTACCATGGGAGAGTAGGAGCTCCCACACAGTGTCAAGGGAAGAAGAGAGTAGAGTCTAGCATTTACATGATAGTCTTCGCAAGGAAATACCAGGAGACTTCACTATAACATAAATGGGCTTTGCTAGCACTTTGAAAATGCCAGGAAAAGTCACAAAAATGCCAATAAAGCCTTCCCTAGCATTTTACCAGCACTTCACAAAAACGCCGATGATATTAGTGTCGGGAATACTTCCCAATGTTTTTATGATTTTCCTAGCATTTTTTATCCTAGGGTTTCGTTTTCAGCATTTATAAAGTGCCAAAAATACAATCGTTGGCATTTTAAAAAGTGCCACTAAAAGTAATTGTTGAAATTTATGGCTCATATGTTTCATATGGAACGACACCAGCAAGTTCTAGAAAGAGCGGGTAGATGTTGAGTGGAGTGAAGCGGAGCGAGAGGAGCGAAGCAAAATGGAGCGAGTTTAGACGTACCTGAATTTGGGGAACCACATTAATCTTTATGTCCTTTATTGTATTTCTTGTATTATATTTCGTGTGCATGTGTGATTGTGTTAACAAGAGGTATCAAAGTAGGTTAGCAGAATTGCACGAAGAACAATGGTGGGGAATACAGCTGTCTCAAAGTTCGACGTGATAAAGTTCGATGGGACTGGGAATTTCGGACTATGGCAACAACGGGTAAATGATGTGCTAGTGCAACAGGGTTTGGTGAAGGCGCTAAGATAGGCTTCGAATAAACGAGAAGGGATGTCTAATGACGATTAGGAAAATATGCAGATGAAGGCAGTGAGCACGATTCGTCTGTGTCTTGCAGATGAAATTATGTATCACGTGATCGATGAAGAAACACCGGCTAGTGTCTGGTTGAAGCTGGAGAGTAGGTATATGTCAAAGTTCTTGACGAATAAACTGTTTTTGAAGCAAAAGTTATTCGGGCTAAAGATGGTTTAGGGTACTAATTTGATTCAGCATATCAACACGTTCAATTAGATTGTGAGCGATCTGTTGAGGATTGATGTAAAATTCGAAGAGGAAGATCACGCCTTGATGTTACTTTCGTCATTTCCTGGTTCTATGGAGAACCTCGTTACAACTCTACTCTGGGTGAAAGAAACCCTAGAACTGGAAGAGGTTACAGCAGCTCTTCTGGTGTATAATTAATGCAAACAACAGACTAAGTCGCTTCAGGGTAAAGGATTGGTTGTAAAAGGGAATGAGGATCATGGCAAAAAAACGACAAGGGGTAGATCGGTTGAACGTGGGAGATCAAAACCAAAGGCTAAATCTAAGTTGAAGTGTTACAAGTGTCATGAACCATGTCACTTCAGGAAGGACTGTCCGCAAAAGGGAAAAGGAATGAACTGAGAGAGGAAACAAGGTAAGGCTACAGATGGACCATCAAATTCTACAAACGTTATGGAGCAATAATCAGATGATGGTGATCTGCTTTTAGTTTCAGTGAATCCGGACCACCTGGCAGATTCATGGATTCTGGATTTAGTATGTTCTTATCATATAACCCCTAACAGGGAATGGTTCGACACCTACAGGTTAGTTAATTGTGGTAATGTTCTTATGAGTAATGATGCATCTTGTAAAGTCATAGGAATGGGCACAATTAAAATCAGAATCTTTGATGGTGCTGTGAAATTTGAGGAAGAATTTAATTTCGTTGGGAACTTTAGACTCAAATGGTTGTGGGTATAAAACAGAAGGTGGAGTCATGAAAATAACGAAGGGTGCCATGGTGATCATGAAGGGTTTGAAAGTTTCTTGTAACATTTATAAGCTAAAAGGGAGTACAACTATAGGTGGAGCTGTTGCCACTACAGTGATTGATACCGATAATACTGTTCTTTGGCATATGCGGTTGGGATATATGAGAGAACGTGGAATGTTAGAGCTGTATAAGAGGAATCTGCTTAAAGGGGTTAAATCGTGCAAGGTTAGGTTATGCAAGTTTTGCGTTCTGGGCAAACAGTGTAAAGTGCAATTCAGGCATGCCATGCACAAAACAAAGAGAATTCTTGACTACATCCATTTAGATGTTTGGGGGCCAGTGAGAGTAGCTTTGAAAGCGGGATCTCTGTATTTTGTGACCTTTATCGATGAGTATTCGAGGAAAGTTTGGGTTTATTTCATCAAACACAAGTCAGAGGTTTTGCAATGTTCAAAATGTGAAAGGTTGAAGTGGAAAACCAAACAGGAAAACGAATTAAGTGCCTCAGAACAAATAATGGGAAAGAGTACAATGATGGAAGTTTTTTACAATTTTGTGAGGAGCATGGGATTCAGCGTCACTTTACAGTTCGAAAGACACCTCAAAAAAATGGGGTGGCAGAGAGAATGAACAGAACTCTAGCAGAAAGGGCCCGGTGTATGAGATTAAATGCAGGACTTCCGAAAAATTTTTGGGCAAAAGTAGTAAGCATGGCATGTTTTATTATAAACAGGTCACCGAGCGCTGCTTTAGATGGAAAGGTAGCATAAGAGGTATGGACAGAGAAAGAAGTAGACTACTCAGTTCTGAGAATTTTTTCATGTCCAACCTATGTTCATATTCCTAGTAATGAGAGGTCAAAGCTTGATGCAAAATCCAAACAATATATCTTTCTTGGTTATAAGAAAGGGGTAAAAGGCTATAAGCTTTGGAATCCAGAGAAAAAAAAGGGTGGTAATTAGTAGAGATGTGGTATTTGATGAGGCTTCTATGGTCAAGACACATCAGAAAGTTTAGAAATTCAAGTCAGGGGAAAGCAGTAAGCAGCAAAGTATACAAATTGAGCTAGATAGCTTTGATATGGATGGTTCTCAGCCAGAAAATCAGCTTGATCAGCAACAGTAGTAGTCACAGCATGAAAGCATTGCCACAGGGAGACCCAAACGTAATATCAAACCACCAATAAGGTATGGTTTTGAGGATTTAGTTTCTTATGCATTGTCTACCACCAGTGGGGATTCGTCTACATTTCAGGAGGCTATCACTAGTTCTGAGAAGGATAGATGGCTGAAAGCCATGATGGAGGAGATGGAGTCATTGCACAAGAACAAGACTTGGGAGTTAGAAGAACTACCTCAAGGGAAGAAAATAGTGGGTTGCAAGTGGGTATACAAGAAAAAAAAAAGCCGCATCAGAAAAGGAAAAAGAAAAGTTCAAGGCTCGACTAGTAACAAAAGGCTACTCGCAGAGGAAGGGGATTGATTATGATGAGGTATTTTCTCCAGTGGTAAGACATACTTCAATCCGAATTATCTTGGCATTGGTGGCTGGTTATGATCTAGAGTTAGAGCAGCTAGATGTAAAAACAGCATTGCTCCATGGTGATTTGGAGGAGGTTTTGTACATGGAGCAACCTAAAGGGTTTATGTTGCCAGGGATTAAGCATCTTGTTTGCAGGTTGAAGAAGTCACTTTATGGGCTTAAGCAGTCTTCGAGACCATGGTACAAGAGGTTTGACTCATTGATGATTTGGATTAGGTTCACATGTTATGAGTATGATTACTATGTTTATGTTAAGAGTCTTGATGATGGCTCATATATTCTTCTACCACTTTATGTGGATGATATGCTTATTGTTGCGAAGAGTATAGTTGACGTAAATAGGTTGAAGTCTTTGTTGGGCAAGGAATTTAATATGAAGGACTTGGGTGTTGCTAGGAAAATACTTGGGATGGAGATTCGCAGAGATAGGTCAGCCGATAAGTTGTGGTTGTCTCAAAAGGATTATGTGATGAAAGTATTAGAAAGGTTTAGTATGAATAATGCCAAACCAGTCAACACACCTTTGGCAAGTCATTTCAAGTTATCCACAGTACAGTGTTCGAAGTCAGATGAAGAAATTCAAGATATGTCAAAGGTGCCTTATGCCAGCGCAGTTGGTTGCTTGATGTATGCGATGTTTGTATGAGACCTGATTTGGCACATGCTGTTAGCACAATCAGCAAGTATATGGCTAATCCAAGTAGAGAGCATTGAAAAGCAATCAAGTGGGTTTTCAGATACTTGAGAGGTACTGCAGACAGTGGGATCTTGTTTGCTAGACAACTGGAATAGATTTCAGTTGTAGGATTTGTGGATGTGGATTATGCTAGAGATATGGATGACAGGAGGTCTACGATAGGTTATGTATTTACACTTGTGGGCGGGCCTATCTGTTGGAAATCCATGGTACAACCTCTAGTGGCTCTATCTACTACCGAGTCGAAATACATGGCGATGAATGAGATTGCTAAGGAAGCATTGTGGTTAAAAGGGTTGGTTAAAGAGTTGGGCATAGATCAAGATGGAGTGCGGTTGCACTGTGATAGTCAGAGTGCTATTTTTTTGGCAAAGCATCAGGTGTATCATGCTCGGACCAAGCATATCAATGTCAGGTTTCACAAGGTGAGAGAATTGATTGCTACAGGTGATTTGATACTCGAGAAGGTGTACACTTCAAATAATGCAGCTGACATGTTGATAAAGATTATTACTGCAGACAAGTTCAAGCATTGGTTGGACTTGGTTAATGTCTCCAGGTGCTAGAAAAAGGGAGGCGTCCCTAAACCAGTTGGATCGAGATGGTTATCTTTTGAATGGGTGCATATTCACCAAGGTGGAGATATGTTGAAACTTGTAGCTCATATGTTTGATATGGAGAGACACCAGCAAGTTATAGAAACAGGGGGCAGATGCTGAGCGGAGCAGAATGGAGCAAAGCATCTGCCCCCTTTGCGGATCCAGCTGTGGGCCAGGCCAAAAGCCATTGGTTTGGAGGGTGCGCCCCCTGCAGTATGGTACGGTGTTATAAGGGTATTTTAGGGAAACAGACTAAATACTCTTGTTAAGGTTTTCGGGTATCTATATACATTCTCGTATTGTAAACCCTAAAAAATTGAATGAAAAAAATTTCTCGCTCTCGCTTCTATGGACATACCCGAGTTTGGAGAACCACGTTAATCTCTGTGTCCTTTACTGTATTTCTTGTATTCTATTTCGTGTGCATGTGTGATTGCGTTGACAGTAATTAAATTGACGGTAAAAGTAGGAATTACTTCTAAAAATGCCGGTAAAAGTCTAAATTATTAAAAAAATAAAAATTCATTTGTGTCCCTCTTTCTTTGCTAATATATCCAATAATTATTAAAATGCAATTTGAGGAAAAACAAGCTCAGAGATCTGATTGTCAAGGCCAAAGGAGTACAACAGAAGGAATCAACATCTAAAAAATGAATGGCTACTTCTTGTTAAAGTTCATCACACAAAAGTCAAGTTTGATTCCAAAATTCGAGCATTAGAAGTGGTATAATAGAATACAGAGTGCCACCAACACTACCACTAAACAACATTGAGAATGTCAATGATAGTTAACAAAATAGATTTTATTAGAGCCACTAAAAGAAATGAACATGCTATCAATAATACTCTCACTCAAAAATACTTGGTGGAAGACGAACTTTGATTAAAAACTTCTTCGTCTTGCCCATTTTCCTCTCATTTATCTCATGCACTATGTTGTTAACGCGCTTTCATCAAGGAGAGGTCCAAAAACTATGGAGGCAGTTAATTCAAGGTTTCATGTCATTCCCACACTAAAGCTCTTTTGTGATTCAAACCAAGTGAATTAAACCAAAGCTTCAGTATCAAAAGAAACATCATGGTTCAAAGCAACTCATTAGTAGTAGCTAATCAAAATATGGTCATGAAAATTGACCACTCATTGGTAGTAGCTTGTACCTTGAATAAATTGGATATCCATTGTTTGACAGTGCATACTGTTCAAAGCAACGACCTAGTTAGAAAGGATGAAATAGGAGTTGGAAATTTTTATCTCAATACTCCTTAATATCATAGGGGTCTAAGTGACCAACACATTTTCCTCATCCAACAAAGTGATGTATTCATTATGGTTTGGAAGGTGCTTATTGCAGAAATGGACAGAAGGTCTTACAAGAAATTTTATAATATAAGAGTCACAACTCAAACTTATAATTGAAAAGGAGGATACACCCACTTCATCAACAAGAAAGTATGTATGATTCATCAAAAGCTGAAATACCAGCTGAAATATCTCTATGTTCCTATTTTGTTTAGATGAAATTTTGCAATAATTAACCAAAAATAAATGGTATATTCACAAGCAAGTAGTAGATATAATATGTAGTGAACACTTGCTACAGGATACTACCTTAGGAAGCATTGATTAATTAATACACTATGTTATCGTTCATGCATAGCATAGAGCTTACCAGCCAAAATTCTTCGGTCACATGAGATTGGAGCATTGACTTTAAAAAAACTTGGAAAATCAGGTTCTAAACCCTGATTGCAGTTCTTCTACTCTATCATGAGTGCATTCCCTGTCTTCATCAGAGGCATATACTCGATATGACAAATCCCTTCGCTTATAGCTACAAGTCCTATAACTATACACGATGAAACATAAATAATAAACAACTAATCTCTTCTCTAGTAGTGCACTAATGATCTTGATAGATTAAACAATTGAGTTATATATCAAGTATCAACATTCTAGGCCTCCCCAAAGGTTCAACAGGCTCCTGTCAAACATCAAGAGATTAGCGGGTTAGGACACTTTGTTGAAGGAATGAAGCTATATTTTTCTATGATATATTCAAATATATATACCTAGACTAACTTCAAAAGAACATCAAGAAAATACGAATTTAAGTTGGAGCCCTTCCATTACCTATGTAATGTTTGGATCTTCAATTTGTTAAGAGAAAGGAAAATGGTATTATTCATTGTTTTAATAAATACCTTTTCATTTATTCTAACCCACCCAAGAGAAAAAGAAGAAATTTTGCTTCTTTCACCTCGTTTTCTTTTCCTATCTTTCTTATTTCTTTCCATTTCCTTCCACAAATCCAACCTATCAAAAAAATTCCCAACTTTCCTCGAGAGCTTCAACTATTATTTGAAATGGGTCCAAATCATTCAGCAAAAGCATTGGAAAGCATTGTATAAAAATGAATCCCTGTGTTGAAAGAAGTACAAAATGTTATAAAAAAAAAAATGTTCTGAAGTCAACAATGAGAAACCTGCAAAAAGAGCACAGGTCTTTACAAATATGAGAAGGACTATATTCAAGATACGAGAATATTAGACATTCTTATATGGTTAACAGTTTTAAGTTTTCTCTCGTGTTGAAAAAATAAACTAAAAACGACAAGAAATTTTACTTAGACTAGGAACTTGGAAGGACTAGCAAATGCTGTAGAACCAGACATTACAAAGTCCTTCTCTCCCTATTTTTTTTCCCCAATCAAAGATTATGTATTTCTCAAAATGATTAAAGTAATTGCATCAAGTTCAGGCCACACTAATTAATATCCAAAGACAAAAGAAGAGGGAGCTCACTTCCTTGTAAGTGCATGGTGGCTTGTCTGCAACACAACTGGACCTCCTCGCTGCCAAGAGGTCCACCGCCTGGTGAGGTACCTGTGGCTTCACCCTCTTCGTCTGTTCATCAAAAAACCCAATACAAATATATATATATATATATATATGTAGAGAGAGAGAGAGAGAGAGAGAGATGGGACCGAATAGAATGATGGGGAGGCGCATTAAGGTTTTGGCCAAAAAATTTCCCCCAAAACCAAAACTACATCGTTTAGACTTTCCTTCACAATTTTTTTTTTTTAAAAACCTTTTGGCAGCGTTTTATTGAGCTCCAATATATGCAGCATCCAAAACGGCATCTTTTCACTTGTCGTTCTTCAGACCGGAGTTGTGAACGACATTTTATTAACATACTTTAACAACGGTTTGAATAAGCGCCGGTATTAACATACAGTGGCTTTTTATGAAAAGGCTGGCAAAAGGGTACCGCTATAACCTAAATTTGTAGTACTGCTTAGCGAAGCTAAATCAAGGGCGTTCATCCGAAAGACAAGCTAGTCATCTATGGAATGCCAGGCATTAGGATGATCGCCATGACCAATAGAGAGTGCAAGGTGATCCAGCAAGAACTCAAAGATCAAGAACAGACTTAAAAAAGTCAATGCCTAGATCTAAAATCCTAGTGGAGTCACCAGCTGTTGCATTTCGATTTTTACTCGAGCCCTCTTGATTCGGAAAAAATGGTACTCACTCTGTTAGAATCTGCCCTCCTAAAAGAACATGTGTGATGGAGGTTTGAACTTGAAGACTTAATTTGAATAAGTACCTTTTGGAAAAATTTAGAGTCTTCACCTAACATGATTAAAGATGTGCTAGAACACCTAAAACTAAGTGTAATCCGAAGATTAAACTTAGGTTTTTCAAAAATGTTTTAAAAATATCCTTGTTAAGAAGGTTTTTAAAAAAGAGATTTTTAACAACCTTTTGAAAATAATTTCAAACCCTAAGTTTCAAAAACATTTTCAAAAAACCTAAGTTTAATCTTCAAATTACACTTAATTTTAGGTGACTTAGTATATCTTTAACTATGTTAGGTGACGACTCCAAAATTTTTCAAAAAGCTCTTATTCAAATCAAGTTTTCAATTTCAATCCCCCATCACACTTTTCATTTTAGGAGGGCAGATTTTAACATAGAGAGAACCATGTTTTTCACCAGTCTAAAAAACTCAAGTAAAAACTGAGGTGCGACACAACAGCTATATTATTCAAAGCAGAAAGTAATTTAGATACAGAAAGAGAAAGATTAAATGCCTGCATTTCAGTTTTTTAATAACAAGAGATGAAATGGAAAATGAGCATCAAATTAAAGCATATGCTAATAGTCCAATACACGTAGCACATAGGAGAAACCTGTATTTCACTGGGAAGAAATTATCATCAGCCACTTTTTCGGTCGGTTTTTTTTTCGATTCATGGTCTCTCTTTTTTTTCAATTCATGGTTTCTCCTAACTGCAACTAGGCTTTCGGTGTAATAGTAACTCCGAATTTCATCCTTATAAGAGCCCTCAAGAATTGAAAGTTTCTTCGGCTCTTGCATATGAGGATCATACAAGAACAGATTTTGTTTTCTATCATCGTCTATAACAATGCCGTTTTTATAAAATCCGACTGGAAATTCATTCGTCAACGGTCCAATCGAAAATTGTTTAGTCCAAAACTCCTCAGAGTCATCTCTCACCCAGAAGTCATATGATCTCGGTGATATCCATTCAGTAGGGGTACACAAAGCAAGGGAACCACGAAATTCAGTGATATACAGGCCGTATTGTCCACAATAGTCAGCATGGTCTGGCATTGCGACTTGCCGAAATGTCTCATCACCCATGTCAAACGCAATGATAACTCTGTTGAGAGGATTATCTTCAGCAATTGCAAACCAATACAAAGCCCCCTTTATGAACACTGCGGATGAAGATACCCCAATCTTATACTTCTTCATAACTCCACCTATACCTTTGTTGAATAAATCTGGCAATGCAGAATCAATTTCCCTCCATAATTCCGTACTCATACACCAAACCTCAACCCGAACCCGAACGGGAATACTAGTACTGAAGTCTGTAGATTGCACAATCCTTACCACCTTGTAATCACCCGAGACGGGATCGAAACCGAACCCGAGAAAGACCTGTTGTAAATTTCTGCTAATAGTGATTTTGGGGGATGCAAGTGTCCTACATTGCCTGATTGCCGGGTTTCGGAGCCAAATGGTTAAGCCGAACGTCACACAAAGTAAGCCATTACATGAACCGACAATGGAGAAATCCCTTGTCACGAACGCAAATGGAAATCCCTTGTCGACATGTCCACCGCAAGTTGCTTCATTAGAAGCCAAAGAGATTGCAGCGTACTCGTCTTCTATGTCGTGACTCACAAGGACAAAGTTGTGGTGGCAACTATCACGGTTCGACCAATTGAGTTGGTCAGAGATGAAACTAGGGCTCGAGATCAAAGCGTACCAGGTTCTGGAAACGACCTTGAATCGTAGCAGAGATTTAACTGGCAATCTCAAGAGGATTTCGCCCATCAAATCCATTGGCAGATCGCCACCACTCGCCATTACCGCAACAGAGATCACATTTTTGGCACCCTCCTTTTGTGGGTACAAAAAAGGCTTGGCAGATAACGAGAACAAGTTGTTGGAGATGGAAAAGTAAATCAGTGGTTGCATATAGAGCATCCCGTAATCTTTGTTCTACCTCTCCCGTACGTGAGGTTCTGACTAGATGAAGTAAAATATAGAAGTAAAAACATATGACGTTCCAAGAATAGTGAGTAATTCCTCGTTGCCGAATTTAGTTATTGATGTAGAACTTATGAGAAATATATCAATCTCTTTGGTGCTTAAACCTAGAACTTGTGAGAAATATATACCAATCGTTGATGCTTAAATTGAGAAATGCTACACATACAAAATTTAAACATAATTTATGTTAAAAAATAATATGGTGGTTAAACGAGAAACAAGTGGTTTTAGATGTGGACCACATTATCTTGATCATAAAAACAGATGAGAGCAACAATAACAAAAGGAAATTTAAAGTGAAACCAAGAATTAAAGCAAAATATAAAAAATTAAGAGTTATACTATTATGTCTTCTTTATAGTCACTTTATTCGTCCTATGGATCAATGAAAAGCAAGGCTTATTTTTTGCTCAAATTACAGCTATGTATTAATTGTGTTATTGTATTTATTGTACAGTGTTATATATATATATATATATATCATGAGAAATTTTCCTACATTTTGAAATAGACACCGCATAATTATGTAAATCCTAATCATTAAGAATGTTATATTTAAAATTTAAATTTTCATATCTTAAACAAAATGATATCCTTTTAATTAGAATTTAACATACTCATATGGCTATTTATCATTGACTTATTGTACCACGTTAACATAATAACATGATATAATAGTTGTAACCAATTTTTTCTATACCGTTGCGGTTGGAGGAATTTTGTCTACAAAACATACATTGAAAGCATGAGAAAAGGTGTATCAAAATATGAAATTATGTTTTCAAGGACAGGGAGATAGAGTATTGGAGACGTTAGCTTTGAGTTACCATGACTTATCATACCAGTTGAAGCCATGCCTTCTTTACTTGGGCAACTTTCAAGAAGATTGCAAGATACCAGTGGAGAAATTGTTTCATACGTGGGTTGGTGAAGGTTTTGTATTGTCAGAAGATCAATTAGAGGAAGATGAAACAATGATGGATGTGGTAGTACATTACTTGGCAGAATTGGCTCAGAGATGCATGATTCAAGTGCAAGTGAGCGAATCCAGCGGAAGAGTTGAGACTCGCCACCTTCATGACCTTATGCGAGAACTCTCTTGTTAAAGGGCAAAGAGGAGAAGTTCCTTAAGGTCATTGATTACTGTCATTGGAAATGAACTAGTGGATTCTTCTTCTTCCTCAGGCTTAGCATCTATACGAATAAGCGTATTGATGGATGTGTTGCTCGGAAACATGAAAAAGCTGAACACATCCGGTCAATTCTACTGTATACTACAGAAACTCAGATGAAATATATCCTTGATGGACAGTCAACAATGCACGATTTGAAGGACTTTTAGATCTTGAAGCATGTGGCCACAATGAGTCACTAAAATGGATAGAAAATGTAACCCATTTGAGGTACTTGAGTTCCAATAATTCGTCGTTGGGGACGTTGCCATCCTCTGTGGGCAACTTGAGATACTTGCAAACTCTTGATTTAAGAGTGAGGATAATGATTGAGATACCAAATGTGCTTTGGAAGATGGAAGGATAGAGACATATATATCTTCCTACTTTTGATTGGTATGTTGCAGACCAATTGAAGCTAGATGGCTTGACCTGAAAACTTTAATAACAAAACTTGCAATGTGAAATATATCTTCAATTTGACCAATCTTAGTTCTAAAGGGTGCACGTATCACGAAGCAACGTGAGTACCTGGCGGATATCAAGTATGTCGGAACAAACCAACTCCTCCGCTAGTCTTCCTTCTCATTTTCGATTGTGGTTTTTACCCAGAACATAACTGGAGAGTGGATGAACGAGCTATGCCCAGTATTTCTACATTATATTATTTGGCGAATAAAAAGCCATCCCATGAATTAATCTTAAGAAGCAACAATCAGGTACTTTCTGATCCAACAATCTTATTGTCTAATTTATATCAGTTACATGTACAAAACATATATATATTAGTTTCAAATATGTGTGTGTTGAAGTTGTTAATATTTTCTAATTTTACTTAATACTAAACTAGCTTGTCTAGTTTACTCGGCAACGAAATTTGGAATTCGTGGTTTTTCTATTTTATCGGCTTCAAGTTTTTTCCTTTATGTTTAAATTTTTTTTGGCTGGTGGGTTCCCTTGCATATCAACCATGTGATAAATCACTGAAATTATAACGTTTGTCTTCATCGCCAACTAAACTAGCTCACCTAGTTTGCTCAGCGATAACATTTGGAATTCAAGGTTTTCCTAATTTCTCTGGGTCCTTAGTTTATCTTCCTTCCTTTTTGGCTAATTCTTTTGGCAAGTGGGCCCTCATGTTGAAAGCAATGTTCGAACAAACAGAACTTTTGAAATTTCAAAAGTTTGGAACAGAACTTTGGGAAGGTCTAGTGACAGAGGCAATGTTCTATCACTTGCCACTGATGTGGAGGACATCGGCTGCTCTCCACACTAGCATTCTCCTTCCGTCATAAAATGATTGATGGCATGAAATGATTGATGGCAATGGAGTACTATCTGCCTTCAAACTCTCATGGATTGTGTATATATTGAGAAATTATTCATTGCTCTTGAATCACCACATAAGCACTTCAATTTTGTCCGCTCGGCAATCTCCGATTCGACCGGACTCAATTTTCAAACATCACAATACATGCAAACACAAGATGAGTCTTTTAAACTCTAATCTAGTCAACTGGTCGCTTCTCGAGTCCACAAGGTCCCGCTTGATCCATAAGTACCATCATGCCCCTAGGCATTCCAAGCAGCTTTCCAAGACCCGGCGGTCTCGAGAACCAACGCTACCTAGGTAGCTTCCCGAGATCGGACGATCACGAGGACCAACACCTTGTCAAATTCCAGACGGTTCACTTCTGATGCCTGCTAGCCCGCTAATGTAGAATATCCGTCATTCGGTAGTTTTCCGAGACTAAGCGTTCTCAGAGACCAATACTACCCTCACAAGTAGCTTTTTGGGATTAGGCGTTCTCATAAACCAACACCACCCTACAGGTAGCTCTTTGAGACCAGGCGTTCTTAGGAACCAACACTATAGAGGTAGTTTGTCGAGGCCAGACGGTCTTGGGAACTAACACCTAAGTCAACACTAGCGCCTGCTAGCCCGACTAGGTGAAAAATGACCAAACCTGGCCCTTGGGCCTCCAGACACGTTTTAAAAAAGTTTAAAATCTCCCAAAACGGTAAGTCCAACCTTTCAAAATGTTACTAGACAGTTGGGCGTATTTCACACACCATCTGATCCAATTCCGGTCCGATTCCGACTAACTCCGGTTAAAATGACCATTTTGCCCTTAAACCCCCCAACACTGAACAAACTCCACCGAATGGTAAAAGACTCTCCTGAAACCATCCCTAAACAATCAGGCACACTTAACATAACATTCCCCATTCCTAACCATTTTCAACCAAAACCAACCAAAATGACCATTTTGCCCATGATAACCCAAACGCAATCCAAAGCAACATTGGTCCTAGGATATTGAACAACGGGTCTTGTCACACACCCCTGTTTAACTTAAAGAGGACCTTACGACGCTAAACACTCCCAACTTGATAAAAGTTTCTCAGAGCATCTTGCAGATGCTCCGCCAGAATTGTCTTTTCTCCCGATTCCCTAGTTATAATGCACTATCAAATGACTTAAGAAATGCATAAACCAGGAAATTCTCGAAAGCTCATATATAAGTCTTTCCATCTATACAGCTCGATCAGATAGATCGCTTCCCAAAACTCCTTATTGTATGGCTTGAAAACTACAACTTTCAGTAACCCCTAGAGCATCTCACAGACGCTCTGCCTAGATTGACTTTTTCCCCAATTCTCTAATTGCAACGCACCATTAAACGACTTGAGAAATGCGTAAATTAGGAAATTCCCAAAAGTATTTCCAGAGTACTTTTCTTCGGTACGGTCTGATCGGAGAGATCGCTTCCCGAAAGCCTCAATCATGCAACACAAAAATAGCTACTCTCGAACCCCCGTAGAGCATATCACAGACGCTCCGCAAAACTGCAATTTCACGCACATTTTTCAAGACGATATCTCACACTTCTGAACACCTTTCAAATTTTTTGAATACACGAAAGTTCACGAGAAACCCTAGGAGAATACCCTGGGTGCAATCGATTCCTCCAAAACCTTCCCGATTGGCTCAATTATCAAGGCAAAGTTTAAACGAACACTCCCGGTGACAGAGCATATGCTACATGCACCCAGATTTTGATCAAATCGACCAAAGTTCGATCAATCGTTAGGATTTGGCTAGTACAATGGGTGCCACGTGACATTCTAGCAATGGAACAATGCTGGCGCACGTGCTACGTGCGCTAGGGCAAACTTTGTCCAAGCGCATGTAGCATATGCGCTAACTTCCTCCCAAATTGCCTATAAATACAACCTCCCCCCTTTGCATATTCCAGAACCGAAAATTGATGCGAAGCTCTGCTGAAATTGCTTCAAAATCTCGAATTTCTATATACATCTCACTCCTCCAATACTTAGGTTAGATTCCACCTTCCCCTTACCTATACACTTCACCTATATAGCCTTCTACACCATAGAACACCTCCTTCTAGCCCCTCACTCTTCTCTTCTCCCTCCTGGCCTACTTAGGCTATTCTTTATTTTAAGCCACATCTTCAACCCCGCTTTCTTGCATACTTAAAGCAAGAGGGCTCTTAGTTCATGCCTAGAGGAAAGTTAGTGGGAGCCACCGTGTAGGGGGATCTCTCACTAGCCTACTTTAAGATGGTATGGCCTTAGAGCCCATTGATTATGTGGTGTAGCCTAAAGCCTTGTATGTTTTCATGACCCCCTTGCATTTTGCTATCTTGATCATGTCTTGCGTTCTTGGCTTCATTTTCATGTTTATAACCATGTTCTACAAAGCTTACATTATTCTTACTTCCATGCCACTTTCAAGCTCCATATTCCTTTCAAAATGGTTTTAAGAGTTGGTCCCTTGCAGTTTAAGATAAGATCTTAGAAATAATGCCTTAGAAAATCCCCCATTAACCCCTAATTCACACATTTGCATCATTGCATTCCAACTTGCATGAAAACAGTTTTTAAACTCTCTAAATTCTAAGATTTCTATTCTCTCAAATTTAGTGGTTGAAATGGCCCCATGGACCCCTCTCTTGAGTGGTCTCCCTTTTATATTAGCCATAGGAGCCTTAAATTGTTAGAATGGTTTCTTTCTCTTTTTATTCTTGCACGTAAGTGGTTTTCAAACTCTTTGATTTCTAAGATTTCCATTCTCTCAAGTTTAGTAGTTGGAATGGCCCCATGGAACCCTCTCTTGAGTGGTCTCCCTTTACATTGGCCATAAGAACCCTACCTTGTTGGAATGGTTTCCTCAAAAAATGGTTTTCAAAGATTCATTCTCTCCATCTTTTCATTAAAAATGGTTTTCCAAAGGTTGTCATCATTGTGTTGGTCTTGCAACCCATACTCTTGTCAACATAAAGGTTGTAATGGTCCCAAGGAAACCTTCTTTGGAATAGTTTTCAAACACCAACTATATAAACCATATGCTTGGCTAGAGTCAAATTTTCATGAAAATTATCTTCAAAAGAATCGTCCACCAAAGTCCTTTACATGACATGATTTGTTTTCCTAAACTCTTTTAAAAAATGCATAAAATCACCTTCCAATCCTAGGTTAACTTGACCCTAGTTGTCCAACATTATGTCAACCAAACCCTAGGTTTACCTAACCATAGCTAGTTAACCCTAAGTAACCTAACCCTAATTAGATAACCATAGTTCAATCCAAACCCTAGGTTAACATAAACCTAGTTGTCTAACCCTAGGTTAACCTAATCCAAGTTAGTTAACCTTAGGTCACATTAACCCTAGGTTAACCTAACCTAAGTTAGTTAACCCTAGGTCACCTTAACCCTAGGTCAATCCAATCTTAGTTAGTTAACCTTAGGTCACCTTAACCCTAGGTCAGCCCAATCCTAGTTAGTTAACCCTAGGTCATCTTAACCCTATGTTAACCTAACCCAAGTTAGTTAACTTTATATCACTCCTAACCTTAGGCTAAACCAACCTAGGTTAGTATACTTTAGGGTTCTAACTCATGGACCCCTTTTGAATGATCTCTTAAAACTACTCTCATAACCCATTTTTTCAAAATCTCCCACTCTCTTGAGATTTCAAAAACCAACACCATAACCTCTTTAAATATTCCTACACTCCATGTTTTCAAAAACTCACAACCCTAAGGTATCCCTACTCTTTCCATTGTTAGGGATTCCAAAGGAAGGTGATATATCAAGAACAACCTCCAAGGTTGTCCATACTAGAGTTCCAAAGTCCTAGGTGTTTTCAAAAAACCACTTTCGAAAACCTTTCAAAGACCAATTCACTAAAACACTCCAAAATCGTACGTCCAAGGTTTTCAAAACAAGACTTCAATACATTTTCAAAACTCTCTTGAGTTATCTCAAAGCATTTTCAAAACTCTCTTAAGTATTTCTAAAAACATTTCAAAGCACTTCAAAACCCCCTTTCAAGAGTTTCAAAGTTCTATTTCAAAACACTCCACTATCCGATTTCAAATTAAAACTCTCAAGTTCTCTCTTTTCAGAGATCACAAAGTGTCTTCAAACGTTTCCAAAGACCCCAAAGTGTCTTCAAAACTTTTCAAAGGCCCTAATGAGCCTATTTTCCATCGGGCTCTTGCTCGAACTACGAATGACCTGATTCTCGCCAAATGAGATATGTAGGCAACCTAAAATGGTGCTGTCATAACTTCTATTTCAAATCCAATCCCCTTTTCAAAAATTTTAATCAATCCAAAGTTTTCATTTCAAACTTATTCAAAACTCTCATGCTTTCCCAACCTCTTCCAAAACTTACATCATGTATCATTCATCCGAAAACTGATGGCTAAAACCTCGTTTTCAAAATTCTAAAGTGGATAATGGTAACTGGTTATTCTAGTGACTGAACAAAATGGGTGATTAAACATGTAAGTACCGAAAGGGCGGGGTAGAGAGATAATCTTAGGATATATTCCCTATACGTAACTAACCCTAGAACCATAGATTTCTGTTTACGAAAGACCAAAATGGAGTTATTTTCAAAAAGGGCTTAAAACTTTTCAAAGGTTGCCAAACAACTTATTTTCTTAAAAACCCTCTCTTGAGAAAATTTTCAAAATCTTTTCCAAAAACCCTAAGTTTAATCTTTTGATTATACTTAGTTTTAGCTATCCTAACTCACCTTAGTCAAGTTAGGTGGCGACTCTTATTTTTCTAGAAAGTCCGTAACCAAATCACTTTCCAATTCCAACCTAGTCGCACTTGTCCTTCTAGAAGGATGAGTTCTAATGACAGAGTTCCGTGCTTTTGTTTCTGAGCCGAAAGGACCTTGGATCCAAAAACTAGGGCATGACACACCACATATTCTTGCTCTTCCTCACATGGGGTGAGTTTTTCACCTTTAGGTAAAATATTTGCCCCCACTTAACTAGGGGGGACCTCACTCTCATGTGAGAGAAAAAGTAAGTAGGACGTGGTGTTCTAGGAGTACTAAATAATTTTTCTTGTATATTGTATTTAGATTCTCTAGGGATTTGATTAAGTTTCCTAGTTTAATCTTTAACTACAAGAAAAATGACTTTTTGCAGGTCTCACGAAATGCCACTAAAGAGTTAAAAGGGCGCAAATACGTTTTGTGACACTTTCTTGACATATGAAAAAAGTGTGGGCTCTACTCGTGTCGCGAATACTTAGTAGCACTTTTTGCAGGTGCCAACATTTTAGCGGCATTTACAAGCGCCACAAAATTAAGTACATTTGCAACATAATTTTAGTGGCAAAAACATTAATGTGACTTATTTGCGGCAGTTTTAGTTGGAATGTTGGCGAAACAAGTTTCTTATTTATGGCATTTTTGTCTAAGTGTCATGAAAAGCAAGTACTAATATTTTGGCATATATAAATTATTTGTTTTCCATTAGATTCCATCAACTAAACTTTTGCACATGTATATCCATACAAATGTCATATACATGTTTTTGATCAATGTTTAAATTCAACTTGTGCTAATAACACTACCAATCGACACAAAAAATTTCATATTAAAAAATTAAAAGTAAAAATGTGGATGTATCCAACAACCATATTCAATACTAGTAATTATGTCTTTCCAAATACCATGTTCACAACAATAAAAAGTATTTGAGCTTACCTAAATAGCTTATGCATACCGATCCTAATCTACTAAAATAGGGCTACATGAAGCATGCTTTCCCCATTTGTTTGTTGTGGATCGCGCCTTACAACAAGCATTGAACATATGAAATGAGTGAAGATCTTCCTAGCGGTGCCCCAAAGTAAAAAATATTTGTGTAGCACCACAACCTTATATCATCTGCCATGCTCACTACCTGCCACAAATCAAATGCATGAAGGGTATTATTTATGACCTCAAGCTTATGAACCGAAGATTAATGTAGGAAGCTTGTAGAGCCAAGCATATAAGCAAACTGAGCAGACTTGCCTTCTGACAGCCTTATGTGCACGTGAGCAAGCAACCCCAAATACCTTGTTCATGTGAAGACTTATGGAGAACTTCTTATGCCATGATAAACAAGAGTTTGCTTTTGCAAGTCAATCACAAAAAATATAATAATAAAGAAAAAAGAAAGAAAGAAAGAACAGTGTCCTATGAAAGTGCAAGTTATTTTATATATATATTAAAGAATCACATATTCTTGTGCATGTGGCTACTTGTAATTGGTGACTCCAAAAGTAAGGTGTTGGGAATTGATCTATATTAAACTTACTCAGTAGACACCATAAAATGCAATCCTTCTACTAAATAACCAATTTCCATTAACACAAAAAAATTTAAATGGAAGGTTTCTACCTTTGTCTACCCCAGTCTTCCCCCCAACCTTGTCCCTACCTGGGCCTTTGCCTGTCCCTTTAGCACCTCCATCATCTAGGATATGGCTTATTGTAAGCAACCTATTTTTGCTCGCTCGGTAATCTCCGGGCCGTCCAAACTTATATTCAAACCAACACAGGCATATTGAAGTCCAAATGAATTTTCCGAATTCAATCCAATCAATCAATTGCTTTGCGGGCCTGTCGGGCCCAATAGAGGCAAAATTACCAAAATGCCTTGGGGCATTGCTCGGTCCTATTCTAGTTGGCACGTTTTCCTAAAGACAGTAAGCCCCCATTTTAATCTCAAATTCAATTTCAAATCCAATTCCAATTCAAATAAAATCTGACACGCCTTTCAAGAAAATTGATCTCTCAAGCGATAAGACCATCAAGTTTGGCACGTTTTTTGAGAAACTCTTTAAAACGGTAAGTCCCTTCAAACCCTTTGACCGAGACAGAACCCAAGTCCCCGAGATGGTAGAACAGTCCACCTTTAGCGCCTACTAGCCGGCCAATGAAGAATGTTTATTATTCAGCATATCTTTTGAGAAAGTTAATTCCTCAGATGATAAGTTTACCTAACAGATTCTCGAGATCACGCAGTCTCCGAAATGAATGCAAATCGTCAAAGTGGTGGAAACACTCACAAATATGGCAACCGTAAGAGTGGCAGAAATAGTCGTAAACAGGTCAACTTTGGGAATTACCAACAGACCCCTATGTCACGTGACCAAACTCGCCTCTTGGCCATGACATGTTTACCAAAGGACGAGATACCTTTAGAAATCAACTTATCACAGACCGTCAGAGAGACGGCAACACTCAACACCCGAGTCAACACTAGTGCCTGCTAGCCTACTTTGGTAAAAAATGACCAAATTGCCCCTTGGGTTTTTTTTGACACGCTTCTCAAAAAAGTACCTAAGTCCTCAGAGCGATAAGTCCACCTTTCCAAGGTCATCCCAAAGATGATCCAGCATGTTCAAGTGCCTTCCAATTGGTTCTGGACCAATTTTGAGACAATTTGGTCAGAATGACCGTTTTGCCCCTAGGCATCCAAGTGCCTCCGGGGACCACACCAGCTCTGGGTATCAAACCGGTAAACTCCTAAAGATGCTTCTAATAGTATTCTCAATCTTCTAGCACCTTTCCGGAACATTTCGAGTCCATTCCGACAAACCCAATACAAAAGGACCGTTTTGCCGCTAGTGGGCCGGTCGTCTTTTTCAACCACACCGGCTCTGGGTATTAGAACGAAAACCTTCCGGAACACTTTAGATAGTGTTTTCAACCTTCAAGTCCTCTCATGAGTCATTCTAAGTCCATTTCGAAGGTTTTTCGATCAAGTTGACCGTTTTGCCCCTAATAGCTCAATCGACCATTCCGACATTGTTTTTCAAGTCTGTTACCCTCGGGACACTATTTTAATGGTTTCTACTTATTTTCGACCTTCCTAACTATTCTCGACCCCTCAGAACATACCCAGACCTTCTGGAGTCACTCCTAGTAGAGCCAAGCCAAAAACTACACGGTAGTCACTAATACAAACGCCTAAATCTTTTGCCTTATGTATCAAGGGTCGAAAGATACGCTTGTTGCCGCCTTAAAATATTTTCTATGTGGCTAGAGCCACTGCTAGTGGCGCCAAGCCAACAATTGGCCTAGTAGTAAATGCGCTAGTTTAAAATTTACCCTGGTGCCACTACAACAGGCGTTAGGCTAATCTTGTGTCTATAAATACAGAGTCTCCTCCTACGTAAAAAGGATCCGTAAACTCAGTTCAAAAACCCTACTTTTTGAATTACAGAGCTGTAAGTCTCTCAAAACCCTAGCTCTCTTTAGTTTCCTCAAACTCTAGCCCCCAGATACTTAACCCTAACATATGTACACATTCCATACACTCTTACACAAACTTCCAAAGCCTCCATAGAAGACCCAAAGTGCTGCAACTTGGAAGCTCTCAGGGATCAAGCAAAGCAAAGCAAATAAAATAAAGAAAACAAGAATAAGACAAGGTAGGCTTTCTCATTATGTTTATGTACTCCCCCCTTCTCTTCTTCCTCCTAACCCACTTGGGTTTTTTTCTATTTTAATCCCCTATTTTCTTCCCCCCCCCCCTTTCTTGCATGCTTGGAACAAGGGAATCCCCAATTCGTGTGTAAGAAGGATTGTTGAAAGTCACCGTGTCGGGGGTTTTCTTCTAATTCAACCTTAGACCATGTGGATTTGGCCCCCTTGATTATGTGGTAAAGCCAACCTTGTATGTTCATGACCTTACTTGCATTGTGCACATCATGTTCATAGATCTCTTCAAAATTGTTTTCGAAAATTGTTTTCAAAGTTTGCATCAAAATCATCTTTCAAAATTTGCATTCAAAATCTTGTTTTCAAAATCTCACTCCTAGAGTGATTCTAGCCATTTAATGGTTAGGTTTACTTTAGGAAAGTGTTATATTCATTGTGACCATCAAGATTCATAATTTGGTTGCAAACCCTAAATTGTATTTCAACGAAACCATAATCTTAAGATGATCCTAGCCATTCCATGGTTATGATTGTTTTAGAAAATGTGTGATATTTAATGTGACCATTTTGGTCTGTATTTGAAGTCCATGTTATTTTCAAAACTACTAACGTAGAATGGTTCTAATCTCTTCACAGTTAGAATCGTTTTAGGAAAGTGAGACATTCAAAAGGTTTTCAAAAAGTTCATATTCAAACTCCTTTTCAAATTGCTTTTTAAGTTCGTTTCCAAAAACTCTCTTCAAGCCCCTTTCCAAAAATTGCTTCTCAAAATACTTTCCAAAAGTTCTCTTCAAAAATCCTTTTTCTAAAAAAATTCCTTCCTAAATGCTCTCCTTGAAAAGCTACTTTCTAACAAACTCTTTTCTAACTCTTTTCCAAAAACTCACTTAAAAAATTCACTTTCCAAAAACTCTTTTCAAGTCTCCTTCCTAGAAACTCTCTTCAAAAGGTTTCCAAAAACTGTTTTCTTGATGTCTAAGTCAAGCCCTAGATTCCATGATTAGGAAACCCTAATTCTCTTTCCTAGAAACATGACTTCCTCTTTTGCTTCAAATCATAGGTTTCCAAAATCTCTTTTTCTACACAAAATCATAACTTTCCAAATCCTAGATTTCCAAAATTCAACCTTTCTAATTCTCTGTCAAATTCAATCTTTCAAATTAAGAAACTAAATCAAATCTTCCCATTTAGGAAACTAAATCAAATCCTCCAATTTTAGAAACCAAATCAAATCATCTCTATTTTGGAAATAAAATCTAATCTTCAACTTTAAGAAATAAGAGTAAAATCTTTCCTAATTCAAACATTTCTTAATTCAAACATTTCCTAATTCCAACCTTTCTAAATTTCAAAACTTTTTAAATTCAAAACTTTCCTAAAATAGAACTTTCCTAAAATCAATACTCTCCTAATTTGGCATTTTCCTAAGATGAAACTTTTTTTTTTTGAAACATTTTTAATTTAGAGCTTTCCAAAGTCCATCCTTTCCTAAACCCCAACTTTTTAAATCTTTCATAGTCAAGCGTTGTCTAAATGAAATCAAATCTCTTTTCAAATCTCCATTAAATCCAACTTTCTAAAATCAAAATTTTCAAATCAAAATCAAATCTTTCCAATTCAACTACATGTTCTAACCTTAGGTTATCTAAACCCTACGATGCCTAAACCCTAGTTCAACCGTAACCCTAAAGTTAGGAAACTTCAGCCCTTTTCTAAAAATCCTTTCCGAAACAAAATGGCTTTTCAACTTCAATCTAAAACAAAGATGTTTTCAAAATCTCAATCTTTCTAAATCAAGTCCAAGTTCCATCTTTTCAAATCAAAGTCAATTCTAAGGTCAATTCTAAATCCAAGTTTCAATTTCAAATCTTCTATTCAAAGTTCAAATCAAATCCTTTTTCAAATCAAACTCTTTTCGAATAAAATCTTTTCAAATCAAACTTTTCAAAACATCAAAGTGTCTATTTCAATTAGACTCTTGTCCAAATTACGACTAACCTGATTTTCAAAAAGAGATATGTAGGTAACCTTTATGGGTGCGGTCATAATCTTTTCCAAGTTTTCAATTCCATAACCTTTTCCAAATTTTCAATTCCATAATCTCTTTCAAGTTTCTAATTCTACAATCTATTTTCAAATCTCCGATTCCAATTTCTAAAACCTTCTTTCCAATTTCAAATCAAGTCTTTTCAAAATCTATTTTCAAAATCAAATCTTCTTGTAAACTCTATTTCCAAGATCAAAACATTTTTCTTGCACTTGCATGTCATGCATCATGCCATACTTACTTTTAAAATTCTTTTCAAAAGTAGATAGTTTTGGACATTTATTAATCAAAGATTCCAAATGAGTGAACCTAGGGTGAATTGACATGTAGGTACCGCAAGGGCAGCGTAGGGTGATGGCTTAGTGCGTCTTCCTTATATCAACCTCCGAACCTAAATCGCTGTTTTCAAAGACCAAGTGGATTATTTTCAAAAAGGGTTTAAATCTTTTCAAAGGTTGCCAAACAACCTATTTTCTTAAAAACCCTCTCTTGAGGAAGTTTTCGAAACCTTCTCAAAATAAGTGTAATATTTGGATTGTGCTTAATTTTATGTGATCTAACTCACCTTAATCAAGTTAGGTGGCAACTCCAAATCTTTTCTAAAAGCCCTTAATCAAATCAATTTCCAATTCAAACCTAGTCCCACCCGTCCTTCTAGGAGGATGAATTATAATGCAAGAGTACTGTATTTTTTTCACTTGTGTGTATTTTTTTTAAGTGTGAAAAATTGAGCCGTGACACCTATGCCTTCTACTCACTGCCTACCAGTGTCGTCTTTCTACCTTTCCGTCTTCATGCATCAATCCAGGTGGCTTCCTATCTAAAATTACAATCAATAGGCAATGAACTTGAGAAAATTTTTAGCTCCTTTGATTACGTAAAATTCTCAAATAAATCATGAAATTGTGGTCACGACGCCAAAGCAAAGGAACAATACAGAAGGCAATAGTAAACACATCCCAACTAGCGTTGTTCATATATAAGCTTTATTTAGTACCTATCCTTTTATCTATAAAACATGTTGACTTACTAAAAAGAAAAAAACATAGACAAAATCAGAAAATACAAACTCTCAATAAACATAGCAGAAAGATCAGAGAAAAAGAAGAAACTTCCATGGACAAGGAAAAATCGGCTTCTTGAATATGCTTTTGAGCAACAATAAATTCCAGGCACTTGTAAATGTAGTTGTTGAATCTTTAATTTTCTTTTGAGTCTCGGGAAAAGAGTGAATCTTCTAGGGCCACCAAAATCAACTAAACTCTAATCAATTATATACTAACAAGCTTAGCTAGAAAGAATATTATAACGTTACAATGAAAAGGCTAGATGGAAAAGTCAGCACACCAAGAGACTACTCACTTTTCTAGAAATTGAATGCATTTGTCAGGAGGTTGTCTTTTAACCTGTACCCTCCCCTAATTATTGTCTTACTATTAGTGACAGACAAATATGCACATCCATAAGAATTTATAGCTCAATTCCTCTGTCAGTCCATCCAACAAGAATTTTAGAAAAACAGTAAGAGTTAAAAATAGCTATGTAGAGAAGGAAAAAAACAATAGGAAAACAAGGGGGAAAAAGGAAAAAAAAAACAAAATAAGCAGAGCAGGATAAGTGGCATAACAACATTTAAGGTGCACCATGAAACTAGATAACCAAAAGAACAAATATTTGTCATGGAACAAGTCTTGTCTTCCTAGTTCATTGTTCTTGGAATGGGAGAGGAACTAATATTTGTCATGAACAAGTACATCAAAAAGCAAAAGCAGATGAGAATAGATGAATTTGTTTGACACAACGGGCAGCTAATATTCACAATAAAATTTTATAAAATCCAATCAGTTACAAAAACAGGCTTGAGCAATTTTATGAAAATGACAGTCAGCATATGGATTTATAATTTACATCTGAAGTGTCAGTTAAGTTTGGGACTGTGGTTGGCTACCAGGCATTGGCCCCCTACAAAAAAGAAGACCTTTCTTGGGCACGAATCATCGTTATCTACATATCGATCCCCTATCATTTGTTATAGTTCAATACCAAAAAGAAGAAAAAAAACGAACATAAGCAAAATAACACAGCAATACCTTGAAAAGTCCCCTGCCGAGTATCAAGTTCATCATTTTTCCCTTTCGAAAAAAATAATCAATGAATTGGTGAAGCAGTTCTAAAACTCTAAAACTAGCAGTAAGAAAATGGTTGTAGTAGTTTTACCAGCAGAGCACATACCTAGAAAAGGGAAGGGAATATTATGAATGCTTCTTGTGGCTTTTTGGCCCTAGAAAACATTTGCCTTTAATACCCTCTGTGACCAGAATTTTATGGAGAGTAACAGGGTACTGCTACAAGTAGAAGAAATTCATTTTGTTATTATCACTTCAAAAAGATTTCCTGGCAATAGTAAGTTCTTAATTCCGTGAGCTTTTAAATGGCCAACTGTAGCATAACTATGATTGGAGCACCAAAAATAAGCTCTACAAGAAAGTTGTGCTTATTGCATAAAAATAAAAAATAAAAAAAGTTCTCTCTAATCCCGTCATTTTGAAAGTGAGCTCTCTAATCCGCTAGTCATTGTAAAAGGAGAAGAGCTGGGGTAATTTCAAGTTAAAATGCTAAAATAGTAGAGAGACATTAGCAAGATAGAGAGAACTACGAGGATCTTGAAAATTTCTACTTATATAAAAGTCTGAGACTTGAAATTGCTAGTCATCTCTTATACCAAATCTCAAGAACAAGAAATATTCCACTGGGTAGTGTTCATCATGAGCTAGCAAATAACTCCAACAAACCATCCTGATGAGAAAAAACATCAAAAACATCTCCTTCCGAAGTGAAGGACCATACCATTAATAAAATCTTACTACCCAATCCCACTTCTAACCCTAGACCTTTCAACAAACTTATTTCACAACCCATTCTAACAACCCACGGACAATGGCTTCCAATCACCTAGTAAGCTGCAATTTCAAGGACATTTGAAGTTTTGAACCTTCCCTAAGGTTCCTTCAATCTCAATTTAACTTATGGATAAACCAATCTTGATTTCAAGTCTTACTTTTTAGAAAATCGTATAAATGCCTATATTGCATTGTCCATAATTATTCATTCATTAAGTTATTCTGCCAACGGAACCCTAACCAGTCTTAATCCCTTTTATTCTAAATTAATTTCACTTTCTTTTATCTACAATAAACGCCAATTTTAACCCAAAAGAAAAAACACAAACACCATCCCTTGATCTGTAGAATAGAAACATTTACCCAAGCTTTAGAAAAACATAATCAACAGTTGAAGCAAACTAGGAAAACAAAACTGTTACGCTTTATCAAAGAATTACAGATTTTTAGGAGAATAGACTTAACAAATCGTCCAATTCAATTCTCATAAACATAAAAGATCTTTTAAGGACATAAAAACTAACTACATGTAAGAACATAAATTGGGTTGCTAGTCTGTATTCTGCCTATATGTTGTATACATGTATATATTTACAAACAAATACCCATGTGTGTGAGGAGAGAAGAAGAACGTGAAGAGGAACTAAAGGATGGAGAGAAAAGAAATCACTGAAACTTACTGTGATAATCCACGGTGGTCTGAAGAGTGCAATCACATTGAAAGGAAAGATAACATTTCCAGCAGAGATAGTGTGCTGGCTAATGATGATAGGCAACGATAATGGAGGGAGGAGTGATGGCGATCACATTGGGGGCAGTGGTATGAGGTTTCACGGTACGTTCAAAGTCAAGAGGGGGAAAGGGAACGAATTCAGCGAAAAGTTGAAAAAATTGAAGCTGCCTTTGACAAAAAGAACCCTCTAGTTGTAGCTACAAAAGATAATTAAAACTACACCGGTTCACTTAAGACTTGTGGCATTAATTTTGAAGTGATGAGAAATTGCAGTCGTTTGTATAAGAAACGTCTGTTTTAAGGCGACGATAGGACAATTGGGTCGGCAAAAATACCTTTTAGCACGAACTTTAAAAGTGTCACAAAACAAGTGTCGAGAAAAGGCATTTTTCTTATAATGGTATAGGTGTCTCAATCCTTCCATCTTCCACAACACATTTGGTACCCTAAGAGCTTTCTTTCCATCCACCCGTAAATCAAGAGTCTGCAAGTACCTCAAGTTGCCTACAGATGATGGCAACTTGCCGAGCCTTGAATTTTTTAAACTCAAGTACCGCAAATGGATGAGATTTCCTATTGTGTGGGTAACTTTTCAAAGCGGTGAAATGCTTCAAGATCTAAAGTTCTAAGGAATTTGAAGTCTGTGAAATCGTGCTTAAGGAACTTTTCCTCTTTGCCCTTTAACAAGTAGAGATTACGCATAAGGTCATGAAGGTGGCAAGACACAATCCTTCCGGTGGATTTTCTTACTTGCACTCGAACCATGCATCTCTGTGCCAATTCTCCTAAGTAATTTTCTGCTACATCCATCATCGTTTCATCTTTGTCTAATTCTTCCGATGATACAAAACCTTCAGCAACTCACATTTGACACAATTTCTCTGCTAATATATTGGAATCCTCTTTAAAGTTGCCCAAGTAAAGAAAGCATAGCTTTAACTGATATGGTAAGTCAAGGTAACACAAAGCCAATGTCTCTATTACTTCTTCTGCTTGTCCTTGTCCTTTGCCCTTCAAGCATAATTTGATATTTTGATACACCTTTTCCCATTCCATTAAGGTATGTTTCATAGCCAAAATTCCTCCAATCACAACGATGGCTATTGGTAAACCCTTGCAATATTCAACCATTTTCCTTCCCAACTTCTCCATGTTTTCATCAAGTATAGGGCCTGTATAACACATAACGCATACAAAAACAAAATTCGCATGAAATTCATCCCATTTGTTGTACTTCTATTCACCGAAACATAAAAGGACCAACTTTATCATGTTATTTCATATAATAGTTCATTAAAAATGGGTAAGGTTTACTTTTCTTTTTCAAAGTTTGAAGAAGATCCCATAGAACTACTGTCAAATATATCTCATTCAGTTACTTCTTCATGATGCTAAACTAAAAATTATTTTACTTGATTATATTAATAAACTAGCCGTCATCGATTTGATTATTTAGACAGATACGAAGGTTCATGTACGAAATAATAAGCAATCTTAGAATTTGCATTACCTTTAGTTATATATAGCAAAAGAAAACTCAAAAAGTTCAATTTCTAGATAAATCATCCACATATTTACGTACCAAAAAAACATTAAAAAAAAAGGAAGAAGAAAGAATTACTATGTAAATTGGGCTACTTTCAATTATATTCATCAAAAGTAAAATTTCATCGCAACATCAATGCAACAAGTTAAAGTGGAGCAGTTTCCAACTTTGTTCAGGATTCAAATGGTTTGGTTCATGAATTAAGCCAAAAGGATCTATGTGTAAAGCCACATTTTTATTGCGACTAATAAGCAATATTTGCTACCTATCTGCTCATTTGGGAAAGCATGTCGTATGGTGTCCCAAAACTCTGAAGACCATATGTCATCAAGAACCACTAAGCGTTTTTTGTTTAGTAGAACTTCATGAAGCTGCATGATTAGCTCGTCATCTTTCAACATCACTATTTCTTGTTTTTTCTCCAGCGTAAGTTTAATGTGTTAGACTATTCTAAATTGAGCTAACATTAATTATGGTTATTTTTCTAAAACACGGGTTGAACCCAGGTCTGGATGAGACAAATATGGTAAGCCCAATAAGGTTGTGATCTGTCATGCATGGGCTAGTGTGCACCTATTTAATTAATATGGTTTAACGGTATTTAGTATGGGCTTTGTTAGTCAATTGATCCGTTTATGGAAGGGCCCAATGTGACTAGAATTTCAATATTTATAGAGGCTAAGTCCCCTCTCTTCCCACTACCAGACTGTTTTTTCATAAAATTCCGTCATACAGAGAGTGGGTACAAAGAGGAAGACTTGTCACTAACGCGTGTTCTTCAGGATTACAATCGTTGCTTCATTGAAGTCAATCAACCATGGAACAAACAGCTAAGTTTCGCATCCTTCTTGAATCTTAAATCATGTTGATATTCCTATATTCACATATAATTCATGGTCGTGTTTTATGTTATGATTTTATGCTTGCATGTGGTATCAGAGTCTAATATATGTGGATTAGGGACTCATTGTGTGATTTTAAGCTATTAAACTCGATTATAAGTTGTTAAATGCGAAACTTGTGTGATTTAATCGAGACAATACAATGATCTTTTTTAAATCCTTTTAGAGGGCTTTTATTCCTCTCGAAACAACGAACGTTTTAGTATAAAGAGTGTAACTTAACTCGATTTGTAGAGAAAGATCTAAGATTTTGAAGTTTTGGGTCAAAACTTGAATTTTTTGATAAAATCGTTTAATATGTTATGATTTTATGTATATCTTTACATTAGATTACATATTATTGTTTCTGGGATACATATGAAATTTTTAATACAAGTTTATGCTAGAAAAAATTGAGTTTTGAAACCCTAGCCGCCATAGCCGAAATTAGGGTTCTTGGAAACCAAATAAATCTTGTGTTTCATCCCTCAAAATCATCATAAACGTGATTCTTGATGTCTAAATAGCTTATTTATGTGGTTAAATTACATAAATCATTCCTAAAATTGTCAGATTTAGCCAAAAAAAAATGGTGCTGGATTATTTTTCTAGCAACCGGGTCTGTTTTGCAGAAATTCAAGTCGAGTTTGACCCTGGCGGGTAAAAAAGATGACCCAAATAGGTCAAGGGAGGCCAAACAAAGTCCAATCTTGGCCTATGGAGAGTGTGGGCGCGTGAGACAGATTTTGGGATCGGTCCAAAAACAAAAAATGTTCCTCTTGGATGAAGATTACAAATATTATTTTTTCATAATTTTTAGGAACTGTTTGGTATTTTTTTAGGTCAAAAAAGTATATTTTTTTGCATTTTCTCAAAAACCGTGCTCAAATTTTTGAAGATTTTTTTATAGGTAATATGTTTTCGACATTCTAAACATCATGAAATATTGTACTCTCTCTGGTTTGATACATAAAATAATAATTACTTTCTAGAGTTCTTTTCTTGGCTCATTTTAGGGGTTTTTTTGTGTTTTCTTGAAAACCGTATGTACTTCTTGGGTAATTTTTTATAGATAACTTATTTTCAATCTTATGAACCTAATGGAGATGAGTACTCTTCGTGGGTACTCTTATATACATTATACTCTCTCCCATAAGTCCTTTTAGGTGCCTAAAATCGTCATTTCATGTTGGAAATTGCAATAAATGGTTTTGATACATGATTTAGGCAATGTATATGTAATCACAGGGTGCATTTGGTTACGTGCCTATAAGGATGTGATTGCAGGCATATTGGTATGCTAGATGTGTTGTAGGGCAATTTTACATAAAGTGATGTCATGATAAGAATTTTGGATTGAAATGGGTGCTACTGCCCAAAGGGGTACATTCATTAGATCTGATTTTCTTGCATATGGTATATGACTGTGTCCATTGTGTTATTGCATATAATCGCCTACCTAAAGGGGTTTATTGTGTGCTTTAATGACAAGGATGTGATTCAGCAACTGATCCGAGAGTGCCTAGTTTTGAAAATTTGTTTGCCCAAATGGGACCTTTTTTTTTTCAAATGTTTAGGCAATCTCATATGGTGGTTAGCTGAAAGGGGCCTCATAACATGTTGCACTCTCTGCCTAAAGGGGAGACGACAATGATGCATCGGGGTATCCCTATTATTTATGCTTGGTAAAATTGTTGCCCTTATCTTGCTAATATATTACCTTCTTTTGTTTGTTGCCATAACAGTTTCCTTTGCAGTTAACAATAATAACACCACCGTTATGCTGTTGAATGGTTCGAATTTTAAGAAATGGAAGCAGGATATAGAGTTTGCTTTGGGTATTATTGATTTGGATTTAGCCTTGAGAGAACCTGAACCCGCTGCACTCACTAATACTAGTATTGCTTCTGAGAAGGAGTTATATGTCAAGTGGGACAGATTCAACCGACTTAGTCTCATAGCTATCAAGAGATCCATCCCTGAGCATCTATTGACGAGCTTACCTGAGACCAATAATGCCAAAGTACTATTTGAGGCTATAGGACAGAGATATCAAGTATCTAGTAAGGCTGAGACTGGATCCTTAATGAATGAACTCACGAATTTAAGGTATGATAGCCAGAGTGGGGTAAGGGAATATGTTTTGAAACTTGTTTTTCTCCAATCCAAACTTGGAGGTCTAAATGTAACTCTCCCCAATGATTTTATTGTCCATCATGCTCTTTATACTCTTCCACCAGAGTTCAGCCAAATAAAGACCGCCTATAACACCCAAAATGAGTCTTAGACAGTGAATGACCTTATTGCCAAATGTGTCTTAGAGGAGGATAAGCTTAAAAGAGAGAAAACTAAGTCTGCCTTACTTATTTCTCATACCAAAATCACACCTGGGCAGGATCATAGGAATCGAAAAAATCATAAAAGATCTAGTGCCAACACCTTTCATAAAGGTCGGGATAATAAAGGACATGGTAAAAGTCACAGTTAGACCCACAATCCTTTAGGTCCTAATGTAGCAATTAAGAAGGCCATCAAGTGTTTTTTCTGTAGGAAAGAGGGCCACATAAAGAAAAATTGCCATAGGCACAAGTCCTGGTTAGAAAAGAAGAAGAAACAGGAAGGAGGTAACTCACTTGCCTTAACCTACTTTGAATCTAATTTCGTTAATGTCCCATCAAATTCTTGGTGGTTTGACCCTGGTGCAACTGTTCATGTTGTCATGTCTTTGTAGGGATTCAGAAGTAAGCAAATGCCAAGTGAGAGTGAGGCCAAGTTTAGAGTTAGAGATGATAGCATAGTTAGGATCGAGTTCATAGGAGATGCCGTTTTAAATTTAGAAACTGGTTTTCAACTTATTTTAGAAAACACTGCTTATGTACTGTCTTTTAGACAGAATTTGATTTCTATTTCTTCTTTGGACAAATTTGGATATGGTTTTCAAATTCAAAATGACATGGTTAATTTATTTTATAATTCCAAAATTTTTGGCCATTGTTTTTTGTCTGATGGATTACACAGGTTGAAATTGGAACAGAACAATGAGTACGCCTCCTTCCATGTTGAAAATAGTGTGTCCAAGAGACCTAGAATTAAAGACCAGTCTTTCATGTTATAGCATAAACATCTAGGTCACATTTCTAAAGAAAGAATTCAAAGGTTAATTAAAGATGACATTCTTATACCTCTTGATTATGGAGACTTAGACACTTGTGTTGACTGTATTCGTGAAAAATTGACCAAGACTAAGAAGAAAAGTGCAACACGGAATTGTGATCTTTTGGAAGTCATACACACTGATATTAGTGGACCTTATTCCTCTACTTTTTTGTAAAAATAAATATTTTCTGACCTTTATTGATGATTTCTCTTGTTATGGTTATGTTTACCTAATTAAAGAGAAATCTAATACACTTGAAAATTTTAAAATTTTTAAAACAGAGGTTGAGAATCAATTGACCAAAAGCATTAAGGTTGTTAGGTCTGACCGTGGGAGTGAGTATTATGGTAGACATGATGTCACTGGACAACATGTGGGACCGTTTGCCAAATACTTACAACAATGTGGGATTGTTGCCCAATATATCATGCCTGGTAGTCCTGAACAGAATGGTGTGGCTAAAAGGCATAATCGCACCCTTAAAGACATGATGAGGAGTATGATGAGTAGGATTAATTTGCCTACATACCTTTGGGGTAAAGCCATTAAGTCTGCCTTGTACATTCTCAATAGGGTTCCTAGCAAGTCTGTTCCTAAAACACCTTTTGAATTGTGGACTGATAGAAAGCCTAGCCTTAACCATCTTCGTGTTTGGGGTTGTCCGGCAAAGGTTAAGATATATAACCCTTCTAAGAGGAAAACCGACCCTAGAACCACTCGTTGTTTCTTCATTGGGTATCCAAATCATTCTAAGGGATACAGGTTCTACTGTCGTACACCAGATGCTAAGATTGTTGAGTCTCAGACAGCTAAGTTCTTGGAGCATGATACAGCTGATTTGGAGACCTCACAGCATCATGATGTGGATAGGCAAAGTGGGGTGGCACCTATTCCCTTGCCCAATGTAAGTACCCCATTTTTGCCCGTTCAACAGTCTCCAGTCTATCCGGACTTGCATTCAAGTCAATGCGGACATATTCTAAGTCAACTCAACTTTCCAAGTCTAATCTCATCAATCAATCGCTTCGCGGGCCTGTCGAGCCCAAATAGAGGCAAAATGACCAAAATGCCCTTGGGGGCATTGATCGGTCCAATTCCAATAGGCACGTCTTTCTGAAAACAGTAAATCCCCTTTCCAATTCCAATTCTAATTTTAAATCCACTCCGACAAACTCAAGAAATTTGATTCCTCGAGGCAGTAAGTCCCTCCTGTCCGGCACGTTTTCTGAAGAAAGTTTTTACAAAACGGTAAGTCCCTTCAAACCCGTCGACCGAGATGAGACCCCAAGTCCTCGAGATGGTAGAACGGTCCACCTTTGGTGCCTGCTAGCCCGCCAATAAAAAAATGTCTATTTCGGCATGCCTTCTGAGAAAGCTGATTCCTCAGGCGCTAAGTCCACCTAGTAGCTTCCCGAGATCAAGTAGTCTCGGGAATGATAGCGAACCGTCAGAGTAGCGGAAATACTGGCAAACAGGCCGATATAGGGAATTACCAACAAACCCCTGTATCACGGGACCACCGTCAGAGTGGCGGAAATACTCAAAACCCAGGTCAACACCGATGCTTGCTAGCCCACTTCGGTGAAAAATTACCAAACTGCCCCTAGGGCCATTTTTCGGTACGTTTCTCGAAAAAGTACCTAAGTCCTCAGAATTGTAAGTTCACCCTTCCAAGATTGTCTTAAAGGGAATCCGGCATGATTAAGTGCCTTCTAGTCTGTTTCGGGCCAATTTGGAGACTTTTCGGTCAAGATGACCATTTTGCCCCTAAGCATCTGAGCGCCCCGAGAACCACACCGACTCTGGGTATCAAATCGATAATTTTTCGAGAATGCTTTTTATAGTATTCTCAACCTTTCATGATCTTTTCGGATCATTCCAAGTCAATTCCGGCAAACCCAGTACAAAATGACCGTTTTGCCCCTGGTGGGCCGGTCGCCTTTTTCGAGCACACCAGCTCTGGGTATCAAACCGGTAATCTGTGGAAACATTCTAAATAATGTTTTCAAATCTCAAGTCTTCTTCCGGCACATTCTGAGTCCGTCCCGGAAGCTTTCCGGCGTAGTTGACCATTTTGCCCCTAATGGCTCGGTCGACCCTTCTAACGAACCCTGAAATCCTTTTTCAAGTCTACTACCTCCGTGACACTGTTCTAAGTGTTCTTGTCCCTTTCCGGCCTTTCGGGCCATTCCCAGCCCTTTAAATCCTTCCCGGACTTTCCGAAGTCACTCCTAGTAAAGCCAGGCAAAAAATTGCATGGTAGTCACTAGTACAGGCGCCCAAATCTTCTGAAGATACGTTGCTTGCTGACCTTAAAACTTTCCTAAGTGGCTGGCGCCAAGCCAAAATTTGGCCTGGCACCACTCCCAATGGCGCTAGAAGGTTTTTTGGCCTAGCGCCACTATAACAGGTGCTAGTTCATTTTTCTCTCTATAAATACAGAGCCTCCTCCAACGTGAAAGAGGTATGCAAACTCAATCTGAAAACCCTACTACTTGATATACAGAGCTTGTAGCCTCCTAAAACCTAGTCTTCTTTGGGTTTCCCAAACCCCAGCCTCCATACAAAAGCCCTAGCCTCCTATACACTCACATACACTCCTATACATTCTTACACTAGCCTTCAAAGCCTCCATTGAAGACTTGAAGTGCTGCAAACTGAAGCTTTTGAAGATCAAGACGAAGATTGAAGCGAAGACTAAAGCAAAGTAAGAAAAACAAAGCGTGCAAAGCAAAGCAAAATAAAAAGACACAAGGTAGGCTTTCTTTTTACATTTAAGCACTCTCCCCTCTCTCTTCTCTCTCCGAACCCACTTGGATTTTCTTCTATTTTAATCCCCCATCTTCTTCCCTCTCTTTCTTTGCATGCTTGAAACAAGGAATTTCTCGGTCCATGTGTAAGATTAGGCTATTGGAAGGTCAATGTGTCGGGGGCTTTCTTTTAGTCTAACCGAAGACCACGTGGGCTCGGCCCCCTTAATTATGTGGTGAAGCCTAAACCTTGTATGTTCATGACCCCAACTTGCATTGTGCATATCATGATCTTGCATTCTTCTAAAATTCGTGTTCAAACTCGTTTTCAAAAATTGCATTAACATTGTTTTCAAACTTGCATTGAAACCTTCTTTTTTCAAAATTTGCTTTCAAAATCACAATCCTAAGGTGATTCTAGCTTTTCATGGTTAGGGTTGCTTTAGGAAAGTGTTACATTTAAAGTTAGCAATATGGTCCATATTTTCAAATCATTGTTATTTTCAAAACCACTATCTTAAAATGGTTCTAACCTTCTTATGGTTAGAATCGCTTTAGGAAAGTAAAATATTTTCATAGACTTTCTAAACCCTCATTTTAAATCCCTCTCCAAAATCTCTTTTTACATCTACTTTCTAAAATCTCTTTTCCAACATACTTTCTAAAAACTCTCTCCAATCTCCTTTCCAAAAATCTCTTTCTAGAAATTCTCTTCAAAAATCTATTTTCCAAAACTCTTTTCAAACTTCTTTCTAAAAAAGCTTTCTTCCAAATTTACTCTCTAGAAACACTCCCTAGATTTCCTTCCTAAAATCTCTTTCCAAAAATTCTTTCCTAAAAAACTCCTTCCAAGATCTTCTTTCTAAAACTCCCCTCAAGTTCATTTTCCAAAAAACTCCTTTATAGGATCTCCTTCCAAAAACCTTTCTTTCCAAAAAATCCACTTTTCAAAAACTCTTTACCTTGGAGCCCAAGTCAAGCCCTAGAACTTACAACTAAAAAATCCTAATTTTCCTTCCAAAAACATGATTTTCACTCTTGTCTTAAAATCTAGGTTTTCAAAATCTCCTTTTTTTTTTACATCAAAGTAATAAGTTTTCAAAACTTATTTTTTACGTTAAATCATAGACTTCCAAATCTAAGGTTTCCAAAACTTTCCTTTCCAAATCCATGCCAAATCCAATATTCCCGTTTAGGAAACTAGATCAAATCCTCTGTTTTTGGAAACAAAATCAAAACACCTCTTTTTAGAAACAACATCCAATCTTTTGTTTTAAGAAATAGGAATCTCAATCCTTCCAAGTCTAAATCTTTCCTATTTCAAATCCTTCCTAATCTCCTACTTTCCTAAACCTTAAGTTTCCTAAATTCAAACTTTTAAATCTTTCTTTAAACTTTAAGCTTCCAAATCTTTCCTAATTCAATTCTTTCCTAATCCCAACTTTTCCAAATCTAAATTTTCCAAAACTCAAACCTTTCCTAATTTCAAGTATTTCTAAAACTCAAACTTCGAATATTTCTAAATTTTAAACTTTCTAAACTTCAAATCTTTCTAAATTCAAAACTTTCGAAACTTTTTAAACTCAAAATTTTCTTAAAACAAAACCTTCCTTAAGTCAAAAACTTTCTTAAATTCTAAACTTTCCAATTTCAAAACTTCCCTATTTTAAAACATTCCAAATTCAAAACTTTCCAATTTCAAAACTTTCTTAAAACGAAAACTTTCCAATTTCAAAACCTTTCCTAAATCAAAACTTTCTTAAAATGAATCTTTCCTAAACTGAAACTTTCCTAAATTGAAACTTTCCTATTTTTAAACTTTCTTAATTCGAACCTTTCCAAAATCTAATCTTTCTTAAACTCCAACTTTCCATGTTTTCTAAATCTCTTCCAAGTCAAGTCCTCTTTCTTAAACTCTCAAGTCTTTCCTAAGTCTCATCTTTCTTAAGTCTAGGTTTCCCAAAACCCTTTCTTTCCAAATATAGTCTAAGTTCTCTTTCAAGTCCAAATCCTTCTTCCAAGTTCTATCTTTCTAAATCAAAGTCTAATCTTTTCAATTCAAAATTCTAAGTTCCAACTTCCAAACTTCCATTCTAAAGTTCAAATCAAACTCCTTTTTCCAAATCAAAATCTCTTTTTCTGAATCAAGTTTTTTTTATTTTCTATTGAACTCTTGTCCAAACTACGACTGACCTGATTCCTCAAAAAGAATACGTAGGCAACCCTCATGGGTGCGGTCACAACCTTTTTCGAATCTCCAATTACCTAATCTAATTTCAAATTTCCAATTCCAAAAATCTATTTTCAAATCTCTACTTCCAATCTCTAAAACTCTCCAATTTCAAAATCTATCTTTTCAAATCTCTTTTCAAATCAAATCAAGTCTTTGCAAATCTATTTCCAAATATATTTTTAAACTCTCTTCTTTTTTTTTTCTTGCATTTACATATCATACATCATGTCTTTTTCCTTTTAAAACATTCTTTTCTAAAGTGGATAGTTTTGGACATTTGTTAGTTGAAGACTCTCATAGGTGAATCTAGGGTGAATAAACATGTAGGTACCGTAAGGGCAAGGTAGGGTGATAGCTTAGTGTGTCTTCCCTACAAGTAACCAACCTCCAAACCTAGAATCACTGTTTTCATAGACTAAAATGAAGTTATTTTCAAAAAAGGGGATAAATATTTTCCAAAGGTTGCCAAACAAACTGTTTTTCTTAAAAGCCCTCTCTTGAGGCAATATTTTCAAAAACCTTTTTCAAAAACTCTAAGTGTAGTCTTCGGATTATGCTTAGTTTTTAGGTGACCTAACTCACCTTAATCAAGTTAGGTGGTAACTCCAAAATTGTTTTTCAAAAGCCCTTTATTTAAATCAATTTTCAATTTAAACCTAGTCACACTCATTCTTCTCGGAGGGTGAGTTCTAACGAGAGAGTGCAGTATTTTTCCCGCTTGTGTGTGTATTCCTCGAGTGCGAAAAATCTGGGCGCGACAGCTGGCGACTCCATTGGGAACACTTAGAGGGTTAGGCCATAGTCATGTCTCTTCATCCTTTACCCATGTAGAGTCTTCAATTAAATTGTCCAATTTTATCCACTTTCAATTTTCAAAGGTATTTTATAAAATAAAAAACACATGCATTCATTTTATCTTGTATTAAGTTTGTCATCCACATACTAACTCTTGCATTTTTATTTTGTAGGTGCACATTTTGTTTACATTTTATTAACTGCTATGCATAAATGTGATGAACATGATGGATGGGAGTTGTTGGGCTCTTTCCTCCGCTTTCAGAAATCACACACACATTGCACGTGCACTTGCATTTTGCATACTTGCATTTTTATCCTGATATGACCCTTCTAGTTAGAAAGGGGGAACTGTATATTGGTTGTGGGCAAGATGTTGTGTCAGTTTCTTCACCTACGGCCTCTTGATGGTGCCCCCACTCGGATCACCAACCGATTATGGCACCACCTCGGGGAGTGGGCCTAGGTTTGAAGATCTGGGGACCGCGCCTTTTTAGGACGCATTAGTCAACCGTCAACCTCATGCTCATATAGACACCATGCGTAGCCAAACCTCTGCCGGATTTAAGACACGTGCACCGTTTTCAAAACCATGGAGGAAAAGGCGACTGCTCTTACTGTTATTTATACCTATCTATTCATGTTGTTATAATGACTGTATTCTTACTGGTATAATAACTGTCTAACTGCTCATGCATGCACGCGTACTTTACCATTGCATTCTCTCTCCTTATACTCTATGCATCCATTTTCATGCATTCCATATTCCATGTCAAAACGAGAGTTCCAAGTAACTCAAGTCAGTACATTCTCATGCATATGATCAACCCATAGAGAGTGACACCTAGTTTAGTCTCCCGTGCATTAAATCTACCCAAACCCTAGGGGTTCCCATGTAACCCTAAGGACTCATGACATGCACATCAATTCATTCCATAAGAGGGGCCACAATCCCTCTATGCTTACGGAGATAGGGTTGCCAAGAAGACAAGGGGCAATCGATCAACAAGGTTTCTCAGCGACCTCCTCGACATCAAATCCAAAGAAAGCGAATCTGAAGACTCAAAAGTAGTTTAGGATTTCATATGTAAAACTAGATAGGTGTAACCCTAAGGGAAAATGTTCCCCTTCCCCCCTGTTAAGATGTATTTCATTTCTTTTGAATCTTAAACCCAAAGTTAAGTGTATTTCTTTATTTTCCACGAATAAATGGATGGGTGAATGTATGGAGGGCCGAAGGTTCCCACTTGACAGTAAGGCATCTGCATACAGGGGCAAGTCCCCTATCTCCAAAAGCAAGCCAAATTCACCATGTTTAGTCTCCCTTTTAAATAGGGATATCTTAGGGCATGCATTGCATAAAAATTTGCCAAAATAAGGCACTCATTTCCTCCTTTTGCTGGTTCAAGGTTTCTCGCCACATTCCCCATCACTACAAACCAAAAGCTAAGAAGCGCCCATGGAGTCACTCACACTCGATGCTTTAACCCTACTACTAGTAGAAGCGAGAGGAGTCAGACATAGGATGACTAAAATGGAAGGCATACTCTCTTCACTCTTACCCATGCATCCCATGAGTAGGCAGAATCTTCGCAGGCTCAGACCTATGAGAAATGAAAAAGGATGAATAGGGAAGACCAAGATCACACCCGGACTATTGCTCACCAACAACATCCCCAAGCCGTTTGCTGCATTCCGGCATCTCTCAGGCCGACCTTTAACCAAACCCCTGAATCTTATAATCTATCCTATGAGTACCAATCTCATCCGCTTGGCCTTGACACCGAAAATTGTCCCACTTTGAAACATAAAGCCCGAAACCCCTTCAATTCCCAAACCACAGACCCAATAGCCATCACACCGGAACTTGATCCCCGACCTTTTAGGTCATCTAGGGCACCTAGGCGAGTGAGACCAAAAGATCGAGTTTTCACTAAACTCGCTTGCATTCAAACCGCAGCTTACTTCAATCTTCTTGCCGCGGGATATTTGAAACCTGTACCCCCTCGACCTCGACCTCGACCTCAACCTAACCCTCTACCACCCTATTTTAACCCAAAGGCGTACTCTGAGTACCATTCAGACAGCCAAGGACATGATACCGAAGAATGCTGGACCCTCAAGCATAAGATTCAAGACCTGATAGATAACAAGACCATTGGCTTACGACCAGCAAGTCCTTCTTCGAACGCCACTACGAACTCTTCACCAGACCCCATTATCAATCCCATTACAAAATTTGGTAACGAAAAGGTTTGGTTTGCTACATGCCAAGAGATATATTACAAGGATGGGGAGGAAATGGAATGCAAAGATATGGAACAGAGTCATACTTGGTTATGGTGCAACCCCGATAGAATACCGGCCCCCGAAGACGAACTCATATATGAATCTGTGAAGAAGATTGACCAGGAGCTGTCCAAACTCAGTGATAAGAATCCCCTGCTGTGCACACCTGGGGAATACCGAGGCACGGCAGGACGCCAAAACAGAAAACCTCGGGCTCGATCTATCAAGCTGGACGAAGACGAGCTACCCAACTGGTTTGTTAGAGAAACTAAGGAGCTAGCAGAGGAAGGTAAGACAGTTAGAAAAGCTGATAATCACATCATCGCTGCCAACTCACTTGGAACTCCGGGAGAAACATCTACCTATCCTACCTTGGCTAAAGATTTCAACCATGAATGGAATGTTGATATGGGCATCGTCCCAAAGCCCTATTGAAGAATACAGGCATCCTTTCAAAAGTGTGCAAGAGAGGGGTGTTTTTACCCACTTTCTTTCTATCCCTTTACATTTCATCCTTAAATTAATAGCAGCATTTTTGTTTTTTTAAAACAAAACTATATGCTTTTCACTGATATTATAAAATGATTAAGTCCTTTTATTTATTGTTGTTATCTTATATGTCTCTTGGGAATGGTAACTACTTTCTACGCAAGGAGCATGGTTTATCTTATGGAATGATCTGACTTGAAGAGGTGATAGTATGAGTTAATCACTTGCCCGATGATCAGCTTTCCGAAGAAGAAGAGTGTAAGGATGAGTGAGAAAAATTACCCAAAGGCAACACTTGCAAGACACTGAAGCTAAGCGATGTGTGGCCGAATTATCAAAATGAAGAGGAGCCACCTTTCATTTCCCTATGTAAAAGAAAAAGTGTTTATATTCCCTTTGTTTAACCCCTAGAGCCTCGCAACAAATGAAGTTTTCCTTGTCAACCCCGATCCAAGACTGTCCTCCCCACTCTGAGGCAGACAATATTTGAGAACTCTAGTAATGGTATCCACCCCCACTGTGCTAAGGCAGCATTAAAGGCTCCATAGATTAAGCAATCTAGTTTAAAGTGAAGAGAAACCCTCATTTCATTTCCCATATAGTCAAAAACAACCCCTTGCCAAACCCGTTGAGCCATTTATCTTTTCCGAGAAAACCCCAACCTAGGGATCACCGCCCATATTAGGTGTAAGCACCCCATTTTTGACCGTTCGGCGGTCTACAGTCCATCCAGACTTGTATTCAAGTCAATGCGGACATATTTTGAGCCAAATCAACTTTCCAAGTCTAATCCCGTCTACCTATTGCTTCGTGGGCCTACTAGGCCCAAATAGAGGCAAAATGACCAAATTCCCTTAGGGGCATTGTTCGGTCCAATTCCAAAATCATGCACGTCTTTTCGAAGACGGTAAGTCCCCTTTTCATATTTTCATAGGCATGTCTTTCCGGAGATAGTAAGTCCCGTTTCTAATTCCAAATTAGGCCCGTCTTTCCGAAGACGGTAAGTCCCCTTTCCAATTCCAAATCAGGCACGTCTTTCCGAAGACGATAAGACCCCTTTCCAATTCCAATAGGCACGTCTTTCCGGAGATGGTAAGTCCCCTTTTAAACTATTGACCAGGACGAGACCCCAAGTCCCCTAGATGATAGAACGGTCCACCTTTGGCGCCTGCTAGCCCGGGAATACAGAAATGTCCGTTTCAGGCACGCCTTTTGAGAAAGATGACTTATCAGCCGCTAAGTCCCTTTAGCAGCTTCCCGAGATCAGGCAGTCTCGGGAGTGATTGCGAACCGTCAGAGTAGCGAAAATACTCGCAAACATCGCAACCGTCAGAATAGCAGAAATACTCACAAGCAGGTCGATATAGGGAATTACCAACAAACCCCTGTGTCACGAGACCGCCGTCAGAGTGGCGGAAACACTCAAAACCCAGGTCAACACCAGTGCCTGCTAGTCCACTTCAGTGAAAAATGACCAAACTACCCCTAGGGCCATTTTCTGACATGTTTCTCAAAAACACACCTGAGTCCTCAGAATGGTAAGTCCATCCTTCCAAGATTGTCTTAAATTCAATCCGGTATGATTAGGTGCCTTCTAATCAATTTCGGGCCAATTTCAAAACTTTTCGGTCAAGATGACCATTTTGTCCCTAGGCATCTAAACGCCCCAGGGACCACACCGACTCTAGGTTTCAAACCAGTAACCTCTTGAGAATGCTTCTTATAATATTCCCGACCTTCCTTTATCTTTTTGAATCATTCCGAGTCAGTTTTGGTAAACCCGGTGCAAAATGACCGTTTTTTCCCTAGTGGGCCGATCGCCTTTTCCGACCACACTGGCTCTAGCTATCAAACTGGTAGTCTCTTGGGGAAATTCTAAATATTGTTTCCAAATTTTGAGTCTTCTTCCGGGACATTCTGAGTCCGTCCCGGCAGCTTCCTGACCCGATTGATCGTTTTGCCCCTAATGACCCGGTCAACCCTTCCGACAAATCTTGTCATCCTTTTTCAACTCCATTACCTCTGGGACACTGTTTTAAGTGTTCCTGTCCCTTTTCAACCTTCCGGACACTTCCCGGCTCCTTAAATCTTTTTCGGACCTTCCGGAGTCACTCATAGTGAAGCCAGGCTAAAAATTACATGGTAGTCACTAGTACAGGTGCCCAAATCTTCCCAAGATACGTTGCTTGCTGACCTTAAAACTTTCCTAACTAGCCGGCGCCACTCCTAGTGGCACCAGAAGGATTTTTGGCCTAGCGCCACTACAACAGGCGCCAGGTGATTCCTTTGTCTATAAATACAAAGCCTCCTCCAACGTGAAAAAGGTCCGTAAACTTAGTCTAAAAACCTTACTTTTCAATATACAAAGCTCGTTGCCTATCTATACCCTAGTCTCCTTAGGTTTTCTCAAACCCTAGCCTTCATACACAAACCTTAGCCTCCTATACACTCATACACTCTCATACTCTCATATACTAGCCTCCAAAGCCTTAATTGAAGACTTGAAGTGCTGCAATTTGAAGCTCTTGAAGATTGAAGCAAACACTTAAAGATCAAGACAAAGATAAAGACGAAGACTGAAGTGAAGACCACAAGCAAAGCGCACAAAGCTAAGCAAAATAAACAAGACACAGGGTATGCTTTCTTTTTACGTTTCTGCACTTCCCCCTCTCTCTTCTCCCTCCAAACCCACTTAAGTTTTCTTCTATTTTAATCCTCCATCTTCTTCCCCCCCCCCCCCCTTCTTGCATGCTTGAAACAAAGGAATTCTCAGTCCATATGTAGGATTAGGCTTTTGGAGAGTCACCGTGTCAGGGGCTTTCTTCTAGTCTAACCAGAGACCACATGGGTTCGGCCCCCTTGATTATGTGGTGAAGCCTTTAACCTTATATGTTCACGACCCTCTTTGCATTGTGCATATCATGACCTTGCATTCTTCTAAAATTCATTTTCAAACTCGTTTTCAAAAGCTTGTATCAAAATCTTCTTCTTTTTCAAAACTTGTTTTCAAAATCACAACCCTAAGGTGATTTTAGCCTTTCCATGGCTAGGGTTACTTTAGGAAAGTGTTACATTTAAAGTGACCAATATAGTCTATATTTTCAAAATCCTTGTTGTTTTCAAAACCACTAGCTTAAAGTAGTTCTAGCCTTCTTATGGTTAAAATCGCTTTAGAAAAGTGAGACATTTTTATGCTTTCCAAAAACTCTCTTTTCAAATCCCTCCTTCTAAAAACCTCTTTTTCAATTTACTTTCTAAGAACGCTCTCCAATCTCCTTCTTTGAGTTTCTTTTCAAAATTGTTTTCTAAAAGCTCCCTTCAAAAATCTAGTTTTCAAAACTTCCTTTTCAACTCCTTTCCAAAACACCCTCTTCAAAATTCATTTTCTAAAAACACTCCCTAGGTTTCCTTCTTAGAAAACTCTTTCCAATCTTCTTTTCAAAATTGTTTTTCAAAAACTCATTTCCAACAATCTCCTTCCAAAAACATCTTTCCTAAAAGCTCCTTCCAAAAACGTTTTCTTCAAAGTTCACTCGCCAAAAGCGTTCCTTACGTTTCCTTCCTAAACCACTCTTTCCAAAAATCTCTTTCTAAAAACTCCTCTCTAGGATTTCTTTTTCAAAAACTCTCTTTTTCCAAAATTTACTTTCTAGAAACTCGTCTTTAGGATTTCCTTCCAAAAATTCCTCTTTCCAAAAAACCCATTTTCCAAAAACTCTTTCCTTAGAGTCCAAGTTAAATCCTTAGAGCCAACAATTAGGAATCCCTAATTTTCCTTCCCAAAAACATGATTTCCAATCCCTTATTTTGGCCTCAAAATCTAGGCTTCCAAAACCTCTTGCTTTCTATACCAAAATCCTAAGTTTCCAAAACCCCCTTTTCTATGTCAAAACTATAGTCTTCCAAATCTAAGGTTTCTAAAACTTCCTCTTCCAAATCTATGTCAAATCCAATCTTCCCCTTTAGGAAACCAAACCTAATCACCCCTTTAGGAAACTAGATCCAATCCTCCGTTTTTAGAAGCAAAATCAATGTAAGCACCCCATTTTTGCCCGCTCGGCAATCTCCGGCCCGACCGGATTTGGTTTCCAACATCACAACACATGCAAGCTCAAGACGAACCTTTCAATCTCCAATTCAGTCAACTAGTCACTTCTCGGGTCCACAAGGATCCGCTGGAGCCTTAAGCACCATTATTCCAGGCAGTTTTCCGGACCGGGCGGTCCCGAAAACCAACGCCATCCAGGTAGCTTCTCGGGATCCGGCGATCTCGGGGACTAACACCTAATCAAAGATTCCAGATGGTTCACTTCTAGCCCCTTCTAGCCCGCCAATATAGAATGTCCGTCATTTGGTAGTTCTCCGGGACCAGGCATTCTCGGAAACCAACACCACCCTTCCAGGTAGCTTTCTGAGATCAGGCGTTCTCAGGAACCAACACCACCCTACAGGTAGCTCTCTAAGACCGGGCGTTCTTAGAGACCAACATCGCACAGGTAGTTTTCTGAGACCGAGCGGTCTTAGGAACCAACACCTAGGTCAACACTGGCGCCAACTAGCCCGACTCGGTGAAAAATGACTAAACTTGCCCTTTTGGGCCTCCAGGCACGTTTTGGGAAAGTTCAAAATCCCTCAAAACAATAAGTCCATCCTTCCACAATGTTGTCAAACCATTAGGCGTCCCCCGCGCCCCATTTGGTTCGAATCCGGTCCTATTTTGACCCACTCCGGTCAAAATGACCATTTTGCCCCTAAACACCTCAACACTGCGCAAACCTCGCTGAACGGTAACAGACTCTCTCAAAACCATCCCTGAACAACCCTACATGCCTAACACAATATACCAGACCATCCCTGACCATTTCCAACCAACTCTGGTCTAAATGACCGTTTTGCCCCAGGAAGCCTAAAAATGTCCCGAAACAGCACCGGCCTTGGGATTTCGAGCGGAGGTTTCACCACCCGCCTTTGTTTAACCCAAGGAATACCCTACGATGCTAAAGTCACACGACTCGACAAAAGTTCCCTGGAGCGTCTCGTAGACGCTCCGCTTAAATTGTCTTTTCCCCCCATTCCCTGGTTATAACGCACCGTCAACCGACTTGAGAAATGTGTAAATCAGGGAATTCTCGAACACTCGTCCATAGATCTTTGCATCGATACGGTTCGATCAAATAGATCGCTCCCTAAAGCTCTCCATCGTACGGTGTGCAAACCATGACTTTCAGCAACCCTTGGAGCGTCTCACAGACGCTCCGCCAAGGTTGACTTTTTCTTCGATTCCCTAATCAAAATGCACCGTCAAACGACTTGAGAAATGCGTAAATTTGGAAGTTTTAAAAAGTATTTCCAGAGTACTTTCCATCGGAACGGTCCGATCGAATAGATCGCTTCTCGAAGGCCTCGATCACACGAAACGAAAACAGCCACTTTCAAACACCCAGGGAGCGTATCACTGACGCTCCGCAAAAGTGACCTCTTTAGCACACTTTCCAAGACGATATCACTCACTTCCAAAACATAATTCAAACTTTCCAAAAACATGAAAATTCACCGGAAGCCTTGGGAGAACATCCCAAGTGCGGCCGATCCCCCCGAAACCTTCCCGATTGACTCAATTATCGAGGAAAAGTTTGGACGAACCTTCCCGGTGATGGAGCGTATGCTACATGCATTCAAATTTTGATCAGATTGACCAAATTTCAATCAACAGTCGAGATTGAGCCAGTACATAGGGTGCCACGTGTTATTCTGGTAATGGAACAGTACCTGTGCATGTCCTACATGCGCACGGCCAAAGTTTGGCCATGCGCATGTAGCACATACGCATGGTCTGTTCCAGATTGCCTATAAATAGAGGCCCCCCCCCTTGCATATTCAAGGTTCGAAATTGATACGAAACTCTGCTGAAATCACTCCAGAACCTCGAATCTCCATATATATTCTCTCCCTCCAACACTTAGGTTAGATTCTACCCCTCCTAAGCCTATAAACTTCACATACAAAGCCTCATACACACTTATACACTCCACTCAAGCCTCTCAAGCCTTTTTGAAGTCAATCAAGCTCCAATCAAGACATCCATTGAAGACTACAAGAGTGTTGAAGGCAAAAGGTGGTATTACTTTTATTTTTGTGCTGTCCCCCACTCTTCTCTTCTCCCTCTTAGCCTACTTAGGCTATTCTCTATTTTAATCCTTATCTTTAACCCCCCTTTCTTGCATGCTTAAGCCAAGAGGGCTCCTAGATCATGCCTAGAGGAAAGCAAGTGAGAGCCACCGTGTAGGGGGACCTCTCACTAGCCTACTTTAAGATGGTATGGCCTAAGAGCCCCTTGTTTATATGGTGAAGCCTAAAAGCCTTGTATGTGAATCATGACCCCTTGCATATTATTACTTTGATCATGTCTTGTATGCTTGGCTTCATTTCATGTTAGTTGCCATATCCCATAATACATGCATTGCTCTTAATTTCATGATATTTTCAAGTTCTACATGTCTCTCAAAAATTGTTCCAAGAGTTGGTCCTTTGAAGTTTAGGGTGAGACCTTAGGAGTCACGCATTAGAAAATCCCTCACAACCTCCTAATTCATACTTTTGCACCCTTGTATTTCAACTTGCATGAAAATTGCTTTCAAACTCTCTAATATTCAAGGTTTCTATTCTTTTAAGTTTAGTGGTTGGAATGGCCCCATGGAAACCTCTCTTGAGTAGTCTCTCATTTATTGGCCATATGAACCCTCTCTTGATGGAGTGGTTCCCTTAAAAAATGGTTTTCAAAATCCTTCTCCAAAAATGATTTCAAAAATGCACTCTCACCATCTTTGCATCAAAAATAACTTTTCAAAAATTACCATCATTATGTTGATTTTTAACCCTTTATACTCTTGTCAAGATAGTGGTTATAATGGCCATAAAGAAACCTTCCTTGGAATGGTCTCCAATCACCACCATATAAACCATCCTCTTGGTTAGAGTCAAAATTTTCATGGAAATGATTCTCAAAAAGATTACCAACCAAAGACTATGGCATAACATGTTGTGTTTTCCAAAACTCTTTCCAAAAATGCACCAAACAACTTTCAAGACCATTTTCCAATCCAACCCTAGGTTAACTTGACCCAAGTTGTCCAACCCTAGGTTAACTTGACCCTAGTTGTCAAACCCTAGGTTAACTTGACCCTAGTTGACCAACTCTAGGTTAACTTAACCCTAGTTACCTAACCCTAGATTAACTTGTCCTTAATTGTCTAACCCTAGGTTAACTTAACCCTAGTTACCTAACCGTAGGTTAACTTGACCCCAGTTGTCCAACCCTAGGTTGACTTGACCCTAGTTCACTCACCCTGGGCTAACCCTACCCTAGGTAGTTAACCATAGGTCATCTTAACCCTAGGTTAACCTAACCCAAGTTAGTTAACCTTAGGTCACCCCTAACCCTAGGCTAACCCAACCTAGGTCAATACACTTCAAGGTTCCAACTCTTGAACCCTTTTCTAAATGATCATTCAAGTATCAACTATTCTCATAACCTATTTTTCCAAAACCTCCTACTCCCTTGATTTCAAATAAACCAACTCCATAAAGTCTTCAAATGTTCCTACACTCCATCTTCAAGGCATTTTCAAAAATATTTTCAAAAAGTCACAAACCTAAGGTGTCCCTAGCCCCCTCATGGTTAGGGATTCCAAGGACAAGTGATAAATCAATAACAACCTCTAAGGTTGTCCATGTTAGGATTCCAAACACTTAGCCATTTTCAAAAATCACTTTCAAAAACTAATTCATCAAAACATTCTAAAGTCATGCCTCCAAGATTTTCAAAACAAGACTTCAAAAACACTTTCAAGTTCTCTTGAGTCATGCCAAAGTATTTTTCCAAAAGTCCCCTAAAGTCAGTCCAAAAGCATTTTCAAAGCACTTCACATCCAATTTTAAGTCAAAACTTCCAAGACCACAAAGAGTCTTCAACTTCTAAAGATCTCAAAGTGTCTTAAACTTTTCCAAAGACCTCAAAATGTCTTAAACTTTTTTTCAAAGACCCCAAAGTGTCTTCAAACCTTCCAAAGTCCCTAGCACGCCTATTTTCTATCGGGCTTTTGCCCGAACTACGAATGACCTGATTTTCGCCAAACGAGATACGTAGGCAACCTAAAATGGTGCGGTCGTAACTTTCATTTTAACTCCAATTTCTTTTTTCAAAAATTCCAATCAATTCAAAGTCTTAATTTCAAACTCTTTCAAAACCCCCATCATTTTCAAACTCTTTCAAAAGCTTGCATCATGCATCATCCACCCAAAAAGTGATGATTAAACTCCGTTTTCAAAATTCTGAAGTGGATATGAAGTGGATAATGGTAACTGGTCATTCTAGTAAGTGAACAAAAGGGTGATTAGACATGTAGGTACCGAAAGGGCGGGGTAGGGTGATGATCTTAGGATATCTTCCCTACACGTAACCAACCCCCGAACCTTAGATTTATGTTTTCGAAAGACTAAAATGGAGTTATTTTCAAAAAAGTGCTTAAAACATTTCAAAAGGTTTCCAAACAACCTATTTTCTTAAAACCCCTTTCTTGAGGGAATATTTCAAAACCTTTTCCAAGAAATCCTAAGTTTAATCTTCGGATTAACACTTAGTTTTAGGTGTCCTAACTCACCTTAATGAAGTTAGGTGGCGACTCCTATTTTTCTAAAAAAGCCCTTAGTCAAACCAATTTTCAAACCTAGTCGCACTTGTCCTTTTAGGGGGACTAGTTCTAGTGACAGAGTTCCGTGCTTTAGGGTCTCCGAGCCGAAAGGACCTTGGACACCCAAAAAACCGGGGCGCGACAATCAAAACATCTTTTTTAGAAACAAAATCTAATCTTTTGTTTTAGGAAATAGGAATCTTAACCCTTCCTAGTCTAAATCTTTCCTAATCCACTCTTTTCTAATTTAGTACTTTCCTAAACCTTAGGTTTCCTAAACTTAAACTTTTAAATCTTTCCTTAAACTTTAAGCTTTCAAACCTTTCTTAATTCCATCCCTTTCCAAATCTTAACTTTTCAAATCTAACTTTTCAAATCTTTCTAAACTTCTAAACTTTCTAAATTCTAGACTTTCTAAATTTCAAATCCTTCCAAATTCTAAACTTTCTAAATTCGAAACTTTCTAAGTTCTAAACTTTCCAACTTTTAAAACTTCCCGATTTCAAAATATTCCAAATTCAAAACTTTCCAATTTCAAAATTTTCTTAAAATGAAATGGTTCCTATTTCAAAACTTTCTTAATCCAACACTTTCCTAATTCGAAAACTTTCCTAAAATGAAACTTTCCTAATTCGAACATTTCCTAATTCGAACCCCTCCTAAATCCAATCTTTCCTAATCTTCCAAGTTCAACACTCGAGTCGAATCTTTCCTAAGTCTCAAGTCTTTCTTAAGTCTAGGTTTCTTAAAACCGAGCTTTCCAAAATCTAATCTTTTCAAATCTTCCAATCAAAATCTCCTTCTTCCAATCATACCTTTTATTTTCAATCGGACTCTTGTCCGAACTACGACTGACCTGATTCCTCAAAAAGGATACGTAGGCAACCCTCATGGGTGCAGTCACAACCTTTTTCAAATTTCTAATTCCACAGCATTTTTCAAGTTTCTATTTCCACAACCTTTTTCAAGTCTCTAATTTCCTAATCTCTTTTCCAAATCTCTATTTCCATTTTCCAAACTTTCCAATTTCAAATCTATCTTTTCAAATTTCTTTTTAAATCAAATCTATTTCTTTCCAAATCTATTTTTCAATTTTCTTTTCTTGCACTTGCATATCATGCATCATGTCTTTTTAAACATTTTTTTCCTAAAGTGGATAGGATTGAACATTTGTTAGTTGAAGACTCTCATAGGTGAATTTAGGGTGAATAGACATGTAGGTACCGTAAGGCCGGGGTAGGGTGATGGCTTAGTGCGTCTTCCCTACACGTAACCAACCTCTGAATCTAGAATCACTGTTTTCAAAAGACCAAAATGGTGTTTATTTTCAAAAAGGGCTTAAATGTTTTCCAAAGGTTGCTAAACAACCCGTTTTCTTAAAAACCCTCTCTTGAGGATGTCTTCCAAAATCGTTTTCCAAAAACTTTAAGTGTAGTCTTTGGATTATGTTTAGTTTTTGGGTGACCTAACTTACCTAAATCAGGGTGACCTAACTTACCTAAATCAAGTTAAGTGGCGACTCCAAATGTTTTTCAAAAGTCCTTTATTCAAACCAATTCTCAATTCAAACCTAGTCGCACTCATTCTTCTAGGAGGGTGAGTTCTAACAAGAGAGTACAGTGTTTTTCCCGCTTGTATGTGTATTCCTCGAGTGTGAAAAATTTGGGGGCGATATTGGGTTACGTTGAACTGCTAAGGAAAAGGTCTAAAGAGAAAAAGGGTTGAAGAATTATTCGTTTCATAAAAAGAAAGAAAAAAAAAAGCGAAGGAAAAGAATTGCCAAGGGGCAAGAGGCCAAAAAAAAAAAATGGTATCTAAGAAAATGCTTGAAGAAAACCATGATTGTGCCACAATAAGAAGAAAAGAGAGTCATGCTTATCTCCAAAAGCATAGATTGAAAGAAAAAGAGGCAGTTTCACCCTAAAAAGTATATAGTAAGAGCAATGAAGAAATAAAAGGTGATCCTAGGTTACAAAGAACCCCAGTAGAAATAATAGGTTCGAGCCTTTACCCTTTCTTGCAAAACCCCAAAACCATGACCTACATTACAACCCTACTAAAGTCCACTTTGATTGAAAACAGATTGCTTGATCTAAATGAGCTAAACACGCTGCCAAAGGCAAGAACGGATGTTAACCCTACTGGAAAAAAAATAATCAAGGATGGTATGGATCTAAACCTTGTTGAAAACAACATTGAATTTGAGCCTACATATCCCATTGTTTCAAAAACCCCATAACCTAGCCTACGTTATGGTCCTAAAACTAAGTCTCCTCGAATTGAAGGACTGGCCACTAATCACTTTGCTAAAGGTCAGGTAAGTTGTCGCTAAAACCCCGAGAGTTGAGAGTTTTAGCCTAATAATCATATACACTAACCCCGAGGCAGAGACTCAGAAGCGATCAAAAGGTTAAAAAAGGTGCAAAGTGCTATCATCCAAACAAGGTAAGGTTGAGCCAGAGGAGAGGCTAGACCCCCGAAAGGAATGAGTTACCATTCTAAAGATACCGAGTTCGACAGCACCCCTTGTCATTCTGTTAGTTAATGTATTTCTAATATGTGCATACATTTTCAAAAAAAAAAATCGGCATGAGCTTTGTGTACATAGGATATAACTCCCTATAGAAACAGAAGTCACCAACACAGTTTAATGTCAACCCCTGTAATAGGTACACCACATCATCATTTCTACACATACATCGGATCATGTACTTAGGTGGAAAATTAATTATAAATGTCTCTGCCTATCCATGTATCTAAATACCATAAATATCCATCTTTATACAAAACTAACAAAATAAAACTGTCTAACATAAATACATCTCAGGGATAAGGGGCAAAAGAAGATCAGAGTCTCCATAAGGGGCATTTTCAAATGTCAAAGTCAATGTCATCTGGATCAAAATCCCTAAAACCCAGCATCGGAGGAGGCAGATAGCTACTCGAAGCACCAACATCCTACAAAGAAGACAGAACCGAAATCAGCCACATGAAAAAATAATTAAACAACAGCAGAAAGAAGGAAGGAAAGGACGACATACCCTGACACCTCCCAACTGAGCTATCCAAGCCGTCAGAGAAGCTACCTTTGCCTGATACTGATCTTGCTCCTTCTGGTATCGATCCCTCTGATCCCTCACAGCAGCAAACTTAAACTAGGGCACATATCCGCCTGCAGGACGCCATAAGTCAACCACCTCTTGGCCCATAGCGTATCCACCGACTACTACCTCAAACCGGGTGAAGGCATTGACAGAATGAGCCCTGAAGTGTGCAGTGTATTCTGTATTTGGAGGAAGCAAGAACTCGACACCCAGCTACTGCTCCTGATAGGGGATAGGCACTCCCACCACCAAAGCTCCAAACATATACTCTGGCAGAGCTCCTCCTGATCAGAACTCCTAATGAAACTGCCGCTAGTGCCACTCTCCTAGATAGGACTCCCAAGAATCGTCACTGAGAAAAGCAGCCTCGATAGGGACAACAGAACCAAGTGCCGCACGGTCTCATAATGAATTGATCCAATGAAGGGCCACCAAGTCACGTCCCTTACCTCAATTAACTCCAGGTTCGCCCGTAACGTCACAAAGTCAGTAATCTCCAATCGCTGGGGCATCTAGTCACGAGCACACCTCAAAGTACGAGGATAAAGGTCGTCCTCGATAACTGCAGAGTGACGAACAGGCAAGTACTCATAGCTCCACCAGACAAGAAAGGGCCAGAAACTAGTCATGCTGCCCAACAGGAAGAAGTCCTAACCCGTATCGATCGAAGGAAGCAGCCAAAGGAGAAGGACCCCCAATCCAACTCAGATAAAGCCCCAAGATCAGCTACTATGCTCAACAAATGAAAAGGCACGAGCAACTTGTTGTTGTTGCAGAAGCAGCTGAAAATTATATTCAAAACAAGTCGTCATCTCATGATGTCGCGCTGAGTAGGGGATGGCTCAACAGCAAAGGTACAGTCATCCTGACTGAGCCAGGAAACTGGAAAAGCAAAACGCTCAGGAGGGGGGCAAGTCTAGCAGAATGCAGGCATCATCTCTACTGACTGACTGTAAAGTGATCTGTCAGCCGATAAAGGAAAGCCCCGTGATGATCAACCAGTCCAAGGGGGTGGGACCCAACTCAAAGCAAACAAAATGGAAGGTCCCCGTCTCTTCAAACCACCGCTCAATCAGTGCCAACACGAGATGTCTATTCAGGCAGTTAGCCTGTAATCCCATGAAAGTTCCAAACTCGATCTCAGCCAAGAAAGCACGATATGAGGGGGTAGCCTGCTACATGGTCACAAAAACTTGATGAACAGCCCCTCTAAAAGCTGTGTGTACCCGCGGAGGGGGCAAATGCTGTCTAGATACACTGGGGTGATAAGCAAGATCCCTGAGCGATGGAATGCCCGGTACCTCCAGGTCACCCAAATCAGCATCCGTCTACCTATGTCTAGAGAAAGCTCTCCCATAACCAGTCACCTGGTCACCAAGACCCGGTACCTCCTCCTCAGCACCAATCTCCTCCGCAAAGACCTGCTCAATCGGAGGAAAGGGGTCGACAGGTGGTCTACTCCCCCATCCACTCTGACTGGAAGAGGCCTATCCAGTGGATTGATGACTACCCTTAGAACGACTGGAGCCTCTAACAGAATCCGTCCTATCCGCCTTCCCGGAGTGGCGTCTCCTCTCAGAACCATCATCGCCCGCATCTGCTATCCTGAAAAGGTAAGCCAAGGTAAAAGGTGTTAATATACGATACATGCAGTTAAAAATAATAATAAAATAAAAAAACAAATAAATAAATAAAATAAAAAGATTTCAAGTGATTAGTCAAAATGAATTTCCTATACATTTTGATTTTAAATCCAATTATAAGTCAAAATGAATTTCCTATACATTTTGAATCTAAATCCAATTCTAAGTCAAAATGAATTTTCTACACATTTTGATTTAAAAGGTCAAGTTTCGAGTCAAAATAAATTTCCTACACATTTTGATTTGTTAACTTCGAGTCAAAACAAGTTTTCTAAAATTTCTAGGGTTTTTTGTCTTTTTCCTTCAAAAAGATTTTATTCAAAACCTTTTCCAACTCTTTTCCAAATTCTAAAAAACAAAAAAGAAAGAGGAAGAAAAAAATTTTGGCAGAGTTTCGTTTAAAAAAAAAAAATGGTCCCTACAAGACCCACAACATCAACACGAAGCATAAATCACGCACTTCACAACGTTATAATCACATAACATCAACACCTGCACACACTTTTTAAATTTTCAAATTTTTCAAAACACATGTTTTATTTTTCAATCAATTAATGGTTTTCAAAGATGTCCTAAAATTTCTCGAAATCATTTCAAATGTTTTCAAAAATATTTCCTAATTTTTCTAAATCTTAAACTCTAAAAATTTCATCAATTTCCTAAATTTTCTTAATTTTTCAAGTATTTTCCTATTTTTCAAAAAATCAAAATTTCACCGAGTTTTCAAAAAATCACGAAACTTCACACGGTTGTTAAACACATTTTTCCAAGGTACATGGTATAAAAATCTAGCCGAAAAACTCAATACCCAAGCCTGTAGAACAAACCCCCAATTTCTGCAAAAACCCCCTTCACATAATCACATAAAATCACTCAAATTCAATCAAACAAGCACCAAAATACAAAAATAACATCACCACAATGTTCAAAACACATCAATTTTCACTGTTCACATGATTTAAATAGAATTCTACACATCAAAATCAACATAAAATAAAAAACTCAACTCTTGGAGTTCTCCGGCAAAATCTTCTCTTTCGGCGACTTTTCCGACAACGTGGTCACCTTCCGGCAATCACCCGTGGTCCCTAAGAAGCACTCCTTCAACGTCCAAGTCAAATTCCTCATGAAGGCTTTCAGTTTCTCGAAAACTCTTCACCTCCCGCAAGTGTTCGAACCAGAAATTTTTTCTGGTTTTACTCCCAAGCTTGGCGCCACTAGCAGAGACGCCAAGCCAAATTTGACAAAGCCGCCACTGCTAGTGGCGCCGATTCCCAATTCCGAGCAGCTTTGCCCTTTTTCCCACTAAAACCCGCTTTCAAAGGCCTTTTGGGCCCAATATCTGTTTCTACACTCCCATCTTCCAAAATTTTCTAAGTCCGTCCCTCCGACAGCCTCACGGTTAACAAGAGACTCTTACTCTACCATTTTCTGTCTTGGATAAGCAAAGACAGAGAAAGAGGGGCAGTTGTAAGCACTCCATTTTTATCCGTTCGGCAGTCTCCAATCCGTCTGGAATTGCATTCAAGTCAATGCGGACATATTCTAAGTCAACTCAAGTTTTCAAGTCTAATCCCATCAATCAATCGCTTCGCGGGCCCGTCAGGCCCAAATAGAGGCAAAATGACCAAAATGCCCTTAGGGGCATTGATCGGTCCAATTTCAACAAGCACGTCTTTCCGAAGACTGTAAGTCCCCTTTTCAATTCCAATTCTAATTCCAAATTCACTCTGGCAAACTCAAGAAAGTTGATTCCCCAAGGCAGTAAGTCCCTCCTGTCTAGCCGTTTTCTGAAGAAAGTTTCTTCGGAAGGGTAAGTCCTTTCAAACCCGCCGACCGGGACAAGACCCCAAGTCCCCGAGATGGTAGAACGGTCCACCTTTGGTGCCTGCTAGCCCGCCAACGCAGAAATGTCCGTTTCGGCACGCCTTCCGAGAAAGTTGATTCCTCAGGCGCTAAGTCCACCTAGCAGCTTCCTGAGATCAGGCAGTCTCGGGAATGATCGCGAACCGTCAAAGTAGCGAAAATACTCGCAAACAAGTCAATGTAGGGAATTGCCAACAAACCCCTATATCACGGGACCGCCATCAAAGTGGCTGAAACACTCAAAACCTAGGTTAACACCGGTGTCTACTAGCCCACTTCGGTGAAAAATGACCAAACTGCCCCTAGGGCCATTTTCCGACACATTTCTCGAGAAAGTACCTAAGTCCTCAGAACGGTAAGTCCACCCTTCCAACATGATTAGGTGCCTTCTAGTCATTTTCAAGCCAATTCCGAGACTTTTCGGTTTAGATGACCATTTTGCCCCTAGGCATCCGAGCGCCCCGAGGACCATACTGGCTCTAGGTATCAAACCAGTACTTTCCCAAGAATCCTTTTTATAGTATTCTCAACCTTTCATGATCTTTCCGGATCGTTCTGGGTCAATTCTGGGAAACCTAGTGCAAAATGACCATTTTGCCCCTAGTGGGCCGATCGCCTTTTCCGACCACACCGGCTCTGGGTATCAAACCGGTAATCTGTGGGAACATTCTAAATAATGTTTTCAAATCTCAAGTCTTCTTCCGGGACATTCTAAGTCTGTCCAGGTAGCTTTCCAGCCCGGTTGACAGTTTTGCCCCTAATGGCCCGGTCGACCCCTCTAACAAACCCTGACATCCTTTTTCAAGTCTACTACCTTCGGGACACTGTTCTAAGTGTTCCTGTCCCTTTCCGGCCTTCTGTGCCATTCCCAGCCTCTTAAATCCTTCCCGGACCTTCCGGAGTCACTCCTAGTGAAGTCAGGCTAAAAATTTCATGGTAATCACTAGTACAGACGCCCAAATCTTCTGAAGATACGTTGCTTGCCGACCTTAAAATTTTCTTAAGTGGCTGGCGCCACTCCTAGTGAGGCCAGAAGGTTTTTTGGCCCAGCGCCACTACAACAAGTGCCAGGGCATTCTTCTCTCTATAAATACAGAGCCTCCTCCAGCGTGAAAGAGGTCCGCAAACTCAGTTTGAAAACCCTACTATTCGATATACAGAGCTCGTAGCCTCGTTAAACCCTAATCTTCTTTAGGTTTCACAAACCCTAGCCTCCATACACAAACCATAGCCTCTTATACACTCACATACACTCCTATACATTCATACATTAGCCTTCAAAGCCTCCATTGAAGATTTGAAGTGCTGCAAACTGAAGCTCTTGAAGATTAAGACGAAGACTGAAGCAAAGACCGAAGCAAAGCAAGAAAAACAAAACAAGTAAAGCAAAGCAAAATAAAAAGACACAAGGTAGGCTTTCTTTTTACGTTTAAGCACTCCCCCCTCTCTCTTTTCTCTCCGAACCCACTTGGATTTTCTTTTATTTTAATCCCCCTCTTCTTCCCCCCCCCCCCCCCCCCCCCCCTTTCATTGCATGCTTGAAACAAGAGATTTCCCGGTCCATGTGTAGGATTAGACTATTGGAAGGTCACCGTGTCGGGGGCTTTCTTGTAGTCTAACCGAAGACCACGTAGATTCGGCCCTCTTAATATGTGGTGAAGCCTTAACCTTGTATGTTCACGACCCCAACTTGCATTGTGCATATCATGATCTTGCATTCTTCTAAAATTTGTTTTTAAACTCGTTTTCAAAACTTGCATTAACATTGTTTTCAAACTTGCATCAAAACTTTCTTTTTTCAAAATTTGTTTTCAAAATCACAATCCTAGGGTGATTCTATCCTTTTCATAGCTAGGGTTGCTTCAGAAAAGTGTTACATTTAAAGTGACCAATATGGTTCATATTTTCAAATCATTGTTGTTTTCAAAACCACTATCTGAAAGTGGTTCTAACCTTCTTATGGTTAGAATCGCTTTAGGAAAGTGAGATATTTTCATAGACTTTCTAAACTCTCTTTTTAAATCCCTCTCCAAAATCTCTTTTTACATCTACTTTCTAAAATCTCTTTTCCAACATACTTTCTAAAAACTCTCTCCAATCTCCTTTCCAAAATCTCTTTTTAGAAATTCTCTTCAAAAATCTATTTTCCAAAACTCTTTTTAAACTTCTTTCCAAAAAAGCTTTCTTCCAAATTTACTCTCTAGAACACTCCCTAGATTTCCTTCCTAAAATCTCTTTCCAAAAACTCTTTCCTAAAAAACTCCTTCTAACATCTTCTTTCTAAAACTTCTCTCAAGTTCATTTTCCAAAAAAACTCCTTTTTAGAATCTCCTTCCAAAAACCTTTCTTTCCAAAAAATTCATTTTCCAAAAACTCTTTACCTTGGAGCCCAATTCAAGCATTAGAACCCACAATTAGGAAATCCTAATTTTTCTTCCAAAAACATGATTTTCAATCTTACCTTAAAACCTAGGTTTCCAAAATCTCTTTTTTTTTTACATCAAAGTCATAAGTTTCCAAAACCTATTTTCTACGTTAAATCATAAACTTCTAAATCTAGGGTTTCCAAAACTTCCCTTTCCAAATCCATGCCAAATCCAATCTTCCCGTTTAGGAAACTAGATCCAATCCTCTATTTTTTGAAACAAAATCGAAACACCTCTTTTTAGAAACAACATCCAATCTTTTGTTTTAGAAAATAGGAATCTCAATCCTTTCAAATCTAAATATTTCCTATTTCAAATCCTTCCTAATCTCCTACTTTCCTAAATCTTAAGTTTTCTAAACTTAAACTTTCAAATCTTTCCTTAAACTTTAAGCTTCTAAATCTTTCCTAATTCAAGCCTTTCCTAATCCCAACTTTTCCAAATCTAAATTTTCCAAAACTCAAATCTTTCCTAATTTCAAGTATTTCTAGAACTCAAACTTCGAATATTTCTAAATATTAAACTTTCTAAACTTTAAATCTTTCCAAATTCAAAACTTTCGAAACTTTTTAAACTCAAAACTTTCTTAAAACGAAACCTTCCTTAAGTCAAAACTTTCTTAAATTCTAAACCTTCTAAATTCTAAACTTTCCAATTTCAAAACTTCTCTATTTCAAAACATTCCAAATTCAAAACTTTCCAATTTCAAAACTTTTTTAAAACGAAAACTTTCCAATTTCAAAACCTTTCCTAAATCGAAACTTTCCTAAACTGAAACTTTCCTATTTTTAAACTT